>QUSF01000029.1:5071385-5315276 GCA_003676055.1 Chloebia gouldiae
GGAGAGGAGAGGAGAGGAGAGGAGAGGAGAGGAGAGAGGAATCTTGGAGTAACAGTGTCTTTCTGGACAGACATGAAGAAAATTTTCTGAACTAAAACCTAAACAAAATGTTGATCTAACCATTTTTAAGGAGATAGTTGCTTATGGTTGTGGTTTGTTACCTATCTCTCATAGCTGTAATACTGTGGCAAAGGAAAAAAGAATTGGAAGCATATTAGAGTTAAAATTGCACTTCCAGTTCAGACATATTTATCCAGGCAGATAGAGCCATTCATCTAGTAAAAAGGGCTTTTGTAACCCTTTAGGATGAGGCTTGTCATTGTTTCAATGCTTCTAAAAAGCTCAGTGCACCACACTGCAAAGGCTTCACCCCTACCCTTCTCTAAACTCCTATCCTAAGTTAAAATTCAGATTTATAAGACAACAAAGTTATTGAAACTTCAGCTCTTTTCTGAGTCTAATGAACTTTATTGAACTTCTGAGACTTTATTGAACTCCTCCATACCAATTCAGTTTTGTGCAGTTTACTTTTTGTTTGAGGTCTCAGCATATCTAATTTATCTGACATTCAGACACCACAATTATCTGTGGAATACAGCATTTCTGCACATAATGGGTAATGTGACATATGAAAATGTTTTCTTTCCATAAGTAGCTGGAGTAGTAGTAGAGATACCACTGTAATTATAACTGGGAAAATGAAGTGGATGACAGCATAATATAAACTGTTAACAACTTAGGCTACTTACTTAGAGCTCACTTTTTGTAGAATTTAGCTACCATGGTCAGGCAAAGGCAAGACCAAGCATCCTCTTTGACATTGGAGCTGTGCAGTGGTTTTATCTCCAGCCCTACATTAGAAGAGGCTTTTTGCAGAACTTATTACCAGAAAACAAAATAAAATCTAGGCTAATACCTACAGGTCATAGTATTTAATTGAATAATTACTGGATTTGATATTTTCTGTAAACCATAAATATTGAAATGTCTGTGGGCTTCTTTGGAAGATGAAAGAAGAATGGTGCTCTTTACATAGTGTTTTGTATTATTGGAAAAGTCCTGACAGCAAAATTTGTCTCAATAATCATGAGAATTTCCCTTGCTTGTCATTTTCTTAGTATTTTTTCTGTTTTACACTGAGGCAGTACAGGATTCTTCACTAATGAGTATTTGCCTTTCCAAATTTCCAGCAGCTTATGACTTTTAGGAAGATTTTGAGAAGTTCTGGTCATGGAACATCCCTATTGTTTCACAGAGGGCAAACACCAGTGCCAGCTATGTGATGGAAAATGTAGAAAAATGAGACATCTGACAGAGTCCTTGAGCTGGGAACAGTTTCAATTTGCTGACTGCCTCAGGATGAAAAAAAAAATCTTATTCTTAGATATATTTGTACTTTCCCCATAGGCTTCCATGAACTTTCCACATAGCAAAATACAGGTCTGACAGCCACCAACAGGTTAAAGGTACCTGTTGAGGGAAGGACTTCTTTTTTTTTCCTGCTGATATTTTGACAGTGGCATTTAGCAGGGCTTCACTAGGTGCTCCATGAACCCAGGACACAGCAAAGTGACAGCTGCCTCTGGCACTCAGAACTTGTCACCAGAGCCATGATGATCAATGTTTCATTTGCCCTTCATTCCAGGAAGGTTGTTACAATTGTTTTTGGTGATCAGATGTGAAACTTTCCTCAGGTTTGAAAGCATTAATACAATGACAGAGATTAAAAGGAGATACAGGTGGTAAGAAGAGAGGGGCAAAGGAATGCCATTTGCTTTGAAAATCAGACAGCAGCAGGAGCAATCACAAAAACCTTCAAGGTCCCTCCTGTCTTGTCAGTCTGCTCCAAGCACCACAGATCTAGGACGTGATGGGGTGTTTTTTTTTACTGGGTACCAGTGAGTGTGCAGCTGTGAGAGCTGTCAGCCTGGAGAGAGATCCTTGCGTTCATACTCGCTCCTGCTGCTGGAGGAGTGAACAGTTGAGTTTAATTTCTAAAACAACAGTATGTGATCATGGTTGCAGGAAGCCTGGTGGCTAGGGATGGTTCCTGGCAAGTGAGTCGGGATGTGGCTGCTTCATCTTGAACAGCAAGGTGGTCCACTGAGACACTGAGGGGCTGGAGCGTGTCCAGGGCAGAGAACAGAGCTGGGAAAGGGGCTGGAGCCACAGGAGGGGCTGAGGGAGCTGGGAAGGGGCTCAGCCTGGAGAAAAGGAGGCTCAGGGGGGACCTTGTGGCTCTGCACAGCTCCTGCCAGGAGGGGACAGCTGGGGGGGGTCGGGCTCTGCTCCCAGGCAACAGGGACAGGACAAGGGGAAGCAGTCTCAAGTGTGAATATGGAGGTTTACATAGGATATTGAGAAAAGTTTCTTCAGAAGGGTCAAGCACTGGAACAGGCTGCCCAGGGAAGTGGTGAAGTCACTGTCCTGGAAGGATTTAAAACACATGTGGATTTGGCACCTGCAATTACTGGCACTGCTGGGTTAATTGTTGAGTAAAATGATCCTGGAGGTCTTTTCCAACCTGAATTATTCACTAGCATGGCTGCAAGTTATTTTGGGCTACTGCTGGCAGTGCTTGCAGGATCTAGGTTTTTAACAGATTAGATAGGGCTAAGTTTACTGATAGTTGTTGGTTAGATGCTGTTTCATTAGAGCATCTCAACAAGATTTATGGCAGCCATTCTTGTTCTCATGGAAGTCGTTACCTATTTTTGCTGCTATGATACTCTTGGCAAAGCTGACTGAATAGCTCAAAATGAGACAGTAGTGCAATGAACTGTCTCACATCAGTTGTATCTGCAATATCTGCCATATGTACCTGTTCTGCAGTGTTTTCAGATGGATTTTTAGGTAGACAAATACAGAAATACACACACAACCTTTTGTAACTTTAACTGCAAATTTACTGCAAATGTTACTCCACAGTTTCCAAAAATTCTCTTCCCTGTTATTAAATTAAAATTTAAAAAAATAAGAGGTTTTTAAAAGATTGATGATAATAATATAGTACACCCTTCTCAAACTGCTACAATTCTATGTATATCTGTAGAAATATTCATCTAATATCTAGCCAAAAGACTATAAAACAACTACGAGGCATGTCTGTATCTTTTGTTGTCAAGAGTGAAAAGGAAAACCCCACTCCTGTGACAAAGGACACTTCAGTAAAATTGCAGACTCTTACTAAAACAAACATTCTTTATTTTTCAGAGTGTAGACAAAGGCAAAAACAGAAAAAAAAAGAAAAAAAAAAAAAAAAAAGGCTAATTGCAGTCAGTATGGCATTTTCCTTTATTGCACATAAATGGTAAACACTGGGAACACGAAGGGTTGTAAAGCAGGTAGTTATCTGCTTTTTCTACAGGGGTAACAGAAAATATCTTATTTAGTGCACTGCACTCTTGAGACAGGAATACATTTGCTTGCCAAAGTACATAAGTTAAATTTTTAGGAGGTCTTTTTTTCACTTGGTTTCTTTAGTGCTTTGTCATTAGTCCAGGGATTTCAGTGCAAAAATTCTTTCAGTGGCAGAGTCCAAGAACTCCTGACTGAACTCCCATTACATTTATTTGTTTGTTAAAAAGTGGATTTTCAAGCACCATGGACCTTACAGCAAAGGGCCTGCAAGTTTATTATTTAAACAGATGCAGGTACATTTATCCTCTGTCTAAAAAACACGGAGAGTTTCTTTATCTGACCAACCAGTGGAAGGCTGTATGGCTCTAGGAAGGGAAGCTGAATCTGCAGCTGAAAACAAGGAGTTTACAAAGCAAAATACCAGCTGACCCATGTTTTTGCCTAGGGAGAGCCCTTGTTCCACATATCCCTGGAAAGCTCTGTTACAGCTTGATGTTTATATAACAAAGGCAAGTGCAACCTTTCTGTCATTCTTGAAATACAAAGAGCTTTAAAAGTTTGGGGCATGTTACATATTCTTTAAAAATGCTTAACAAGTTAGGCTGGGGTCAGGTGCCCAAAGCCAGTTCCAGTTTCATCTTCCTTGAGCTTCTTTTGGTTTTGTGCAGTCTCTGGTCCTTAATAAAAGAGGGTTAAGTTTATGGCCTCCTGTAAGCTTTGCTCTGTGCAGGTTAATAGAGCCCATATCCCTTTCCACAAGCCAGGTCAGCAAAGAAAGAATTATTATTTTATGTTTTCCGGCTAAAAAAATTCTTGTGTTCTGTGGTCTGGCCCAAAGTCTGTTGGACCTGCTGAGGGTGCAACTCAGCTGTGGTTCTTTCTTTCTCTCCATTGTGCAGCTCTCTATGTCTCTTTTGAAACTTGATCTGCTCAATTCTGTTGTGAGGAAAGTGTTTCAGTCCTTAAGGCACCCTGGTGCAAAAGTGGTAATACATGTGCCAGTACCTACATCTTACAGAAACTATGGATGTGGCCAGTTTTACTCAAGGGCTGTCAGACTTGAAAAGCACAGCAATGATCCAATTTGTGCCAGGTGGCCTGAGGACTCGAACCCTTTCCTCTGGGCACATCACTGCGGGACTGCAGCTGTAGTCACTGGAGATCACCCTCCTCAGGCACTTTCAAGCCACTGATCACATCACACATCTCATCCACTTTTTTTTTTTTTTTAATTCCTATCCCTCTGAGCTTTTGTGCTTCCCCCTGTCAGAGGATGTCCATTTACTGATGTGAAACATGAGCAGGTGTGGGAGATGTTCATTACCAAAGCAGACTCCAGCTGAAGGGGCCATATGCTGGTTTGTTAGCAATGACCCCACAAACTCACTAAGTGGATACATTGCTACTGTGCAAAGGCAATGACATACGGAGTTCAGCATGGCTTTGTACCCAAAATGGTATTTAAACTTTCAGCCTTCAAGCAGAGACTCCAGGCTGCATCTCATTTTGCTTCTTTCTTTCCCAATTTGTAACCAGCACTTGATTTAGTAAATGCCAGAATTCAACTTTGAGGATGAATGAAAAAGCCTCAGGAAACTAATGACCTCCTGAAATAGAGATTCTTGGAATTCACTTAAGTTAACAAAATGAATTAAGCATTTTCATTTTAGTTTGTAGAGTTATGTGTTGAATTTTAATCTTTTACTTTAAAAACCTCTGCCATGGTACAAAGGGCATAAGAAAATGCAAATTTCTGAAGCTTATTGCACAAAGAATAATGCCTAAGGATGCAAAGAACCCAGATATAGAAGCTTCCCTGTCTCCAAGCCTATCAAGACTGACAGACAGTACTCAGGCACCAAAAGACCAAAAGCACACGGGCAGAGAGGAAGAGTTCAAAAGTTCAGTCATGAGGAAGACCATGATCTTCAGCCTCAGAGACCACCGAGAGACTCCCGTATGACCACCATGGCAAACCATGTGTGCTCAGAAGGGTGTGGACCTATTTAGCATGAGAGGCGAGGACAGGCGGGGCCAGGGGTTGAATATGCATGAAAAGGTTGTGTAATGTATTGTATATGGAACACCTTTGTGAATAAAGGTTTGGGTCAGACTGAGGCTCGGGGCGCAAGTTTCTGGGGAGATATCTCACATGTGCCAAGCACTGACAATACATACCCACTTCATAACTACCCCAGGTTGTGGAGTCTTTTTATTAATTTGTGTATCGCTTCACTCCTTAATAAAATAATATGATAACATCACTAGATTTAATATTTCAGGTTTATATAAGGATTGAATTGGAAAGATTTTTTTTTTGTCTTCCTTTCTGCAGGGGGAGAATGAAAGCACCTGGACTTCACAGCTGGTTATTAGATATTATGTGCAATGGTAGAAACAGAAAGTATTGACTTTCACTGCAAGACAGAAATAGGCAGGTTACACACAGAAGACTTTTGAAATATCTGCTGCAGAAGGCTGAAGGAATGTTTGCCTTCCCACAGATCATTCTTATTTAAATGGAACTTGGAATTTGAAAGTAAATACAGAATCAATCCCAGATGTATTTATGTTCACTTTCTGCTTCTCCATACAGGAAGTTTGAAAGCACTCCTGGGTTCAGCCATCTTCTCAAACTATTTTTTGAGGAATGAAACTGACATTGCTCCCTTCCAAACAGCAAATGAGGCTGACTCTCCAGGCACAAATCCCCATCTGTTGAAGCCCTTGGGAACTCACAGGCTAAAAGTTGCTGCAAGACCAAAACTTGTCACTATCTGATGAGTTTTCTGCCACGTTTCATATCTACTGGATCATTAAGCTGGCTAAATTATCCATGTTCAGTGCTCAGACAGGACATAAAAAGAGCTAATATCAAAACAAACCCAAGGAATCTCTCAAATTCTTCAGCAAAAGGGCTGTCCAGCCCTGGCACAGCCTGCCCAGGACAGTGGTGGTGTCCCTGTCCCTGAAGGAATTTAAAAACTGTGAGAATATGGCACTTGGTTCACAGCCTAGCAGTGGGCTTGGCAATGTTGTGCTAATGGTTATATTCAATGATATTAGAGGTCTTTCATAACCAAAATGATTCTATAAGTCTGTGGAAAAGGCTTTTGTCACATATTTACTTCACTGCAATACACCTGGGGTAGGTGTCACATGGATTTGACCACACAGCAGTGCAGCATCTTACTTGGGCAGCCACTCTGGCTTGCCCTGATTAACAACAGATACAGATAACAAGAACTGTGGATAATTAATGGATAATTAATTCTGTCCTAGTGTAGTTCTGAAACAGGTATAAATGGTTCCCCTCCAGAGGCAGCTGTCTTCATGTACTGCCAATAAAAGGAATATACATCATTAGCTTTAAATAGTTGCTGTAACTTTTTAACAAGGTTGTTAACTGAAGCAGTTGTTCCCTTTTCATGTTTTACTTAAAATACAATTGAAATGCAGGATAAGTGAATTTTTTTTTGAGAAAATTACTGGAACAACATGGCAAGAATTCTGACTTTGATTTTTCACAGTGATTTACTACCCAGGGTCACAAAATGAAAGTAAAAAACTTAAAACCATGACTTTGTTCAACCTAATTTGAACAATCTGAAGAGACACTTTCCTTTTTATTTTTTTAGACTTTTAAAAGGTTTATTTGCTTTGATTTTATAATGTAAAATCAGAACAAGAAAGGCTAAAATTTATGGATTTTATTTCTTTAATTCTGCCAGAAATATGGTATTTCAATTATTAAAAATTATAAACAATAACATCAGTCAAACCAGAGAATGTTATCAATTTAAACTTCCTAGATAATGGTGATAATGCTGTACTACAAAACTCCCAACTAGACCTACTTGATGTAGAAATATAAGAAATATTACAAAGCATATGTAAAAATGTGAAATAAATGAGATCTCGTCCATCTATTAAGGCTGAGTGCTATTTGTGAGATTGTTTTAAAAATTGATGATGATAAGTTTTTATTTATCAAAAAACAGCCAGAAGGGACTGTTAATGATCAGTCCTGACTTTAAACAGCCCATTATCCTTGATCCAAAAGGCAGACCTCATTGCACAGTGCAGGCAATTTCAGGCAGAGCTCCACAAGAAATGCTATGAATGCTTCCAGGTATTTTCTTCACTGAAAGACAGCTTATAAGACCCAGGGACTAATAAAAGTGCTTTTGAAAAAATATCAGGTGAAGTTATTATACACAAACCAACTTCTCATCAGCAAGTTCACTGATGATACAAAGCTGGGAAGAGTGGATGATATTTCAGAGGGTTGTGCAGCCCTTCAGAAGGGCCTTGACAGCCTGGAGAGATGAGCAGAGAGGCGCCTGCTGAAATTCAACAGAGCAAAGGCAGGTCTTGAACCTGGGGAGGAACAATCCCAGGCTCCAGCACAGGATGGAGCAGCTCTGAGGGGAAGGTCCTGGAGGTCCTGGTGGACAAAAGGTGGTCCTTGAGCCAGCAGCACCCTGGCCAAGAAGGACAATGGAATCCATTGGGAAGAGCATTCCCAGCAGGTCAGGGTGGGGATCCTGTCCCTCTGCTCTGCCCTGGTGAGGCACATCTGGAGTGCTGTGTCCAGGTCTGGGCTCTTCACACACGAGAGAGATGGAGCTCCTGGAGCAGGTCCAGCAGAGGACTACAAAGATGAGGAAGGGCCTGGAGCGTCACCCTGCTGAGGAAAGGCTGAGGGATCTGGGGCTGCTCAGCCTGAAGGGAGCCCCAGCTGAGAGAGAACCCCATCCCTGTCTGTCCCTGTGTGCAGGGAGGGTCAGAGCAGGGCCAGGCTCTGCTCCGGGGGCCATCAATGGCACCAGAGGAACGAGCAGGGACTGAGCCAGGGAGTTCCACCTGGACATGAGGGAGAACTTCTGTCCTGGGCAGTGACCGAGTGCTGGGACAGATTGTGCAGAGAGGGGATGGAGTCTCCCTCACTAGAGATATTCCAGACCCCTCTGGACACAATCCTGTGCCACATGCTGGAGCAGGGAGGCGGGACCAGATCATCCACTGAGGTTCCTTCCAGTCTTAGCCCATCCTGGGATTTTGTGAAATGAATTTTGCACGGGACTTGTTCCCACTAATGACAAGGGAAAAGCAGATGCAGAAACACCAATTCAAGCTAATGCAAGGCTATTTTTCAGTACAGTGCACAGGTGAACTTAGATGCAATAAGGATCTGCAAGGCTGGCTCTTTTCTCTTTTACACAATTATCATTTAATATTCAAAGAAAAGAAAATTTCTCTGGGGTGAAAAAGCAATCATAGAACAGCTAAGTAGAGAAAAGAAGAAAACACAAACATATCAAAGAAAAGGCTTGATGGAGAGCAAGAATTCATACTGGTATGAGAAAAAGTTGGAGTAAAGCCAGGCTGCCAGATTTGCTATCCCAAAGTGATTTGGAAAGAAATTACATAAAGTGCAATTTATGTTAATACGACAAAAAAAAAAAAAAAAAAAAAAAAAAAAGTGAAAACCCAGTGTTTACAGTTTTAATAATACCTTGCACTGCAGTTTTAATAGTGCCCTGCCTATGTCTATGAGGGGAATTAACAATAGATAAATAACCCAAGTTTAACTAAGGCAAGGCTTTAAATTCTCTTGGGATTGTTACAACCCATTCCTGAAGTCAAGGGTAACTCAGGTTCTTGTTAATAGATTTGTTGGAGTGGATTAGGGTGAAAAGACATTGAATGAACAGGATTTGTAAATATATACATGTAGGGTTTATTTTAGAACCCTAAAATGAAAAACAGGTATGTACCCATTTTGGTTATTATTATCTATAGAGATGGAAAAATATAAAAGCATAAAAACAAAACAGAAGGTGTATAAGGGAAAAGAAAGATAAAGAAATGATAAGAGTAAGAAGATCTTCCCACCTGTGGGAAGCTACAAGATTTGATTGCTGCAATTTCAGTGCCTGTTGGTTGTAGTGATGGTCGCTGCCTTGATGGATCAGGGCTGGGGGAAAGCCCATGGAGCACAAAGTCCAGTGGGTTCATATAAGCTCAGATTTATGTGGGAATGCCCAGGTACATCCCTTGGAGAGGCAATTTGCACTGATTGTTGCATCACTATGGATCATGCACAGTTCTGGGGTGGAGGGCCCCAGAGATGAGTCTGGGAGCACTTTGAGCTCTTTGATGGTCTATGAGCTCTTCAGAGACATGACCTCTCTTCCTCACACCAACACAGCTGAGCCAGTTATGCCTCATTAGAAGTCATGGAAACCTTCAGACTTACAAGGGAATGTCCTGATTTCTCCACTGGGTGGGCATTCTACACTGAGTCAGCTGTATAAAGAAGGACATTGCCAGGATAAAAATCACTATCCCACCTCACAGGATCTACTTCTTCTTGACCTCCTCCCTCATCTGGCTCTAAACTCAGCTTCCTCATAAACAAGTGTTGTTTTGTGTGGTTCTCTGCTGTTCATACACTCAGACCTCAGCTGTTACCTTGACACAGTCAGCAAAGCACACAATACTTTTACAAATCTCCAATTACTTGAGCCATTAACCACCAATATTTCAGTCACTCACAGGGATCTTGGGAGCCACTCAGACAAAAGATTTTCTGCTGGGAACAGGAAGCAAAAGTTGTTTCTCTCAGGTTCACTTGAGACTGTGAAACTGTTTTGCTGCTTGTCCAAGGCAGAGCCTGAAAATTCATTACTCCAAAGTCCAGCCTTACAAGTCTTTTGAGCCAATTAAATGTTCCTCTCCCAAACAAAAAAAGCAATTGTTCAAGGAAGACCAAACCATAGTTTCCCAAACCCATGCATTCAAACCCATTACAAGGAAATTTATAAGTAATATAAATAATAATATAAGTAATAACACCTATGTCTGTCACTATTTGCACTTCACCAACAGGGAGAGCAGGGCACAGGCAAGTTCAGATTGCACAGGTGTGTGATGATTTTCAAATTATAAAATGCTTTCTCCCCAGCCTTCTCTTTTCTCTTTGCCTCCCAAAATCACTTTTCCATACCTGCAATCACCATTAATGCTACCACACCTGTATTTCATATGCATGTCCACTCCAATTTATGTCCTTCTTTTCACTCAAAGTCTGAAGTAAGTAATTATAAATGCAGCAAAAACACATTGAGACTGAGGCCATTCTTCTGTGTTGTGTGTTTACTGTGCACAGACACTGCATCCTCACCCAGAGCTGCAGTTAGTGCTATACAATTCATTGTTCTACACTCATTCTGTCTGATTTTACATAACTGGATAATTCACTGCATCAGTTTTAGTAATGCATAAAATTTCCCTTCACTGATGTGTTAGTATGGCACTACTGTGCATTTTCATTACAGTTGTTCCCCAGATCTGAACTCCCTTTGGACAAATAACTCATCTTATGACAGGCAAGTGTTGAATTTATAGCAATAATTTGTTAAGAAAAAAAAATGAAGGTAAAAAAAAAGAAAGAGAAAAAAGGAGAAAATTTAGAAATATGAATGATGTTCTGATGCTGTTAGAATTTTTTTTTTTTGGATATTCAACAAAGAGAAGATTTTGCAATTTCTAAATTACATTAAGTTCTCCCTATATGTTCTTCAGGCAATGTGTCACCTATGTCTCCACATTCTGTAGTCTGGCATCCTCACCACCTCTCTGCTTACAAACACCTTTCTCTACTCTGAGCCAACCACTTCCCTATTTCCCAGGCTGCCTGCTTGCCCTACAAAGTCAAACTCAAGACAATCACTTTAAATACATGTGCACCTTTCACATCAGCTGCTATTTCAGGCTGGATGAAAGGGTCATTGATCTATTTTGCTGGGGTTTTCTTTTTGTTTTACCCTAAAAAGCTTCTCTCAGTGCTACCAACCCAGAGCATCAAAGTCAGGCTTGGAGAACCCCTTTGCTCAGGGTGCTTGAGGAGGAAATTTAGGAGCATATACCAACACATAGACAGACTGGCACCACTCTGGTGCAGCAGAAGAGATGTGATATAGCCTCACAGCCTCTGTAAAATGTGGGTTTCCAGTTTCTACTGCCACCATGAAACTGCTGAGAGGAGAGCAGTGAGTCTCACACACCTCCCTCGCTGGTGGTGGTGGTGGCAGAAAGGATGTGCAGAGCCTCTCTAGACAGTGGCAGAAACTTTGGGAAATCAGCAAATTTTGTCCAGGACACCACTATTTACTGTTCTTGCCTATTTAACAATGTGGCATTGGGTGAATTCCCAACTTCCAGGGATACAGCTCTTCCTGGGTTACAGCTCTTCCTGGGATACTGCTGCTTGTAAAGATGCAGGCAGAGCCTGCGTTGTGAGATTTTGGAAACAGAGCATCCTTCTATCAATACAGAAATTGATAGTTATAAACATATAAAGGGAGTAGTTTCTACAGACAGTGAATAATTGACAACCCCCCAGAAAACATATGGATCCTGGTTTCTCAAAATACAGATATATTTTCATCCAGCTGAGAATATTTAAAACTTTTTGTATACAAAATACCTTTTTAATTAAAGCAATTTAGTTGATTTTTTTTTTTTAAACTGACCAATATTCTGGTTATAATAGTCTGGCTGATTCAAAAATTCATCTAGAAATCCTGCCTCTAAAGAGAGTTCATTTATTACTTTTTAATAGAATTTATCATTATAAATCATCTATAGTACCATAGCACCTAAAGCAGTAAATGCAAATGACAGTTTCATTGACTTTTATACAATTTTTTATGGGCTTTACCCATAACCTGAAGGAGTTTCCAAAGGGAGACATTTAATTCTTTACACCCATTTATTGTTTTGTCTCTCTAGCTTTTATCCTAAGTTTGTGAGAATGGCACTGAGACTTTCCAGCGCAATACCCATATGGGAATGAATGTCTTTGCTAAGGGGGTGGGCTGGGAGAGCTCGGCCTGGAGAAGGCTCTTCAGGAGCACCTCAGAGCACCTTCCACTATGGAAAGGGGCTACAAGAGAGCTGGAGAGGAACTTTTGAACAATGGCCTGCAGTGAGATAACAAGGGGGAATGCCTACAATGAAAAAGGGTGGGTTTAGATTAAATATTAGGAAGAAATTCTTTACTGTGAGGGTGGTGAGGCTGTGGCACAGGCTGGATCTCACTAACACTCAGATGATGACTTCTGTTGCCTGAATCACATTGCTTAGCAAGTGCTGCCACAGAAAATGGGAGGTAGTTTCAGTTGCACCCACTCCAAAATCTGTCCAAAGATAGCGTGATTATGGAAAAGGAACCGAACACCACAAGATCTCTAGCTGCCACTGATTTCTCAGCAGGATGATGTCTGTGCTACTAAAACCCTGTGACTAATTTCTCATGTATGAAACTGGAATACATCTTTTGAGAAGACAGATTTCAGCTTCTAGCTGATAGTTTAGAGTTGAGATTGCTTTGTGGGGTCTGTCACCAACTCTTTGTGTTCTCCAACAAATTATTTAGGCTTCCTGCAGCAGAGAGCTCTGCAGCACTGCTTCACTGGAAGAATTGCCAGTCTCTGCTGGCCGCTCTAAACACTTACTGCTAGATAAAAAAGCTCTGTGTCCTGCAGCTCCTCTCTTGGGCCACAATGCTATTGAAGTAATGAGATAATTGAGTAACAAGGTGGCCAAGACAGCCACTTCCGGGTAAAGTAAGACAAAATGTTTTTCACATAGTGCACAGGGAAATGAAATTCATTCCCAATTCCCTGTTGCTCTGCCAGCTGTATTGTGTATCCCTGCACAAGTTTGTAGACCAGGGCAGGCAGAGACACAGCACAGCAGGCCAGGAATCCTGACCAAACTTCCTCTCCAGCTAATGGCAGAGCAGACCAGCAAGAACCAAGTCACAGAAAGCTGCAACCAAGACAGCTCTAATCTCCTTCTAATCGTGACATAGTCAATAGTGTAGTCATGGAGCTGTGTCTTAATGGCATGAAGCTTTGTCAGGGGAGGCTTAGAATGAATGTTAGTAAAAGGTTCTTCACCCAGAGGGTGGCTGGGCATTGGAACAGGCTTCCCAGGGAAGTGGCAACAGAACTAAGCTCACGAAGTGTTTGAACAGCAGTGTCAGCCACATGGCGTGATTCTTGGGACTACTGTGTGCAGGGCCAGAAGCTGGACTGATTATCCCTGTTGGCCTCTTCCAATACGGGATATTTTATGATTCTAAGGTATTCTCTGTCCTGTGCAGGAAGATGTTGTCTCTGACAGCATTAGCAGGAAAACCTCTTTGTTTCACAACATCAGCAGGGAAACAACATCTGTGTTTTCAGACTTCAGGAATGTTGTGCATTCAATTCCAGCTCCTGCCTTCAGGACTTACAATCACCTTCCCAGAAAAGTCAGGGAATAGCAGCAGTTGAAAGGAGCTGAGTACTAAAAATCTGCCCCCAGAGCACAGACATTGGCAAGCTTAGTCGGAAAACATGATAAATTTTAGCTATCCACCTTTTGAAGGAAATTCATCTTATCACAAGATATGAAATACTAATTGGGCTAAGTCATCTCAATTAACTGCCTACCATATTCCTCATTCCTCAGAGTAATTTTTAATAGCCTATCTCAGCATCTGATATTTCAACAAATAAAAGTAAACAGCTCATCATAATCAAATTGTGAGAATTGTAGTCTGAAGAAGTCTGATTGCTAAAGCAGTGTCCTTATTTCCCTTGACTTGTGGGAAATGGAGGAATGAATGCCGAAGGCTGGATCCATCCAGGACTGTGTGTGGGACACGGTTTCCCACTGAAGTCAGTGCAAGGATCCGAGTGTAGCCAAGGGAGAGCTGGGCACTGCATTCAGAGCCTCTTCTGCTTGATTTTTAAGGTGGGGACAATGTTACACACACTGTTTGAAATTTGCAGATGGTGGATATTACTCTGAGAGAGAAATCAAGATTTCTAACCCTCCAACTGGGAGAAAAAAAAAAAAATTGAGAAAAGTCTGCTTTATTTTGCAGCATTTTGCAGATGTGAATATTGTCTCCTAGTCCAGAATAAGGCATTGTAGAACATCCTTCAGGAAAACTGGCATTTAAGACTCCTGCCAACTGTGAGCCCTTGTACTTGACGCCGACAGAACAGTGATTGCTGCACTCTCCTAACTCGCAAGCCCTTCCTCTTGTAGTGTTTGTTCTTACACATCAACACCTCTAGGCCATATAGATGTGACATATGGATGCACAGACAAACTGCTATCCTTGGATCCTCTTCCTGTTTCCACAGTAACCCTACAGAAACAGCCAGCAGTCAATAGAGAAAATCAAAGGCAGGGACAAGTCATAATTTTCAGTTAGCAAGGAACAGCTCTTGAATGCTGAGCCACTGATACACAGCATAATGTGATTTAGGGTGTTTATTATGCTAACCCAGGGCAGGAACGTGTAGGCATACGATGTGGCAATTACAGCACACATTTTCTGCTGGTTGAGCAGGAGTGCAGAGGAGAGAGTAGGTAGAAAGAACTTTATGCTCACAGACTGTTTAATGGCTTAATCCTGCTGTCAAGCTGAGCTTCACTTTGCTTTGTACCTGACGCTTCCACTTGCTCATCCAAGAGGCAGCACTGGGACATTTATAAACAGATGCCCCATCACTACAGGCACGCTTGGTATGCTAAGCTTTGTTTGGGGAAAATAACAAGAAAAGACCAATCAAATACTTTAGCTAAGAAGTGTCAAACTCTTAATATGAATTGTGCTCATTAATGTGACAAGTGCCACATGCATTGAGTCCTTTTTTTTTTTTTTTTTTTGGGGTGGCTGTCAGTATATTGATGTGTATTTCACAAGCAGTTTTTCTACGCAAACTGTTTCTCACTAGGGAGCAGTTTAGGCAACAGTCAGATGAATTACCTTGTGAAAATTGAGGGGTAGTACTCCAAGTAAGGAGCCATAGCCACTTTATTCCATTCTCCTGCAGGCCATCAAATCCCTTCAGATTCACACAGTACTGAGTGCGAGGCCTGTGGGTGTCTGAGGCTTGGTTTAAAGTATAGCATTCTCAAATTAAGCACTAAAATTGTATCTCTAGTAGCATGGTGAATCATATTTACAGGACCTGCACTCTGAATATTTATCTAGTATTGCTCAGCCTGGTTTTGAAACAAGATCAGGTCTTATGCTGTTGGTATAAAACTAAAGATTGAGGTGCTGGCTTGTATGCATCAGCAAAAAATAAAGGGAACCACAACACTAACATAAACTCCACTCTGTAAGTGGTGCATTGTTAGAACATTAAAAAGTCCCTTTTGGGGAATTAAAGCCTATCCAGCTTGACTCAGAGTGACAAGTCAAATTGGAAAACATAAGACTAAATATATATTCCCGCTGTTTGTTATTTCAAAATCTTATTTGTGTCTTTAATACTTTTTCTCCCTGACACCAAACGAAATAATGTTGTTTTGAGATGGATGTTGATCACGACATCACTGCTCTCCCTGAAAGGAATGCATGTGCCTAAAACACACCGGGGCACAATGTCACTCAGCTGGACTCATTAATGTGGCAAGCAGTTTGGCATTTACATCTCTGCACCGCTCCCAGGGAAAGGCAGCTCTAGTTCAGAGCACAGCATGTGTCTGTCTGCAGCTGACAATGTAGACATGCCCTTAGAAGCCAGGCCATCCTTCAAGGAGCGAGTGGAACTGGCAGCTGTGGAGAGGCAATGGCAGCTTTTGTTGGGCAGAGGACAAGGGCTGAATGAGTAATTCTGGATGAAATCATGAAATCTCTTGATCTGTTGCAGATAGTGCTTATGGTCTTGAAAAAGGTATGTATCAGCACCTGATGCACAGAAGCACAGAGGTGTCTGGGGTTCAGCTTTGCATAGAATTTAATTGCCTGAGTACACAACAGCTAAGGTCATTTAATTTCTCCCTGTTGTGACAAATCAAAGTAGGAAAAACGTCAGCAGGAAACTTAAAATAGAACTCCTTCATCTTTTCATGCTTAAATCTTCTGAGAAAACTTGCCCTGCAGATGTACTCAGAATACACCTCCAGCATGCAACAGGCATTGAGCTGAGCAGCCATGGCAATTTCCATCAGTAATGAGGATGATGGGAACAACACATCCTGCTCCGAGCCAGCTCTGGGCTCTGCAGCTCAGAGCAGAAATGATCTTCCATACCTCTCTTTGTGAAAGAGCTTCAGACCCCAAATTCCTGTTTCCTAGAGAATGCCTGGCCTTTGGCAAACTGAGGAAGAATGGCTGCCCCATCCCTGGGAGTGGTCAGGGCCAGGTTGAGCAGGGCTTGGAGCAACCTGGGATAGTGGAAGGTGTCCCTGTCCATGGCAGGGGGATGGAACAAGATGATCCTCAAGGTTCCCTACAAACCAAGCCATTCTGTGACTCTATGATTCTAAGAAAAAAAAAAAAAAAAGATGTGTGTGCCTCTGTTCTTCCTGCACAATTATGTAACAAAGGAGCCAACATTTCAGGTGTCAGTGAGCAAAGAAATAGATATGTGTAGGGATGTATTGTTAAAAAATGCCCCAAAAACAAGAAACATGAGCTCCCAGTCAGGGATGGAATGGGACTTGGGGTATTTTAGGAAAGCCTGTCTTGACCTTATTCAGGTGTCCAGGCTTTGTCACTCAAACCCAGCAGTTGGAGGAGATCATAAATATATTTTTGTGATGGTTGAGATGTCATTTTGTCTTCAGCATCTGCTCTGACTGCCTGGAAACCCAGCTGCTGGTACCTAACCCTTGCCACCACCTCTATAGGAACACGGAACTCTGCTAGGAACTCTGCTAAGGAGCTGTGCATACAATGCCTACGTGTTCTTGTGGGCTTTCCCTGGGGTCTTCTCTTGGTTCCCACATAAGATTTGGGAGTTTTCTTTCTTTTTTTAACCTCCAGGGTCTGTAGTAATAGTATGTTAAGAGCTACAAGTTCTCTGCAGTGACAGCAAGGCAGACAGGGAAATGTGAAAATTGAGGAGTCCTTCAGCATAATCCAAAAGGTTTTTGTGTAAGTCAGTGCCAAATGCCTTAGAAAAAGAAGTTTCAGGTGAATATTGTCAACACAGGAAAAGTGAGAACTTGTAATATTGGCAGCATTTTGCAGGTTTCCCCTTTCTTGGAAATCTTTCTAGGAAATCATGTGAAGGGATAACTTTACAACTAATGGGCACTCTCCAACAGAATGTACAGTGGTGGGTGATGTGAAATGAACAATAGTTCTGCTTTTTCCAACAAGGCTTAGTGATGATGCAATTGAAGCACCAGCCATTTTCAATAAAATAGTTCAATGAGCTATTATTCCTTTCAATCAATCCAAGGTTGCTCTTCATGAAGCAATAAACATTCCCTCTTTGACCTTAATAAAAGCAAAGAGGTCATCATGGAAAAGAAATAAATTCAGGGTTTTTATCAGAAAAATAATGTTAAAAGGAGTGCCCAAACTGTGCAATTAGCAAACATTAAAGCAATAAAATATTGATCCTTTTTTTTTCCTGTCTTTTCCCTCCCATTTCCAAGATTTGAAGAAATAATAATGGTTAACAATCAATGGGTTCCTAATTAGATCAGCTCACACTACACCCACAAAAATTATATTTTGAAAAATCAATAGGGAAAGAAATGTGGGGAAAAAAAAGTATATATAAGGTATTAATTCCTGTATTTCTGTTTAAATTCCCACTCCTCTCAACTTCTCCCACCTTAGAAGCAGGAAAGATATCTTTATCTTGGATGATAATCAAATAATTAAGATGTATGAGGTGTGCATGCCTGTGACATGTGAAATAAAGCATAATGAAGGAAACAATGGAAGCATGTAAAAAGGGCCTTCTCACACTGAGCAATAGCATTTGCTGCCATGAACAATATTCTTAATCGGAAAAAATACTCCTTCATAACAATCATGCTTCATACCTTGATATTCACAACAGACCCAGGATGGCATGGCTGAGGTGGTATAAAAATACAGAAGTAATTCTGCTATGAAATACCTAGGAAATTACATCCTGCTGGATGTTTCTATTGGGACTTGGTCATCACTGTTGATCCAGTTTTCACTGGAAAATAACATAATAAAGGTGGAATGAACACAGAATTTCAGCTTCGTTCCGTAGATATAGATTCTATCCAAGGACTCCTGGGTGACAGTGTGTCAATTTTGAGAATTTATGAGTCTATATCAATAGATATCACAAACCAGTCCAGAAATTGAATATTTCCATGGCTGTAATGAAGGATAAAAGCTTTTTGTACTACCTTTGCCTTACCTATCCTGATGACCTTTACCCATCCACCACCTCAACAAAAGAGACTGTTTTTTAATTTGAGGTTGAGAGCAGAAAAAGATTGTCTGCAATGAACACCTAGAATGAGATATAAAGATTTTGAACTGAATGACATTGGGAAATTCAGAGATTGCATTTTCATCTGTAAATTACCAGGCTTGATGTGAGGGCTGCGGGGATAACCAAAGAAATCTTCATGAAGTGCTACATAAATAATGATGGTTACAATGCCATCTGAAGCTAGCTCAGAGTAGTCCTCTTTAACATTGCCAGGCAACAACTACTACCAGCAAGAATGTCATTGGAAAAGAATTAAATTTGAGATTTCCATCTGGCTAAAATATAGGATGATGGTGGGCAATTAGACCTTATCTACAACCCAGACAAGCAGGGCAGGAACAGAAACATCCATCCAGAAAAACTGAATGCCCTCCTACTCTTACCACTCATGCTTTGCTTTAGTATCAGGATGTCTCAGGCTTTAAATGAAATGTCAGATTTAATTTGGCTCTGGATGTACAAGATATATGATTGCCCTTGGAGAAAGTTGATAACTCAGCGCACTCTGTGTCAAATGTGAATCTACCCAATAGCTCACTCCATAAAAAGCACAACCCTGCTTTCCCTCAACTGTGCAAAATAGCCAGACCTGCCTGCAATTTGCACAAATAGGTCCATTTTGAAATAAAACCTTCTTATCAGAAAGGAGAAATGACTTATTGAAAGTTGACTCCCTGTTAAATTTCCAAATGGCAGTGCTGCACATTACATTAGCATTCTGTGGCAGGGAGGCCGTTACCGCGCCCGCCGCGGGTGGCTCAGCAGCGGGTGAGGAATTATGTTAAATGGCACATTTGGATTTCTATGAAGCTCTCATTTGGAAGCATGGTAGACTTTCAGAGAATTTTTAACTGCTTGGAATCCAAGCAGGGCAGAAAATACAGAGGGGATATCTGTGATTATCAATGGCTTCATAATTCTTTACAACATCTACTGTATCTAAATCTGTGCTAAGAGAATGGAAAGAATATCTGCAACCATTTGCAAACCTTCTGGTTTAGACAAATTTTTAAAATAGTTATTTTCCATGTATACAAGTAATGGGCTTGGTTTTAAATAAAAATTTACAAGAAAATAATCAGAATATAACTTTGTTATGCTGGAAAGTGCCATATGAAAGAGCCATTGGAAAGACTTTTTGTCCCTGAATCTTTTCTGCACTTACACCCACTTTTTTGCAGTCATCACTGAGAACATATTACTTCAGTCTGACTATTTTGCATTTTTTTTGTGCTTTTGACCTCTTATGCAGCCTTTATTCAGAACTGTAATGCATTATGCCTACTATGTTCCACTACTAGCACCCAAAATGCACTAGGAAAGAACCTCAAAACTTTGTACCTTGCTATTTAGACTTTCCATTTTTGAAAGCCATGGTGGTTAAAAGTAGAGTAAGTGACAGATATTGCGCAGAAAAAACATAAATAGATAGGCAATATCCTTGTCATTCACAGAACATGAGAAATGCCTCATATGCCCAAATAAAAGCTTGCAATCTTGGCTCTGCAGAGATAAGGTTACATATGTGACATTTTGTCATTTTGTTCCAAGAGCAGTGGATATCAGGTTTTACTCCCATATCTAAAAAAAGACTCTACTTTCATAGTTACTTTAGTGGAACTCGTGCTTGAGACTGACAAGATATTCAATTAAAACCACAGTCTATCCTCATTTTATTCTCTTTCTTGAACAGTGTTAGGCCCTTCTCTGGCATTCCCCCTTTGCTTCATCCTCCTTACTCCAGACTGGTAATTTTTTCCTTTTTCCTCCCACATCCTCTCAGTGATCTTTTGTGTGATGCACTCTCCATTTCCCCATTCTTTATGTCCCTCCTATCGAGTCAAGCTTCCCATGAGCAGTTTTACTTTTCATTGTTGAAGAAGACAACAACATTTTTCTTCTCAAATTTCCATTTTCTGGTCTACCTGCATTGTGTAATTCATTCCCTTCTAGAGCTGTTGTATTCCTGAAAGTAAGAGCTCCTAGGTGTTGAAAAACTTCCAACAATAGCTTTTAATCCCTGTTTGACTCAGAATTTAAGGATGAAATGTACTGTTAAACTAGGTTCTTAGGTCCTAAAAATGCCTCAGGAAAAATTAAATTCATTTAAGGATGGAAGGAAGGACTGAAAACAAAAAGAAAAGTTCATAAATATCATTAATTATTTCAGATTTCATAGAAAAATAAGAAGCTAAAATCATACTGAATCTAGGTCTCCCTTTTTTCTATGAATGTTTCCATATACATAAAATCAATGGCAAGTCTGTGAGCAGCTCTCCAGAACATTTGATCTTGAAGCTGTAATTTCCATTGGCCTGCACTTTAAATGATATGGTCCTTTTATACCAGCTTATTTATTTCTGCAGAACCAGTGCTCTGTACTTCTTGTTCCTCTGCAGTCCTTCCTGCAAACTTATTCCTATGAAATTATTTCATTACTTTGAAATAATAGCATCAGTGCAGAGACAAACAATAATAGGGTGTCACTGCAGCATAGCAAGCTCAATCTAAGCCCCCTTCAAAATCTTTAACAAAATATAACAGAAGAAAAACAGATGGCTTTGTGGCATGATCAGAAGGTGAACAAAGCCATGCCTTTTCCAAAGAGCTATAAGATTATTGTTTCTTTATTTTGCAAGGCCAATATTGATTATATGCTCCAATTTCATTCGGATATTGAATTTGTTTTATTGGGCAAACAGCTGCAGCTTCTGTTCCCCATCTCTTAGCAAATATTATTTCAAACTTCCTTTGAACTCTCATCTGCTGCACTCTCAAAAGGTTTTCCATCATGTGACCCTGTTCTGGGATCACACAGGTCCAAACACAAGTCAACACACTGATTTTACTGAAATAAGCCTCCCTTGAGCCTTCCTTGCCATGTTAAAGAGTGACACAGTGGTTCTCCTCCCATCTTCTCCACAGCACAGGTGGCCCACCATGCAAGACTGCTGTCACTAGATGAGAAAACATGCTGCCTTAATATTCTTTTCATAACAGTTAGAAATTAAAGTTTATGTTTTACCTCAAACCGAAAGACAACAAGAACTAAAATTAGCTAACAGTTTTCTGTCACCCTACTGGACAGAAGCTCTTACTTTCAAGAATACTGCAGCTGATCATTCTTCTTCAATCATAGCTTTAATCAGTTTTTGGGTTTTTTTCTTTTCTTTTTAATTATAAATGTTTCAGATATAAATTATGTATTTATATAGACATTTTGACCACCACTTCACTGGCCCTTCTTTAGTTAATAATCTCTAATCTATTCCCTGATTTTTCTCCTCAATTTTGCTTGATGAAGCAGTAGAAAGCAGACATGGAACACAACAGGCATTGAGTCAGAAAAGGTACAGTTGTAGGTAAATTAATGTCACAGATCTGAAGATATATAAATCCAGCAATTTCCATTTTCATAAAGAAGAAGATAGGAAGAAAGATTTCTACCATCTGGGGCGTGGTTTTTTGAGTATTTTGGGGTGTGCAGATCAATCACAGCCACAAGGCAGCTGTAAAGTGACACTATGGAGAAGCAGCACTACACTGCTCTCAGGATTTCAGTCTGTTTTCTAAAAATTGTAACAAGTCTGAAGCACTAGGATGATCTTCTCAAAATCGTATTTTTTAATGTTGTGAAATGTTTCGATTTCAGCCTCTGTTTAAAAATTATTATATAGTGGAAGAAGAAGGCTTTCGAACAGTTTCTTAAAAAACATGTACAAAACATTTTACTCCAAAGTGTTCAAAGAGGATGCCAAAATATTGTCATAGCTTCATCCCTTCACCCAACCACTCCTTCCTTGAAGTTTCTCTGAAAGATTGTTGTCCTAATGTAAAGAAATATTTTGATTACAGTGGGACTGCTTTTGGTTTTTTTTTTGTTCATGATTGCCAGGAACATTTTAGGAAGTTTTACTATCCCAGTCAAATGAATAATCTTTTCAGGATGACTGATAAAAGTTATTCCAGCGCCTGTGCAAAGCTAATTCTGTGAAATACCAAGAGATTATAAGAAATATAATAAGGTAAAAGTATATATTTTAAGATGTATTCCATTTATTTTTAATTTCATTTACTTGTTTTTTTCGCAGGCAGGACTGATCACAGGAAGTTCCCCCTGAACATAAGGAAGAGCTTCTGCCCTGGGCAGTGACAAAGCCCTGAAGAGATTGTCCAGAAAGGCTGCGGGGATATTCCAGACCCCTCTGGAAACAGTGCTGTGCCCTGTGCTCTAGGATGACCCTGCTTGAGCAGGGAGGTGGGACCAGATGAGCCCACTCTGGTCCCTTCTGTGGGAACCCATTCTCCGGTTCTGTAAATAATATTTGGATCCTCATAGCTACATATAGGAACCCTACAAATTCTTTCTTAATCTCACTTGTAAGGTTTCTCCAAACACATCTCAACTTTACCTTTTTCAGTTTTTATGTGTGACATTTGATTAAGTAGACGTTGAGTAAAGGATATTCTCTAGCAAAACAAACTAACTAACTAACTAGCTGCTTTCTAACTGATTTCTGCTGTTAACACTTTCTGTCTATAAGAAGACTCAAACTTTAAGTCACCATTGAAAAGAATGCTTAGAAGGTCTATAGCATAAACTAAGTGTTGTTATACTGTCTAATACAGGCTGAGAAATCATTTATTTGAAAGGTTTTTGGCCACTAGAATACTGACAGAAAGCTAGCATGCTTGCAAAATTAAACAAATTGCTATGGAAATAATCAGCCAGTACAAGCATTTATAAATTACTTGCAGATGTACAACGAAAGTGCAAATCTTTGCTTCTCAATATGAAAGGGGACAGACTCAGAGAGATTTGTTTCCCATCACTCCTCCAGAATCTTTATATCTTTGGAAAAGCACATAGAGGTGAACAAAGCTTTCATATTCAGAGCCACCCATGGAATATGAGACTCATAAAATTTGACAGATATAAAAATGGAGGAAATAACCATTACATTCTGATACATTACTGAAGACATGCAAACAGGGAAAAGACCAACCAGGTTAAGTATTGGCATAAATTAAACAGAAAACACATTTGCTCTAGCACTGGCCTTTCAAATTGAGAGTGATGGCATGATTAAATATTTGAACCATCTCACCTTGCACAGTCAGACAGAATTCCAATAAGAATAGTGATTCCAAAATGGATACAAAAGCAAATCAAGCTCTTCTGCAGCTAATACAGCTATCTGCAGGTCGACTTTTTTGCTGCTTTGTGGATGTAAGTGGGATGAGGATCAATGGGTTGTTTTTCTTCAATTTTGCAAATGTGTCAATTACTCCATTAGGACTGATCCCTTCAGCAGTAATTTTCTTTGTGAAGAAAAGGCTTTGTGACTGCTCATGTCACACAGTGCTGCAATAAGGTGCTCCTAAATATTCCTAAGAATTAATTCCCATGTTCACCCAACACATAATTTAAAACCGAAGCATCATGTCTGTCATTTTGAAGGCTTTCCTTTTGTCTCAAGACCTTGTAATGAGCTCTGGGCATTGCACTTGCTATGCAAGCAGCAGCAGTCATGCCAGCCAAAGCTGTCCTGTCGCTGAGGTGGGTGCATCCCCATAGCATCATAAGGCTCAGGATGATCACGTGAGAGCCCATACACAGTCCTCTGTGGCACAGCACAGGTTCCTTTGAAAGTGCACAATGGAATTCTCACTTCATATAACCTGTCCTTAAAAACATCCAATGAAAGACATTGTTTCAAGGTTAGTCTGCCTAAGTTTTTACACCTCTTGAGTTCTGAAGTATTAATTTTTAATGTTTTGTTGGTTTTTTGGGGTTTTTTTTTTGCTAAAATTTAACCTGACAGAAGTCTTCCATAGTTGCTTTTTTAATTAAAAAGTGCACTTAGGAGAGGTTTTGTCTATGTACCTATGATTGCAGGTATGTACCTGTGATACATAAAAAAGAGGTGCTTTATACCCGTGATTACAAGCACACAAGTAATTCCATTCCTACTCTTTTATCATCACCATTGCTTCTTGGTTTTCTCTGGCTTCACCAAGCTCAGTTCCTGTAGTTTTATGAATTTAAGGGGCAATCGTTCTCTATAATTTTCTGTCTCACCTGTTGATATGTGTCAGGCTGGGATGAAGTTAATTTTCCCCACAGCAGCACTTCCAGCGCTGTGCTGTGTACTGGGAGCCAGAAAGGTATTGATGACACTGCAGAGCTTTGGCTACTCTGAGCAGTGCTGGCACAGCATCAGTGACATCTCTCCTACATCCCCCTGAACTAGTCTCCTGGAGATGAGCAAGATATTGGGAGAGAGCACAGCCAGGAATGCTGACCCAAACTGTCCCAAGGGATATTCCATACCATATGATATCTGTTCCGCAAAAAAAAAAAAAAAAAAAACAACCAAACAACCAACAAACCAACCAAAAACAAAACAAAACAAACAAAAACAAACAAACAAACAAAAAAACCCCAAAAACAAACAAACAAAAAACCCCAAAAACAAACAAAAAAACCCCAAAAACCAAAACAAACAAAAAAAACCAAAAAACCAACAAGAGGAAAGGAGAAAGAGGGGGGGTCTTTCATTATTATATTTGTCTTCTGAAACAAACCTTTACCTGTACTGAAGCCTGACTTCCCAAGCAGGACAGGTTGGACAGGGCTCTGAGCAATCTGATCTAGCTAAAAACATCCCTGATCTAGCTAAAAACCCCCCAACCAAGCAGGGGGTTGGACATGACCACCTTTAAAGGTCCCTTACAACCCAAACTTTTCTGGGCTTCTCTGTTTCTGTCTCTGGACTTCACCTTGCTGATGGGAAGTAAAAGACAAATCTGCTTTCCCATGCTTCTGTGTGATGTTTTTGCTTTTGC
This sequence comes from Chloebia gouldiae, assembly GCA_003676055.1. Taxonomy (NCBI): domain Eukaryota; kingdom Metazoa; phylum Chordata; class Aves; order Passeriformes; family Passeridae; genus Chloebia; species Chloebia gouldiae. Next base: position 5,096,891 of record QUSF01000029.1, read on the forward strand.
TTTATTAAAATACTTTAAACTATGAATCTTTTTTGGTCCTATTTTCTTCCTCTCTGTCCAACTGAGGAGTGGAATGTTTGATGAGTACCTGCCATCCAGTCAAACTCATCATAGATGTTTTTTCATAGTAAATACTATGAAAAATATTATTTAGTTATTCTTTCCACCCTCATGGGGAAACTGATGAATCATTATCCTTTTCTAGCTATCTTCCTGCTTTTATCCGCTTTATGCTGACAAAAAACACTATCTATGAACATTTACTTTCTCTGCATCAAGGAGATACTCAGATCCTATTACTGCTGCTTTTTCTTCTGCACTAAATCTTTCTATACTGCTGTTTTAATGACCACTGCATGAAGAAATATTAGTAACTCTTCTCTCTCTTCAACCCCTATTTTTCAGCTCTGCAGCTTGTTATTCATTCAGGGTTTTTGTTTGTTTTTCAGATTTTTTTCTCTTCTTTGGAGTTTTAGAGTAGTTTTTCTTTTAATCAATCTGTATAAAGTTTTTTTCTCATGCTTTCCTCTTTCCTCATGGTCCAACAAAAGTCTGAATTTGATGTTTCCATGTTCTTGTTAACCCAAACTCTTACCATCATCTTAGTAGTCTTCATATTTTTATATCCATCTGCACCAAGCTCAGAATCAGAAAGAACTGAAGTATTTGTAAATTAATTGTCAATGAGGAGTGGCCAGGGGAGGTTGCAGACAGCTTTGGGTCTATCTCTACTGGGTAACAAGGGACACAGCAAGAGGAAACAGCCTCAGGTTTTGGCAGGGGAGGATTAGGTTGGTCATCAGCAAAATTTCTTCACTGAAAGGGTGGTCAGGCACTGGAACAGGCTGTCCAAGGAAGTGGTGGAATGTGCATGTTTGTGGTACTTGGGGACCCAGATTAGTGGTGACTATTGCAGTGCTGAGCTGGATGATCTAGAGGGCCTTTCTGACCTTTAGGATTCCATGATTTTTGAGGACAGCCAAAACTTCTACCATCTTTAAACCACTTACAGATATTGCCAAGATAGTTGAGTACCCTGAAAAAGTAAAACACCATGGAATTTTTTCCTTTCTTCCTCCTTTCCCATCATTCCAAACTGAAATTAAGTCCTCACTCAGTGTTGTAACAGCTTGGCCTGTGCAACAGTTGCCCCCTGAGAAGAGATGAGGACCTCAGGCTCACAGCTTTCCAATTGGATTGGAGACTGTATGACTGGAAGTTATCCTGCAAGAATATGAGGATGGGGCGAGGTAACCTTACTGCTCTGTCTTGTTCCTAAGCATTTAGGAGATTGGGATGCACTGCGCGTTCCTCCTCTCTTTGTGAGCCTGTGACAGCTCCCTGGGGACACAGCTGTCACCGTGCCAGCCCTGCAGCACTGCAAAGCAGGAGTGTCTGCTGATCAGGGAGTGCCTTGGCAACAAATCAGCATGAACAAATATTGAGATTATTGGAGCAGCGGACTAAAATGGCAAATATTCACCTGGCTTTAAAGAAAAGGTATTTAAACTCTACAGAGGTGTTCATACTTGACACTGAAATTGCCCAGGCAACCACCAATGCATCATGGCCTTCTCTTTGTAAAAGCCAATTATTTCCAAGGTTTGACACAAAGCAGTGAATAAGCTTTTGACATTTTGATCAGAATTATTGTTAAACAGAGAATTCTTTACACTTTTGTGTCATCTCCTGTAAGCACAAACCATTCATTTGTGTCAAGCAGTATGGTGAATAGCCCACAAAAAGAAAATGTGCATAGTAAGGTCTGCTCTTTACCTTACAGTTCACTTACAGATCTGTTCAGGGCTAACAAAAAAGGAATAAGAAGCAGTCCGAGATCACGAATTATGTCCTTTCCCTCCATCAACTAGTCAGCTGGTGTGGGAATAAATCCTCAGCTTTGGCATTTAGAGAAGTAGCAGGTTTTGACAACCTATATCTTAGTTTCTGAAGCCCGTTTATGTTGCACCAGAGAGCAGTTCAACTTAGCTGGCAAATTAAAGGTTTCCCCTCTTCTTGCACCAGGTGGTCATCTGAAACCTAACTACTAGCCCTACGTGACAGTAGACCTTGAGGACATGTGGCAAATTAGGCCTCAGGGCTGCTTTTGAAACAGTGTGGGTGTAATCTTATTCCATGAAATTATTAAGACAACAAAAGCAGTTCCCTATGGAGGAGAATTACTGTCAGAATATCTATAGAAATGATTCTTAGAGGCTGAGCTCCAAGTGAGTAATTAAGTACAGCCTGTTTCATGAAACAGTAAAATGTTTTATATTTCAAAATCTTTTGGATTTAACACTCAGAAGATAATGAGTTCACAATCTACCTATTGTTTTTAAAGACTGACTCTAATCTGAGATTTATTTCAAGATTAAGACACTATATGAAGATGTTTGCAGATCAGTGGGGATCTGCTTTGTATATTTAGTGGAGATTGAGCAATTCACCAAATTAGCGATGGTGTCAGGTTGTAGTTATCTCTGTGCATGTCTTTGGGGATACAAAACCTTTGTGGAAGGTGGCATCCCTTTATGGGACCATTGCTGAAAGTCAGTTAGACAATGACTGAGGATGCCGCAGATAGTTTTGGATATCTGTGTGTGAACAACTGAGCTCAAAACCACCACTGATCATAGCAGGAGGTGCGTCTGGACACCACCTTGTGCATTGGCTATTTTAATCTGGAGCTGACTCTCAGGCCAGGTTGGATAGAGCTTTGAGCAGCCTAGTCTAGTGAAAAATGTCATTTTCCCTGGCAGGGGAATTGAAAAAAAAAAATTCTTAGAGGTCCCTTCAAAACCAAATCATTTTTTGATTCTCTGATTCTATGATTTAAGAAAATAATTGATATTACAGTTAAAAGTATCCTTAGTTTCCAAGTCAAGAGGGTGTCTTCTGAAATATAAAATCCCCAGTGGTTTAGGTTTGTATGGCTATGCTCTTTTAAGAATGCACAACTGAAGAACAGGCAGATTGGGTCAAATACCTCAGAGCTGTCTGGCTGAAGCTCCTTGCACCTGTATTGTGTGCAGAGGAGGAGCTGACTGTCACCTTTTTTCTTCTGCCTTTTTACTTGCCCTCTTTGCAGTGCAGAGCATGAATAAGGTTTAGGTAGCTCAGACTTAGCTCAGACTATCTGTGCAATCAGAACCAAGCCAAGAAAACACAGGAGTTTGGTGTCACCTCTGTTTTTCAATTCCTCATCCACAAAGAGATTCTGAGTGTTTTCACTTTCAGCAATAATCCCTCTGAGTCTGTGTCAGTTATGCATTATGTTTTTGTGCAACATTAAGTGAGAAGGGCCCCAAGCACTTTTGTAAACCTTCCTCCCCATTCCACAGATGAGTCAAGCACATAAATTCTCCTGTCTCCATAGTAAGCTGGTCTTTGTGCTTTGAGTACTATCATTAAATCCCATATCTTCCCCCTGGTTTAGGTCTGAGCTGATTCCTCCATGGTGACTGTTGCCTCTTCTCAGGCCAAAGGGAAAACAGCCAGACCCAGCAGATGTGTTCAAACAACTGGAACTCCCTTATTTCCACATGATTTTCATTTTAAACAGATATTTTTGCTCACTGCCTCTTCTGATTCAGTTTTGCTAGCTGACCACCTGGAGCTGATGGTAACATTTCATTTCAAAGGGCAGATGTCTCTGTGTGCCAGTTTATTCAAAGGTCTGTGTCTCTAACACATGCAACAGAATGAAGTACAAGCGTATTTCAAAATGGTTTGTATTTTCATGTATGCCTACAGAAAGAGCATCTATCTTCTGCATTGATGGAATGCAACAAATAAATAACAAAATACAGACATGGGAAGAGAAGTGAAAAGCTTATTTAAATTGTGGTCTTGTTATACAAAAAGAGTTCTCAACCACATTTCTTAAAATTGGGAAAGGATAGTATAATGGCATAGTATTTTCACACTTACCTGGATCTCAGATAGCTGGAAATGCCTCAGTTGTTGGATTCTATTCAGTGCACAGTCAGGTCCTAAACTGTACTTCCCAGTCAGTGTTGAGGCAGACACTTAAAGAGAGGACAGAGCTGGTTAATCATGCCTTCCAGGTGTATCTAAAATCAGAGAAGGTGTTATCTATTAGCTTTTATTAGCATGTCAATGAACTGGTAGTTGTTCTTTGAACAGTTCTTCGGACATCAGAAAGAGCTATAAGCACTTTAATAAGCTAATGGACGCTGACTGTCTTTCCTCCCTAAACAAAAGGAGCCAGAACAGCATTTCTGCTCTTAGTAGCTTATGTACACAACATATGAAATAACTGGGCACATCAATTTGCCTGCACCCTTCTTAACATAAAGTAATGGTATCCCGTTTATAAAAAAAAAAAAAAAAAAAAAAGCCAAAGCTGTGCTCCCATTCTCTTTTTCATCTGGATTAACTTTAAAAGTATTCTAATGTTATCACAGAATCAAAGAATGGTTTGGGTTGGAAGGGACATTAAAGCTCTTCAAGTTCCATCCCCTGCCACGGGCTGGGACACCTTCCACTATCCTAGGCTGCTCCAAGCCCTGTCCAGCCTGTCCTGGAACATTACAGGGATGGAGCAGCCACAGCTTCTGTGGGTAACCTGTGTCAAGGCCTTATCACTCTCACAGAGAGGATTTCTTCTTTATACCTAACCTAAACTGCCCTCTTTTAGTTTTGACACATTACTTTTTGTTCTAGGCCCTGCTAAAAAGTTTGTCCCCATCTTTCTTATTAGGCCTATTTAGGCACTGAAAGGGACTCTAAGATGTCTCTGGACTCTTTCCCAGGCTGAACACTCCCAGCTCTCTCCACCTGTACCCAGAGGGACTCCAGCCCTTGGAGCATTTTGTGGCTTCCTGTGGACTTGATCCAACATGGGGTCCTTGGGGACCACAGACCTGCAGATGGAGCCTCAACAGAGAGGAACAGAGGGGCAGAATCCCTCTCCACCTCAGCCTGGTGGCCACACTTCTTCTGATGCAGCCCAGGACACAGCTGGGGCTTTCTGGACTTCCAGTGCACATGGCTGGGTCACGTGGAGCTTCTCATCAACCAACACCCACAAATTCCTCTCCTCAGGTTTGCTCTCCAGCCATTCTCTGCCCAGCCTCTCTGCTTGTAAGTGGGATGGCCCTGACCCACCTGCAGGGCCTAGAATGTGGCCAAGACTTTTCAGATATGATGGACAGTGGCTTAGACATTAATTTCCCCACTTTTCTCAGGATCTGCAGTTGTGTCTCAACAGATCCTACAGACCTTCAGTTTCCTCAGATGATCTCAAACCTAATCTTTGACAGTGGGCAGTTCTTCATTCTCCCAGTTCCTGCCCATGCTTTCTGCAACTTGGGCAGTATAGCTGCAGCACTTCACAAGCAATGAGGCCTCCTGCTTCCTTCTGGACAGGGAGCACATTTTCCCTTATCTCCCATCATACCTATAGAATCTTTTCAAGTTGCCCTTGATGTCCCTGGAAAAATAGGACTCTAGGACTTCTAGGACTTTACCTTTCCTACCCTGGACTCCATCTGCTCGGACAATCTCTCAGGCTACCTGTCCCTGCTTTCCCCCTCTGCAGATTTCCTTTTTTGTGTCTGAGTTTGCCCATGAGCTCCTTGTTCATCCATACATGGCTCCTGGCATTTTTGCCTGATATCCTCTTTGATATTCCCAACTAAAACATTAGGGGAATAAAAATCAAAGCCCAAGGAACAGAAAAAAGAGTGCAAGATCATAACAAAAAGAACAACATGACTGGTTACAGGAGTGGAAAAAGCCTAAGGCATAAAAAACAGGCTTAGTCCTTTGTATTTGTGGTACAATGGGACTTTTTGATATGTTATCACTACAATACCAAGTATATAGGAAATTGGTTCTATTGTAAAACTCTGAGCTTTCAGAAAACAACCCTTACAAACACCTTTAATCTACTCAGTCACACCAAGCCTTCTTAACTCACCCATGCAGTGGTTTGAGTAAAATCTGCAGCTGCAGCTTGTGTCCTCTGAGGTCCCAGGTAAGGGTCAGGGTTTTGCTTTTGCATTTTGACTCTCTGATTTTTTTGCACTTGACTTTGGAAATAAAATAGAATTTCCAATTCACTTCATTATCATTATCCACAGACTTGGGGATTTAAAAATAATCCAGCAATGACATCCAAGATAAAATTGTGAATGCTGGCAACAAGTTATTTACCTACATCACACTCCAGAGCTTCAGCCCAGTATAAAAGGGGTTTTACTCATGCATGTATGCTTACAGATGTCAATATAGTAGGTCATCTTGTATAAGGGTTACCAAGCCACAAGTGAAAAGCCATCCATTTAGAGAGTAAGAACAGACATATTTATTCTACTTTTGTAATTTTTTTTAGCTGCAATTGAAATGGTAGAAGTTAATGCAGAAATCAACAGAAGTTCAAGAAGTTCTTGGGCTTCCATATAACACTGTCCAATGCTGATGTAAACAGAAATTAACTCTAAGATATTTTAAAGTATACGTTGCTCCACTACAGGGAAAAGTAAGTTTGCACCAAATGGGGATGTGAACTGTGCCAAGAAATATCCATGTTGCTCATTCTAATGCTATTGCCTTGCAGACACACTTGCAAAGAATGAGAGTCTGTTTCTGGACATTCAACCACCAGACTCATGCTCACCTCATTTACCCTTTCATTTTCAACTGCAGTAAGGAGAACAAACTTCAGCTGGGACTTTCTGGCATCAAAACAAAAATGTGAAACTATTCTAAACTAACCTGGGGTTTTTGGTTTTTGGTTTTGGGTTTTGATTGTTTGGGGGGGTTTTGCAATTCTGAGTTTAATGTAGAGGGTTTTTTTGCTGTGGTAGGACTAGGAGAAAGGAAACCAACACAACTAAAGGCACTGTAAAAAGGTTAAATTATAGCTGGGTGGACTCAAAAGGAAACCATCAACTGACACCAAAAATGGTAGGATTTTACCCTGGGGAACTGTGAGAGAATGAGAGAAGAGAAACTGAAAACATATGATGAGTTGTTAGACAGGGAAGACCCTCGCAGGTAATTTCTCCTCTCCTTCATGTACTGAAATCTGCTCACTTAGGATCCTTGCTTTATTTGAAAGCTGCTTTTAGCTGCAGTTGCAGGTTGAGAATACTTCAGGAGATGACAAGGTTGTTAAAGTGCCAAACCAGATTGTAGCATGTGGAAGATGTGCCTGAACACACACAAAGATGCAATGAGTCCCTTCCAAGGGACTGAAGGACCACCAGGTCAAGAAAGCCTTTTGTACAAAACTCCTAAAGACCTATTTGCTACTTAATCTGCTGAAAGCCCTCAACATTCTGTCCCATACTCTCCTAGAGTTTCTTCTGTATTTGGATGTCTTCAAGTCCTGCTCTTATTCCAAGGAACTTTTTCAGTGAAATTCCTTCACTCTTTAGCTTAATTCCACCTTCATCTTGTCAAAATTCCTGGTCCTGCTGGGGGTGGTAAAACACCTCCTCCTGCCTTCTGACAACCACCTGCTTCCCCTCAGTGACTGTAGCCACAAATCTCTGTAAAAGCAATTTCCCTTGAATTCATCAGGACTGCAAAAAGATTGCATAGTAAGTGTCCCATTAAACTTGTAAGACTTCAGCCACTGACACCTGAGAAATCATTAGCTGCTGTTCTCCACAGAAAGTCAGAGTGTGCTGGATGGTTAATCAACTCTCTGTTTAAACATGCTCAAGATATTTAAACGTTAATTTAAGATAGTTAATGGAGAGCCTCATAGTCAGATAGTGAGCTGGTGTGGCTTAATATCGCTATGGTCTCTCCAAAATGTGTTTTACATTGTCAGTGAAATAGCCATATATATTGACTTAATGAGTACGGAAAATCATTACAACCATTATTACCAGTTTGCATACTGACTCTTAACAGAAGAATTCAACCACAGAAATTGCCCCATCTATTGCAATCTGATATTGCCAACAGAAAAATAACAGTTACCAAATACACCTTATTTTCTTGAAAAAAAGCTGGTTTACTTATGACATTTTTTAAGATCAATCTTTACATTCTTCATCTTAATTTTTTTAATCAGCAGCAGAGGTATCCAATATTGTAATTGAATATGAATGAATGAATATTTTTGCCATTTTTTTGTTACTCTAAAATAAATACTATAAAACATACACCTGGAAGTGATACGGTCTATCATGAAAAGTAGTGGTTGAGCTTTGTAAGGTTAATTTCTTAATCATCATGGCACAGAATGTCTGAGGTTGGAAAGGTCCTTAGACATCATCTTGCTCCAGCCCTTCTGACCTTAGCATCTTTCACTGCCCAGGGCAGCCTGGCCTTGAACACTTGACAAAGTCTGGCCTTGAGCACTAAACACCAGGAGGTTCAAGGACTTGCCTGCCTTTCTTCCATGTCAGTTGTATCCTAATTGAACCCCAGTGTTTCACTATTTGTTATTTACTTTCCTCAGACCTTCACAGATATATTCGTGCCGTAGAGTATTTTACCTCTAAACTGCTTCAGTATGAACAACACTTTGTCCTTATGGGTCATTTTCCCTCTTCTTTTTGTCCCTGAAATGGCAGTGAATGTATTCACTTCTCCTCTGCAAATACACACACTCTTAAAAGCACATTATTGAAATCAGCAGTTTTCTTTTCATATTTACTGCCCTTAGAGCTTCAGCATACAAAACAAATGAGAGACTCACTGTGGCAGTCATTTTATTTTTGTCTCAGAAAGTTCGACTGTTGTGAGGAACATATCCATGAGATCCATCACAGCAAAAATGACTATTTTCTAGTGATTTGCAGGTTCATTGAACTTAATGTAAAAGAAACTGATAATCATGGAAATAACACACAGAATAAAAACTCTCCTATAGAGATTAAATTCATACTGATGTCAGCAGAGGTGGGTGAGCATTATGATTGCAATACTTCTGTAAGCAATTACCCTCTCTAGATAATTGAAAAACTCTGCCTAAATGGTTAACAAGCTGCAATGACAGTCTGCATTTCTTTAGCACATTACAGCTCAGAAGTGCACAATTAAACTTCATAATATCTTGAAAAAAATATGTTTGGATTAATGAAAAGATTATTAGGTACACAAAAGTAAACAGCTTCTGGTTTTAATTTTGAAGAGTGAAACATCATCCTTCAGTTCACAAATATTCTTTCCTTCCTGTTATTTTGAGTCTAGGTCTATTTGAATGCTCTGCTAGAAGTCTTTAGTAAGAGACACTATACTTGAGCTTCCTACAGCTTTTTTTTGCTGGTTGTTTTTTTGGGGTTTTTTTAAGTGAAAAGCTTGGAATTGGAATTAGAAAATTCTTGAAGGAAAGTATTGTAAAGACACAGAGTGTTTGTTTAGCAATTCCTCTGAATTAAGGAGGATTTTATTACTGATTGCAATGAAAACATCCTGTCACTAGAGAGCTATTTTAAAGTTATTTAATAAAAGAGAAATATTTCTCAATTTATTGTATGCAGTAAATCAGAAAAGGTAAACCCTGGAGCTGAGAATCAATACAAAATTTAAGCAATTAACAAAATAAATACTGTAAATCTTTTCAGTTCTGAAATTTCTCCTTTAAAAAAAAAATTAACCAATACTGGTTAAGGGCAAATAATGTAAGGGGTGTTTACAACATCCAAAGCATGTTGCCTGAGGTTACCTTCCCATCAAGCTTGCAATTTCACCACCTGTTGACACAGTCCTTAAGGAGGTTGTTCTACGTGTTTCCAAAAGATCTGCCAAACACTCTGGGAGCTTGATACTGTTATGTGTAGTAGACATAATTCACGCCATTTCTAGTATGATAAATGTGATATTGAATATCTGTTGGAGTATACACGTTTGTATTAGGAGTCCCGCCCCCACCCTTGCAGGCGAAACCTGGCGTGTGTTGAAACCCAATTTACAAGTAAAAGATCCCCAGTCTATGTCTGACCTGTCACCATAGCCTCCAGAGCACCAGACTGGACTGGGCTGTGGGAAGCAGGAGCAAATGGGGCAGCTCTTCCTGGTGCTACCAGGCGAGGGGAGAGCTGCTGGACTTCCAACAGGCTCTGCACATCCCCTCACCCTTCGGCTACCAGGGTGCCAGCAGGAAAGGAGAGAGGATGGTCTGCTGATCGGGACTTCAGATACAGACTGCACACTTCTTCACCTCCAGCTACCAGGGTGCCACGAGGACTTCAGGGAAAGACTCTGCACGCCTTCTCTCCCTTCGGCTACCGGGAAAGGACTTCAGGGAAAGACTCTGTACACCTTCTCTCCCTTCGGCTACCGGGAAAGCTGCAACGGCGGGGGCGAGCTCCGTGTTGAGCCCCCTGCCCAATTAATCTTTTAATAAAGAGCTGAACACTAATAAAGGCATAAGCCCTGTTCATTACACACTCATGCCAGTGCTGCTCTCAAATGCCCTAAGAATTATGATCTGGTTCACTCTGATTTGAGGATTAATTAGTGCTACTATAGCTTGCTCTTGTAACTCCTAGGGGCTAATTAGTTTTTTCAGTTTTTTGTTTTGGAACTGACTGGACCCACCTCGGTGACTTGGATGGGAGAGGAGAGTGTGACTTCTTCATGGTCTGGTTTGTCTCTTTTGGCTTTGACTCTTATTAGATCTTTCCACCTATCTGAGCCCCTGAGTTTTGCAGTGAGTAAAAAAGCAAAATAAATAAATAAATAAATAAATCATTTAGAATTATGCAATGCTTTGGTTAATGTATCTTGAGGGTTTGCTTTCTTTTCTTTTTTTTTTTTTAAATATATGTTTCTTTTAACTAAAAATAATTTCATTTTACAGCATATGCCTAGTGAAACAACTGGAGTTTCCTTGCAAATGCTTGGCAATATTCACATTTATGCATTCAGTACTTGGCTCCATCCTGAGACACATTGATTATTGCTTTAACTCATGTTTAATTTTTCTGTTCTCTTCATTTCAGAACTGTTTGTAGTTGGAGATTCAGTAGCAGAGTGGAAAGTATAATATCTTCAGCTTTAACTTTTTACTGTAAATAAACAAGGTTTCAGAGAAAGTTATCCCTGCTATTGTGTCTCACATATGTGTGCAGCTTAAGCCTTGGCACCTGGAGAACTGTCTGACAGGAGACATGTAGATTCCATGTGGCTCAAAGCAACTCATATTCAGCTAAGCCACACTGGGAACAACATAAATATGATTTTGCCTGGTTCTTCTCCACCATAACGCACAAAGTGGTGAGGAAGGTCAGTACTTGTGAGGCAATTGATTTCATAGCAAGGGCAAAAGACTTACATACTCTAATTAAGGTTTTCCTGTGATTAGTGCTTTGTAAAAGGAACAGAGGGAAATTAAAAGTACTTCCAAGATTTTTAAAGGAGCCAGCCATCAAATTCAGGACTGTGTTACCTAAGGCACTTCAGCTAGAGGAAAACTGGAAGAAGAAATAAACCATCTTCTCATTTTTTGGACATACCCACATGGAAAAGAGATTTCCTGACAGTAGATGACAAAACCTCAGAACCTGACTTCACCCTGAAGACTCTAGAAATCAGCATCATGTGGAGAGCTCCCCAGATTTTACTTCTTTACTTCCAAATCTGATGTTTTACTCTCCTTCCACTCAGGCATCCTTTCTGTGCCATTCCTCTTGGGTAGCTAATCTAAGACAAGCTGATCTGAAATGCACTGAGATAGAAATACATTCATTTTCATCCCACCTCTGTATCTTTGTACAGTTAGTCCCAGTTTCCCCTTAAGAGCACTATCAGCAGAGATGTCCCTCATCTTTTCCCCTATGTCCTATTCTAATTCTCTAAAGGCAAGTGACCCAATACAGGAACAGCCCTGGGGATGTTTCAGTCCAGTGTTGTGCTGTTAAGTTTTTCTGTCTGTATTCATTTTGAAGTAGATGTGAGTCAAAGATCTTTGTATCTACAAGCACAGACACTGAGCTGAGGTCACTAATGTATTAGTTATTTCACCCAGCTATGGCTGCAAAGAGGGGATGAAACTTTTTTGCATCAGCAAAATTACATGAAGTGACATTATTACATGAAGTGTGTGTTATGGCAGGATGTGAGAAGCTTAAACTGAGGAATAAAGAGGAATAAAGAGCTGCAGAGGGCAGCTGAGACCAGTCTCCCAGAAAGACTGTCAGCCACAGAGATGCTAAATCACTGAGGGATGCTTAGTCTTGCTCCTGACATTCTCAACTGAATTTAATAAATGCCTCCCTCCCCATATTTCTCAAAGAACAAAAGAAGATCTGAATAGCAGAGTCCATTGTCACTCCATATGGTGAAGCAAGACAAGATGGACAGAATCCAAAACACAGAGCAGATGATTTGCTTTATTCTTCTTTCACCAGCTGCAACAAGGAAAGTGTGAGGAAGAAAAAAATCTGTGCAGAAGAGGAAAAAAATCTTTGTCAGAAGACAAAGAAAAGTTGTTAGGAAATCCTGTATCATGACCTGACTTTCTGATATTGTAGGCCTGGTTTTATTACAACTTTCACTGCATAGGTGATAGAATCATTAATGCTGGAAAAGTCCGCTAAAATCATCAAATGCAACCATTTCCTCATCACTACTGAGCCAACCACTAAATCTCATCCCCAAGTGTCACATCTACATGGCTTATAAATTCTTCCAGGGATGGTGTCTCCACCATCACCCTGAACAATCTGTTCCAGCAGTTAACCACTCTCTCAGTGACAAAATATTCCCAATATCCAACCTAAACTTTCTCTGGTGCAACTTGAGGCTTTTGAGGCTTTTCCCTCTCCTCCTGTCCCTGTTCCCTGGGAGCAGAGCCTGACCCCCCCCTCCACCCCCATCGCTGTCCCCTCCTGGCAGGAGATGTGCAGAGCCACAAGGGCCCCTCTGAGCCTCCTTTTCTCCAGGCTGAGCCCCTTCCCAGATCCTTCATCCTCTCCTGGGGCTCCATTCCCTTCCCTGGATATGCTCCAGTCCCTCAATGCTCTTCTTGAAGTAAGGGGCTCAAAACCAAATTTCCCAACAAAATAACACTAGCTCTACTGCCTAGTCAAAGCAAGTCATGGCAATGGAACAATTTCTCTTTTTCATGTGATAATGAGTCTTTTGATGGCAACAAAATTGTCCTGTCTACGATCACGCAGGTTCTGAAATTCTTAATGTTTCTTGCATAAAGCTGTTTCTCCCATATCCATCTCCCTTAATGTCATTTCTTAGGGGCAATGAGTGTGCAGAGGCAGCTTTCCAAAGGAAATATTAAAATATTATAAAGACATTTTAATTCCTAGACAAGGTCAAAAAGAAGTCTAGAAAAGACTTGTCTCTCAGTCTAGAGAAGCAGTCAGTCCCAGGGTCATTTTTGTGACTGCTTGCTTTTCCCTTGTCTTTTAATCAATATGTAGAAGTCTATTGCACTAAGTCTTTCTATTGGACTGATATATGTAAAAAAAAATCCCCAACCCAACCCAAAAGCAATTGAAAAAGGACCTAATGGAAGAATGACAAACTGTACAAGCAGCCAGAAGCCATCAAAGAGGGTATGGAAAGTGAGAGCAGCACTTTCTGTCTGTCAGCTGGAGCTCTGCAATTCAGTCCAGTCTGACAGGCTCAGAGATGTTACCAAGCAGGTTGTATCTCTTTAGGAAGAAGTCCGTCCAGCAGTTAGGGAAGATGCTATAAAATTCTTTAGTACTTAGTATATAATCCCTATATTTGTTCGTAATGCTTAGTTTTGTTCCACACAGTGCTTAAAGCAAATGCCAGAGATTAATGTGGCCTTGTGCTTACTCCCAACACTGTCATTAATAAGTCTTGCACCAGCTAATGTTTCCCTGATTACTTATATCAGTTATTAATATGTGCTTACTGATATCTTAGTTTTGAGAACAGAGATAGAGTGTTGGAGTAAAGAGTGATATGAGAAGTGCATCATAACCATATAATAGAAATAGTCTCAAGGAAAAAAGTCCAGGGCCATAGGAGGGAATTTTGAGCAATAGGATGTTCCCAAATGAGCAACAAAGACCCTGAAAAGACCCTTACTCATATTGAGATAAGTTCATGGAAATAATTGGTGTATATGTATGCATGCAGGAAATGTAATGAAAAAGTAATAGAAATGTGAAAAACAGGTTCTAGTTTCATGGGTATAACCTGGTCTGTTGGATTTCTGTCCATGCTTTGAGAAGAATTCCCTATTCATCCAACACTGTTGGATTTCTAACACGGCAAATTGCTTGGAGAATTTATTTCCCAGTTGTTGGTGCCAGACACACTGAAGCTGTCACCTTTCCCAGATTCACTAGCCACAGAGCAGAAATATTACATCAAGTTTTTCAATGTTACTGGCAATGGATATTGACTCAGTATCACCTCTGTTCTAGTGTTGCTGTGTTATTTTGTTGGGTTTTGGTTAGTTGTTTTTGTTTTTCATTTGTTTTTTTTTTAATGTAAATATTAGGGGGGAAATAGTAAAATTAAGTGAATGGAAAAGCTTCAAAAACTTAATTTCTATCTGTATTTGGTTTATGTGATCAGATTTTTTTTTTTTTTGGGGGGGGGGGAACTACAGGGGTAGCTTCTTTGAGAAGCTGGCAGAAGCTTCCACCATTTTCGAGGTCAATGAAATCTCATTGTAGTAAAGCCTCTGAGGTAATGTATTTGAGAAGAGAAAAAAAGTTATTGCACAGATTTAATTGCAGACAGAGAAGAGAGAAGTGAGACCATGTGAGAGGAGCAGCCCTGCAGACAGCCAGGGCGGTGCAGAAGGAGGGGCAGGAGCTGCTCCAGGCTCTGGAGCTCAGATTCCCCTGCAGCCCCTGGAGCAGCCCATGGGGAGGCAGCTGTGCCCCTGCAGCCCAGGGAGGGCACGGGGGAGCAGAGATCCACCTCAGCCCCTGGGGGAGCCCAGGCTGGAGCAGGGGGACGACAAAGCCACAAAGGAAAATGTGAATCTATATGAAGCCTGTGCTGGAGTAGGGTCCTAGCTGGACTTGTGACCTTCTGAGGGACCCACTTTAGAGGCTTAAAAATCAGTTTCCTGTTTCAAATATTATTAAGACCACAGAAGGATTTTGCCATGAGACAAGCATGGAAAGGAGCAGTGGAATGGTGATGGCTGCAGGCCTGTCGAGGCCTGACTGGCACGTCCTGAGTCACACACCCAGAGAAAGGTCCCCAGGGTGGTAAACTGTGTGAAGAGGAAACTTGTTGTACACATATAATTGGCCAGGCAGTCTTGTTATCTTACCCTGAGTTATAGGATAGATGTAATCTGTAACCACCAATAAACACTGAAGCACATCCTCTCACCCCCAAATATGCCCAGAGTATGGATTCCTGGAACTTGGACTGCAAGTTAAGCCAATAAGTATTCATTCCTTTGTTTGCTAATTTGCATAAATAGGGAAAAGCTTTGAACAAGCTCTGGACCTCCACCACTAAGAAGCCTAGGGTGAAGAAGGACTAGTAGAACACTGCTGGATCCATGGATGGCGTTATCTCGTCTTTGTATTTAATCTGTCTCTCTCTCACTCTCCTACCCCATCCCCCCTCTCCTCCTGACCGTTTTCTTTCATTCTTTTCTTTCTTTCTTTCTTTCTTTCTTTTTCTTTCTTTCTTTCTTTCTTTCTTTCTTTCTTTCTTTCTTTCTTTCTTTCTTCTTTCTTTCTTTCTTTCTTTCTTTCTTTCATTTCCCTATTTCTTTCTTTCCTTTCTTTCTTTCCTTTCTTTTTCTTCCTTCCTTTCTTCCTTCCTTCCTTCCTTCCTTCCTTCCTTCCTTCCTTCCTTCCTTCCTTCCTTCCTTTCTTCCTTCCTTCCTTCCTTCCTTCCTTTCTCTTTCTTTTTCTTTTCTCTCTCTCTCTAACTCATATTTGCTGTTAAATAAAATCTATACTACTGTCTTTGGGATAAGGTTGTTTGCACCTCAGTGCAGGTAGAGCCACCTCTCTAAAAATAAGGTCATAACATCCATGCTGGAACAAGCTGTGGAAGAAGGATCAGGCCCCAAGGAAAAGTGACCCAAGCTGGAGCAGCTCGTGGGTAATTGCTGCCCAGGGGATGAACTCACACTGGAGAAGTTCATGGAGACCTGCCTGCTGTGGGAGGGACCCCACTCTGGAGCAGGGAAAGGATTCCTTTCCATGAGTAGCAGCAGGAAGGATGGGTGATGAGCTGACCATAACCCCCATTCCCATCACCCTGCACTGCTGAGCGGGAAGATCTAGAGCCCAGAAAGGAGGGAGGGGTGGGGGGTGGTGTTCTTATGATTTGTTTTCCTTTGCATTATCCTGTTCTGATTTTAATTGGTAATAAATACAGCTAATATCCCCAAGCTGAGTCTGTTTTGACTGTGACAATAACTGGTTTGTCAGCTCTCTCAGTCCTTACCTCAATCCATGAACCTTTTGTTACGCTTTCACTCCACTGTCCACATGCAAATGGGAGTGAGAAGGTGGTTTTGATGGGTGCCTGGCACCCAGCCAGGGTCAACCCATCATACAATGAACAATAAAATCTGTGCTTCTTGGACCACATTGCCATATTGATGAAGCAATGGGCAGAGCCATGATGACAGCTTTTTCCTTTGTTTTAATATGTGAAGAAATAAGTTGTTTTCTAGCATCATTCTAATTAATTAATGTTTTCTGAAGCAATAACCAAACATTTTGTAAGCCTTTGTACATGCTGTGGGACAAGTCACATGTGTCTCTCAAATACTTCCTTAAATCCTACATATCACACATCATGGAGTGATGTGTGATATGACTCCATGATGCAGAACAGCATCATGGAGTCATAGAGTATCTCATCATGAGGGCACTGTCTGAATTTCAGAACTGGATCTTAATTAATCTCCCAGGATTTCTAACAAAGCTCCCCCAGCATCCTGTAAGGTAGGCACTTTGCCATCCAGGCCCACCCAGACTCATCCAAGCCTGTGATGTAGCTTTGTACCTGCAGCTGCCTGAAGCTTTCACGTACAGGCCAAGTCCTACCTGCTGAAAGCTAGTTTACAGGGGCGCAAGCAAAAAGCAAGTAATTCATGACTAACATTCCCAGTTCTGTGGGAAATGCAGCCCCTTTAATGATCCAGCAGCTGGAACAAATGACTGCTCACTCATAACATACACACTGCAGTTGTCATAGAAACGCACTTAGCAACAAAGAATCCTTGACCTTTTCCCCATCTGTTTTGAGTCCTCAAACAGGCACATTAATTTCTATATATTGATTTTTCCTGTGGTTTGGTTTTTTTTTCCTTTTTTTTCTCCACACCCAAATACCACATTTTGTGTGGCTCCCAGACATCAGCAAAAGTCTTCCATAACTTCAGGGCCAGTATTGCAGAGGTCTTGCCTCTCCTTAGCCCTGATCAGTGTGGGGCACCAGCTAATTTCTGACAAAAAGCTTAGATTGGATATAAGAAAACATTTCTTCACTGGAAAGGGTGGTCAAACCCTGGCAAAAGCCGTCCATGGCAGTGGTGGAGTCCCCATCCCTGGAGACATTTAAAAGCCATGGGGATGTGGGTTAGTCCTGGGCTTGTCAGTGGTGGAGGAATGGTTGGACTTGATGGTCTCAGAGGTCTTTTACAACACAAACAATGTGTTTGTTTCTATATAAAGATGACTTCAAATTAGGCTATGCAACTGACTACTCCAGCTCAACCTGGAAACTTGAAAAAGAATCTGTTTTGTTTTAGGAAGGGTGAGGGAAGCTCAGAGCTCTGTGGTTTTGTATTAACCAGTACAGTAAAAGTCTGTAATTAAATCAGAGCATCCTCTTCAAATGGATGGACACCATCCAGAAAACAAAAATATTATCAAAGGCCAAAATGTATACAGCAACACCACTGTGATAAGAACAGCCTTGCTACAAAGGGCATTGCATTGCTAAATTCCAGGAAGAAACAGAGATGGATGAAATTAATCCAGACTCTGAGTAATGGTGAAATCACTGCATGTTCTGAAGGCACAATGATTTTAGATAAAGCTTGTCTGATGTAATCACATTAGCCATCAAATTAGATCCCCAGAGTATGGGTGTGTTTCAGTATGTATCATCACCCTATGTTTGCCATTTGAGATAAATAGAATAAACTTAATCACAAATTAGATATTTTTAAATTAAAATAATAAATGAGAAAAGAAATAATTTTCCTATTTAAGTAATTTTGGAAAGGTCCTAGTGCTCAGTTTACTTTTTATTTTGCACCTTCTCTCAAACTGATGATGTTCACAGTAGGATATTTTCTTTTTTCCTCTTCTCTCACAAAAAATTATGTAACGAGAAAAAGAAAATAATACTGCACACACATACATAAACACACATAAATGGATCAACACACCCACAGAACTCTGCTAAAAAATAATAAAAAAAACCTTTGAAACACCTAGCGCTTCTGAAGTAAAATTATTATTAAATGCATAATTTTCCCATTAAAACATATTTTTGAAATAATTTCAAATTACAATTATCATCCATCTTAAATGTTTTCTGAATTACACAACAGAGAAAGGATTGTGCAACATCAATGGCAAGTCACTCACAGCTTTAGCAAATCACACAAAGCAGTGGATCACTGTTAAGATTCAAAACATTTCCAGAAACACCACACTTTTTTGGTGTCAGAATTTTATTTGGAAAGGAACATTATGGGTCGTTATGATTTTGGAGGATGGTTAGGGATCACATCCTGGGTCATTTGCTGTCTGCAGACCTCAGCTTAAGTAATGCTAGTGAAGGAAACTTTTATCTTCATCGGAGAAAAACAACATGGCTACACCTTCTATTTGTCTGCTCCAACTGTACTAAAAGGCAAATAAAGGAGATACAGAAGGCTTGTGGAGAGAAAAAAAAAAAAACATATTTAGAATCAAGAATCCTGAATTCTAAGTGGTTTGTCTGTAGTTTAGACAAAAATACATGGTGCATGTCTGGGTCCAATGTATTTATTTATGCATTAGTAAATTGCATTAAAAAAATGCAATGAAAAACAAGCACAGCAGGTGAAAGAAGAGCATGGAAGTGTAGAGAGAGAAAGAAGAGATGGATTTTCAGAACCTATAATTTTTACATGAGCTGGCTCATGTTCAACATTTTTTTAAATGTTTGTATTTGTGTGTAAACGTAGATATCAAAATCATTATTTGGGCTCCCATTTAAAATTTATAGTGGAAAATCTTCAAATCAGTACCTAAATGTACGTTTTAGGCAGTTCCTTCTAAAGAACTCACAATTGGAATTTCAAACCCCATCAAAATTGATTGATTAGGCTAGCAGTGGCCTCGTGTCTAATTCCATTTGTTAATACAGGTCAGAATCCTCTGAAATCCCCTAAAAAGTTTGGATGGGGCTCTTACCAGCCTGGTCTACTGGAAGTTGTCCCTATCCAGGGCAGGGATTGGAATGAGATTATTTCTAATGTGCCTCCCAAACCAAACAATTCTGTGTTTCTGTGATTCTGTGATCTAGCCTACCTCTACATCACTAGAGCCTGAAGCTGAATTTTCCATGTACTTTCCATGGAGCATGGACCAGCCCTCTCTCCAGAGAGCTAAATAAGCCCATGTGCATTTTTTCAGTTCTACAGCACTTTTAATCTTGCTGGTATTTAAGCTGCAAGCATGAAAAACAGTTACAGCAATTGCAGATATCCCTGTTTATAGGGATTTAATGGAAACCTTCAGCATAATATTCATCAAGCAGCATCCTGCTGTTGGAGCAGTTACATTTTAAACACCATTAAACTTGATGGAAATCACAGCACACAGCCTCACATAAACCTTTTGGCAAACTTAAATGCGGAGGCAAATTCCTCTGTAGGATATGTGGCACAGTTTTCTTCACCTTTTGTCCATTCCCCATACCACCTAATTAGTTAATCATGCCCACAATTACCTAAAATATGCCACCACCAATAAATTTTACTCATTTCCCCAACTCTCTTCCCCACACACACTAAGGTAGGTCCTGTATTCATGCAGGCAGCACAAGGCCACACAGGACTCTGTAATATTTAATCTGAAATGTTTCTGGGGACAATTTAGTCATTGTCTCCCTTTAGTGAGATTCAGAGGTTGGACAATGGGATGATAATTTTCCTTTGATGGTCTCAGGAGTAACCAATTGTGTGTCCTTCTTCACCTCACCCTCTGCAGAATTCTGCCTACCATCATTTGTCTTTAGCAAAGAAAAAATCTAACAAAAAGGCAACCCAAAATTTCCCTTCCTAGTGCAAATAACACATAGAGAATTTGTGCTGGAAAGAGAATATTTGCAGTGGACAGTGAGTTCATTCTTTGTAGAAACAGGAAAGGCCAGGCCAGTCCTGACATGAGATGAGTCACATTCACTGCCTGCTACCCGCCCCCCCCAGGCAATATTTAACTGTTCAACCTCACAGACCCATGTTCCAGCACTCCCAGTGGGGTCAGCAGAGCCACCTTGAAATAAAAAATTCTTTGTTCTCTTCATCAAGCTTTCATCCCAGACTGAAAGAGGGAAAGGTAATTTATTAATTTGAAATAACTGCATCGAATAACTGCATTTAAAATGCTTGCCATAATCCTCAAGTCATGAAACATGGGTCATAGAGGAATGGTTGTAGAGCTCTTCTGTGTTTTTAAGGACTATTGAGGGCTCAGGGAATGGTAATATCTGCTATGCGTGGAGAAATAGCCAACCTTTTTGACACACAAGCTCTTCTCTTAACCTGAAAGAGAAGCAGCACCTGTCAGTTTTAAATCTGGGTGGAGAAAAACTGCTCTGTGCTACACTTGATATGGTAAGCAGTTAAATCATCTGAGGGAAAAATTTTTGTACAACAAAAATTAGTGTTCACAGGGAAAAAGGTAAGGTGATTCATCCCTGTAGGACAGGTAGGAGCTTGCAAAAGGAAGAAGGAAAACAAAGTACACCTCACATCACTGTTTTTCCTGAATACAGGATTTTTAGTCTTCAGTGCCGTTTTGAATTCCAATTCACACATTTGTTTTTTTTGACCGATTTGGTGTGGGGCTGTTTGGAAGGAGCGAAGGGCAGATTCCCTTGAGATTCAGGACTGAGAGGCCAGAGCTAGAGGGGTTATTCAGTGAGAAATCTCCTATCCCTGATAGCCTGATGCTTCTGTCCCTTACTAAATTATCTTAGAAACCTGTGCTTCTGCATGAAGCTTCCAGGAGAACACACTTTGCATGGGAGGACATTCATTGCATTCATATTACCAAGGTGTCCTAAAGAAAAACTCACAAATTTTTCAGGCTGCATCATGAAAGTAATTTATTGTGATGGCTGTGGAAATGTATTTTCAAACACAGATACTCTTCCAGGACAGCCTGCCTTCATCCAGAAGGATGGGTTTTGGGAGAAAGTTTCCAGGAGCTGGGAAATGCTTTGAAAAGACCCCAGAAATCTAGAAAAATCCACAGAAAATCATTGTGTATAACAGACAGTAGCACAGAAAGCACAGTGAAGTAGAGAATAATAGGCTGTTGTTGACTCTGAGAAATTATTCCTCCTACCTATGTATATTATAAACACAAGCAAATACACAAATAACTGTGTACACACAGTTTTGTTGCACTAGGGGATGGCATGGAGTGGCTCCAAAAGTAAATGCAACTGAGCCAAAACCCACCTGCAAACACCTTTCCAGCCCAGGCAAGGGAGGTGATGAAGCAAACTTGACAAATAGTGGTGCAACTTCCCAGGGCCAAAAACCCACAGAGCTGGGGTCCCCCTGCTTGCTTGAGAACATGGAGAGGAGTATTCATGACTAGCTCCATTATTCCAGCTACTTTTGTTCCTATTTATTTTTCCAGGAATTATTGAAGTGTCTGACTGTCACATGTTGGGATATGACCCTCCTGACAAAATACAGCAGCACATAAAAAGCTACTGAAGCACCACATGACACATTCCATCTCCCTCAGGAATATCCTACTTGACTTGTGTGAGGGGAAACAGCTTTGGCATGTCCTTTCCACCCTCCAGGTCCCAGCTGCAGCAAAATCAAAACAAAACCATGAAAGAAGACCAATGTGACTGCTTTTCTGCCCTAAAATACTTTGAATAGTGCAAGTCCACTATAAACCTGCTCTATAGGGGAAAATTGAGAGAAGCTCTATAAAGCTGAAACTTCTAAAACAACATGTTTTTATGAAAGAACTAGAAACCCACAGGGTTTGAACTTTCATTGAGTTGTTCTATGTTCTCTTTTTCTTTCACAATGCAAGAAATTAAAAATACATCGGTTATAATTCTGATTTTACCTTATCAGCACGATAGACTGTTAGAATTACTCCTGTTTACACTAGTACAAAAGGATATTCTGACAGATCCAAGAAAACTCAGACTTATTAAAAGCAATAAATAATTGTTATGATCCCAGAGAAGCAAAATCTACTACTCTACTTGTTTTGTGTATGACTTCAGAGATTAGGGGAGCCTGCTACTTAATTGCTCAGAGGGACACTAATCTTGTAAAGTACTTTTCCTAGCAGAAGTTATCAAATAGAAGAAGGACTCCTTAATAAAATTATAGTTATTAAATTCTCCCTTTTGCTGGGAACTTACTTGGTCCAGAAGCACTTGCCAAAAACAATTAGAACAAAAAATCAGGCTAAGGTATCAAGATCTGGAAAATTCAGATAAGTTAGAACTGAGGATTAATTTCAGTCTGCCCTGTATGTGTATGTTATTTAGTCATAGATACTTTTTCTTTCCCACAGATTAAATTTTCACGCCAAGCAATAGTAGAGAAAGGGAAAATTACTATACGGCATGTTCTAGCCAAATGGAGGTGTCAAAAATATGGTTTCCAAAATCTCTTTTGCCCACGTAGCATTTTTCACATCCAACATATACAATTTCTGATACTGCAGTTACTTGCCCAGTGGCACTTCAGCCTCTCTTGGAGACAATTCTGAGTAATTGCATGTTTTCAGTAAAATAGTAAAAAGAATGGGTTTTTCCTATTAAAAAAAATATATTAATAGTTTTCCCTGAGATTGTTGTGAGACATGGCTGTAGATATCTGGGCTGAAAATGAGGTTGAATAAATTTTGGGCAGGTCATTGGTATCTTGAGATATGGTACTGTAATAGCACTACCTATCACAGAATCACTGAGGTTAGAAAAGACATCTAATATCATCAAGTCCACCTTCAACATATCATCCACCCCCACAATTCTCTGTTGGCAGATGACTGGGGAGTAACAGGACCAGCACTTATGATCCACCCCCAAAATGCTCTCCTGCTTTCTCCAAAAGGCAGTGGAGGTACCTTTAACTGCTGGAGAGACCATCTGTGCTGCTAATAGCAGTGACAGAAATTGAGGAAGGAAGCTCCTACATCAGGCTGTGGGCTGTGTTCTGCTGAACCTGTCTGTGCTGTTCCCAGGACTGGTGCTGTTGGTGCTACCACGTCACAGGGGATGTACCAGCCAGAGCTGCCTGCCCAGGATCTGTTCAGTTCAGCACAGCTCACACTCCATTTGATCCGTCTCTCAAAATGTGACCAAAACAAGCCATATGACTGCTGAATGGAATGGGATTTGCTGTGGGAAACATGGCTCCTGTAGGCTGCTCATTATTAATAATTATAGCAAAAGAGAAAGCACACAGCTAATTGCTGATCCCCTGCTATAACCTGATAGATTAATAGAAGCAGTTCTTTCTCCTCAGGAGAGTAGGCTCACTTTCGCATTACAAAAATAATTAAAGTGTAATCAAGTGCTGAGAAGCCACCCAGGAGGTCTGTGCATAATAGCCCATGGACGCGTCTTTTGTGCCCAAAACTGCTCACGAAGCAACAAATCTGTCCTGCCATCAGATCCTGATTCCCTGCTTGCACAGGAGAAAGGGGAAGAGTGACTTCCACAGGAGAGCTCTGCACTTTTTACACATTTCACATGGAAAATAATCACAGGAAACTACGCTTCTCCTCAGCATTGTTCCCTCTCCAGGGTCACTTCAGCACTAAATTCTGTTTTGGTGCAGGTGTTAAAGATTTAGGTGCCTTCCCAGCACCTAAAATAAACCCTAAGATTGCTGCAGCTCTGGAAAAAGCAGCACAAACCCCAAGCTCTAAAATAACAGATCAATAAATCTTCTTGTGGCTTTTTTTCCTCCCATTCTAATTATTCTTTAAATTCATAAATAATTTTAAGAGGGAAGATCAGTGGAAAATTTCCACCCACACACACTTACTTCTCTATAACTAATTTGCAGCTTCTTTGCACTCCAGGGTGAAAATTACTGCAATACTCAATGTTTGTCTTCCCTGTGCCTGGAGGTAAAACTCCCCTGCAATGACCACATTTTTACTCACAACGTTTCAGACAGGAGATCTTCATCTTCTTAAGCAAGAGGCAAAATCCACTTATTCACACATTGGTCCTATTAAAAAAAAAAAAAAAAAACAAACAAAACCACCAAAAAAAAAGGAAAAATAAAGTAAAATGTCTACAGAAAAGTTAATTGTGTTCATTATAATTAGGAAGAGAAGAAAATTTTCACCCTCCTAATTTTGGATTCTCTGTTCAGATTTTTGGACAGAGAGGAAAATATTACAAAAATATTAACTCACCAAAAGACCAAAGTCAACAGGCTGAATTTCTCTGATTTTAAATGGGAAAGAAAAGGAATAATTACTTTATCCTATCTGATTTCTACAGACCATTGCACATGTCTTGAATATTTTATCTGTATCTGATATCACAGTTAGAACTAGGCATTTCAGTCACTGAGAGTTTAAACTATTGTCTTTCACAGAGCAAAGAACAACAAAAAAATCCCAAAACAAAACAAAAAACCAACAACAACAAAAATCCAGAAAACAAACAAACCAAAAAACTCCTCAATAGCACTAATGCCAAAGGCCCTTCAAATACCTTACCAAGCTCTGTTCAGAATGGGAGTCACAAAACAAAGGAAAAAAAATTAAAGATTCAAACTTCCCCCAAAATCTGAATCAAAATGGCAATTCCCAGAAACAAAGTCTAGAGAAAGCTTCTTTCAAGACGTGAGCCCAGCAGGGATTTGGTTCTGGATGTGTTGACAACAAACAGTGCAGGACTCTGGAGAAAGAGGCTTCAGCTTTCCAATCTTCAATACTATTCCAATTTGTCCAGTGCCCTTGGGCTCAGTGGTTCGTATTTATTTCTTTAAGTCATTGTCAGATGGTTTGTTCTGTTATCCCTCTATATTTTCCCCAATTTGGTTTCTTCCTACAATCTGTTCCTCAAGGCATCCCCTCCCTTTATTCCAGACCCTTCCCTGACTCTCAAGGCAACCCTGCCCCTTCTTCCAGAACATTCTCCACCACTCAGTGTCAGGACCAATCCTCAGCCAAGATTTTCTTCCTCCCCCTATCATGGCCTGAACTCCACCTCTAGTGCCACCTTATTGGTTATCATTTTCTGCCCACCCCCTGTTTTGCTATGCCTTAAAACCCCATGCACAGAAGTGGTCGGTGCTCTCTGCATCCTCATCTCTCTGACTTCAATAAACTAGTTGGACTGTCATGACTGTGGAGAGGCTCCTTTTCCTTCCTTGCTCAGTCGCTGCCCTGCTGCTGAGGAATACTACCTCTCTGTGTGGAGCATTGTTAGCTCTAAGGTTCTGCCTTTGGCTTCACCCCAGCCAAGGCAGTTCCTCACATTCACTGCTCCACCGGAACAAAAGAGAGCTAGCCCAGGTTTCAGTGGCACTCAGGCTCTGGCTATGCTGAGGTGGTCTTCACATTCTGAACTGTAATTCTTCTATAATTGGTATTGAGACTTCTGTTTGTTCTGACTTCTTTCGGCTTCATGTCTTTAAGAGCTTTGTCTTTGAGATTTTTAAAAAAACTCTTGTTAGATGGAAAAGTGTTGAAATTGCATTTTGAAATGCAGTGCATTCACTGTGTCACAGAATTCCAGAATCAGTTAAGGCTGGAAGAGACCACAGTGGGTTCATGTGGTCCCACCTCCCTGCTCCAGCAGGGTCCTCCCAGAGCACAGGGCATAGGATTGTGTCCAGAGGGATCTGGAGTATCTCCAGTGAGGGAGACTCCATCCCCTCTCTGTACAATCTGTCCCAGTGCTCAGTCACTGCCCAGTTCTCCCTCATGTCCAGGTGGAACTCCCTGGCTCAGTCCCTGCTCGTTCCTCTGGTGCCATTGCTGGGCCCCCGGAGCAGAGCCTGGGCCCTGCTCTGACCCTCCCTGCACACAGGGACAGACAGGGATGAGGTTCTCTCTCGGCTGGGGCTCCCTTCAGGCTGAGCAGCCCCAGATCCCTCAGCCTTTCCTCAGCAGGGTGACGCTCCAGGCCCTTCCTCATCTTTGTAGTCCTCTGCTGGACCTGCTCCAGGAGCTTCATCTCTCTCTTGCGTGAGGAGCTCAGACCAGGACACAGCACTTCAGATAAACATTTTCCAAAAGTAAGAAAACTGTCTCCACTGTAACTTGTCCCAGGGAAGTATTTTTAATACTTTAATTTTTCTAATGAACATGACTACAGATGAGGGAAAAGTGGTTGAAGAGTGGCCTCTTGTAGGAGTCTCATTTTGATGTCATAAGGAATTTCTTGTCAGAGCTCTGAACAGGATATTGCTTCTGATTTGGGTCAAGAGTCAAATACTTTTTCCAACAAATGGGAATTAATATATCCAGGGAAACTCTTTCTGAAGTCTCCGCATCATGAAGAATGCAACTCCCATGTTTCTGGGGTTTTCAGAGATGCCTAGAGGGCAGGGACAGAGGATGGAAGAGGCAGCAGGAATACTTTTATAAAAAAGTGTGCCTACTTGACTTCAATTTCACAGATACTGTAACCAAATTTCACCTCCTGCTCTTCTGGAGTAAAATGGTTGTCCCACACTTCTGCAAAACTAATAGGATAAAAATCATGTACAATGTGGGGATTTTTCTGTAATCTTTTACAACACAAATAACATACTGACTTTCACATCCTTTTTTTTAATTACTGTTTGGTTGGTGATTATTTGCGGGAGATAAAGTTTGAAGGCTTCTACATTAATTAAGTTTCATCTTTATAGACTGTTCTTTACATGTAAAGGTAATTGGTTTTAGTTGTTATAAATCTTGTGTAAAATTCCTCAAGCAATAAACACAAGCTGTATCTCAGTAATTGTCTATTGACTACACTTTCCAGTATGAATTAATTTTCAATTACAAACTTCCTTTCTTACAGTATCAGGTTGGAAGTCTGCATTTTGAACACGTAAATATTCTCATCTTGTGCAAATTTGTCTCACATTATACTGGAAGAAGAAGAGACAGATTCATTGAGCAACCATCAGTCTGAATATCAATGCAGCATGACAATAACAGTTGCATGTCAAAACTCAGGTTTCCTCTGCAAATTCCCAGACAGCAACAAAGACTCATTTCCAACCCTAATTATTTTTATTGCTGTTATGTTGTGCTCTTCTCTGCTTCGTCTTTAAAAGTTAATGGCTTGATTAGGAAGGGGATCCTAAACTCAGTCAAACTTTCACAACGACTACAAATGGCATCTATTCCTACTTAACTGGGAGTACTTACTTACTGGAAGTAGGATGGGTAGGATAGGCTGAGCTATCACGTCTCTTTTTGAAAAGGACTACAGCATGACTTTGACAAGTGTTTATCTGGAGTTGCATGCCCACAGTTTGCTGCTGCTTTCAGAGATGTCCCAATGTACCTAACTGCAATTTCTGTTGTGGGACACGTTTTATGTAAAAGCAGCTGAACCCCATCTTTGAAATCCACATGACTTACACAGCACCACAAGGTCCAGTGAGTAGATTCACAGGGGTATAAGCTATGATGAGGGAGATGACAAATATCCTCCCACTTCACATCTGGGGAAAACATGATGGCTTGGGGCCTGAAAACAACCAGCTGACCTGTTGGAAAGAGCACCAAAGCCCTCTGGGAAAAAAAAAAAAAGAAAAAAAAAAGATATGCTGATTCAAATAGTACAAAATACCATAATGGGCTATTGCTGCCAGAAAAGGAGGTCTCCATCCTTTTTTTTTGTCCCTTCTTCACAGCTCCCACCCTCCCCTGTTCTGACTCTGGCTGTAATAATTTTATTAAATAAAATAGCAGAACTCCTACCACTCCTTCCTCCCCTGAGAGATGGGATCCTAAGAACTCCAAAAGCAGCACCAAACTAATGGACAGGAGAATACACCCTGGAAGGGAAGGCTGGAAGTAGCTCCTACCCCAGAGTCACAGATGTGAGCTTTAAATCCTTTCCCTCAAAGGCTCAGGCATCCTGACTTTGCAAAGCTCTTGTAACACTCAGAGAGAAATAAGCCCATGTGGTTTCCCACTTGCTGCCCATAGGCTTTCCAATGGGACTCTGGGTGCCTAAGATTTCTTGTGTCTTTCCTAGAGGAGTGTCTTGGATACCCCATGGCATCTAAAGGCCCGGGACATGTATGCATAGGCACATGAATATCTCCATCAGCTATCTCAAGTGATGCCACTGTATTTCAGTAATACCAGTGACTTTAAAGGGTTGTATTCCCTCTAAGAAAAGGGGATAGATTAACTCTTAATTATTGCATGAAGTGTGAAAGAGCAGAAGTTTGTTTACAAGCAGTTCAAATAAGAGCATATTGAATGCTTTTTAAGGTATAAAATAGGAACTAATAAACAAGAGATTTCAAGCTATGTGCTCAGAACATCTGCATTTCAAATTTCCAAGTTCCTATTCAGGAATGTTAATAAATTTAACTGGCTCGGTGTTACTATATTTCTGATAGGAAAAAATAAAAAATGCAACATATATACATATGTCTGTAGATTATCCCACATTTGGGTATTTATCTAAAAAAATAGATATTTTTCTATTCTCTGGTATTTGACATAACTGAAAAAAGAAAAAAAAAAGGAGAAATAAAAAGATCAATACTCCCTGTGCAGGAATCCTGGGAATGGGGTGAAAAGAACATGATGGTACAGGCACATAAAAGTGAAAGTTGATCGTGTCACTTGACCACTGCAACATGAAAAGCTCCATTAGCGAGATTTGTCCTTTTCCTTCTCTACCTCCGTGTAGGATTTGTCCTTCAGTCTGTGAAATAAAAGACTTCAGCAAACAGTGCCACCATATGGACCCTCAGTGGAACTGTATGCACTCAGCGAGATCCAAGCAGGAAAAGGAAGAAAAAGAAAACCCCACACTTCAGCATTTCTGTTAATTTCATCCTATCTTTTCATCTCTGCTCTGGAAATTCTCTCTCTCTAGCGAGAAACTGAAGGTTTTATTGTGTCTTACATAATAAGGTGAAAAGACCTTGGTTTTACTTCAAGTGCAGTAACTTGGTGCTTGCAAATTTCTCACTTCAGGTTAATTGTCTCTTCAGAATGCGTGACCCACACTGCCGACAGGCAGAATAAGACAGTTCTGTATACTTCTAATGGATTTATTTAAAAGGATGATGTGAGGAGCCAATTTACTTTTGATTTGTCTCAACCCTGGTTGTCAGAGGCCTGTGGGGGAGGGGCTGAACATGTGCCATGTCAAGGAGGCAGCTAGGAGAAGATGGAGGAAAACCTTGACTCTGGGGAGACTTTGCCTGGCAACCAGTTCATATCTCACATGAGACAGGCAGTCAGCAGGAGAACATCAATGACACTGAACCCTCCAGAAACATTCTGCAATCAATGGCAAAATGTCTCTACCAATGGACTGCAGTGGGACATTGGATTGGGCCAGCAGTCTCCTGTCAGCAGGTGGAGTTTGGGAGGAGCCAGGGGCATAAAAAGTAACAGCGTCACAAGCTCTCCCGGCTTTTGAATCTTACAAAGGCAGGCCCCAGGTTGCCTTTTAGCTCTCCTGCCCTCACTGGCTTGTGCTTGCCTCTGTCCTGCCTCCCTGTGTCCCTGACCTGCAGCCTGCCTGCTTCATCTCTGTGTACCTGCCTGAGTCACCTGTGTCCAGCCCTGCCCAACTCTGAGCCTGACCACTACTGTGATCCTCACTGTGACCCTGTCCAGGCTTCTGGACCTCCTGCCTGCGTGCTCCTGTGCCTCATGTCCAGTCACCTGTCACCATAGAAATTGTCCCCAGGCAGGCAGCATGCACAACCCCCGCCTTGTGGATGTCAGGAGCACGCTCTAACCCCTGGTGGTAAAACCCTCCTTTTCCCCCTGTCTCCCCTCTCTCTCCCTCCCATTTTTCTTCCTCTTGCTCTGTCTTTTCTAGCCCTGTTTAGTGGGGTAACTTTTTTAATTTCATTTTATCATTATTAATAAATGCTTGCCTTGTTTGGCTTAATTTCATTCCTGACTGTGAGAGACAAGAAATCCTGCTCACTTTAGCTCAACAGAAAGCACTGTGGGAAAGGTTCAACTAACAGTGAGGTACAAACCAGGTCCTGTAATGAGACATCAGGTTATAGGCTGGCATGTACTTACCTCATGAATGAGGCAGTGATTGCCTGGGGAGGTGCATGGATGACACATGATCAGAGATCTGATTGCATAAAGGGATGCATGAACAGTGACTCTGCAGTGACAGGGAGCCAATACATGCTTGTTTGGGTTAAGTTTAGAACATAAAAGTGTTTTGTTTGTTACAATAAACAATCATCGGGACTAGCAAGGAGGTCCATGTGTCCTCACTGCAGATGCAACTACAAGTAATGCCAGTGCAGACTCACAGCAAAAAGATGACAAGAACTTCTAACTGACCACCTGGGACATTGATTGGCTTGATCTAGGAAGTATGAAAGATCAAGTTAGTTGAATCCAGGAAGGCCCCACTGGTGTTATACAGACTGTTGGCCCAACAGGTAAAGAATACAAATATCCTCATATATGGTTCTGGTAGTCTCTTGGTAGATTTCCCTGGGAGAAATCTAACATACATCAATGGAGGTTTAAATAACAAAATATATAGCTCTTGGTTGATTTTAACAGTCCTTCCTTGTGGGAGTCTGCCAACCTGAGGTAACAATAGACTTAAGGCCATGCGATATACCCTTGTAGTTAGGGTGAAGAGAAATGGCTGCTGGGACTTCTTATATTAATTGAATTATTCCAGATAAGGTTGTGCTTCAAGCTACAATTAACAATTGGTTGGTCATGTTTGACATACAAGGTTATATTTCTAGTTCTTTTTTATGATTGGATCCCTACCCTCAGATGTACCTTATATATTGTTATATGTTCCCCATTTTCAGGTCCTTCAGAGTTGACCCCAAACCTTCAGTGCCTTCTACCATTGTTATTTTATCCATTAGAGTTCTTTTGTTCTTGAGCAACCCAATTAATCCATCCCTTTATTTGCCACACTACACCTGGCTGGCCTAGTTCCGTGGTTGTGGCATCTGAACTGCAACATCTCCTTAATTCTCAGTGCTATTAACACTTTGCTGCAGTTATTCTTAATTACCACCCTCTGTTTCAGCAGTGTAACACAGAATCTCCCTTAGGAATCCACCAGCATTGAGTATTTAGACATAGGTAATTGGAGCTTTTGGGTAACAGTCTTTCTAACATGGAAGAATCCACTCAATAAAGCACTAAAAGTTTCTGTTTATTTAGAGAATTATTGAGATGTCATCAATACTACCCTCATTGTGTTATTTTAAACACCTATGAATACAGCCCTTCTTTAAATGAATTAAAAATAAGGAATTTCAGTCATTTGCAATATGAAAGAATAAAAGAATTGAGCTGCTTGTCCAAATTACTACATTTTATAAGAGCTATTTTTGCTTGCTTTGCCTTTGGAGCCAACAGGTACACAAAATCAAGTGCACTGAATATTCCACATGGTCGAGGACTTCAGTCAATACGTGTTCATTTTAAAGGTTTTGTGCCATAGGAAAAAACCCTCAAGAATCAATTTGTCCATTTCTGTTTGCCACATTAGCTGCAGCAGAGATAATGGTCCTGAAGAAATGAAAGGTGTTTGATAGATTTGGTGACAATATTTCAGCCAACAAAGCAGGTGTGAGATGTTGGAAATTAAGTAAATAAACGTACACTACTCAGACCTATATATTATTTTTCTTAGATAAATATTCAGGAGCAGACATTAATGGTTGACTCTAAGGGCTTTTGATCTCAAAACAAACAAACAAACAAACAAACAAAACCCAAAACAACAACAACAAAAAAAAACTTACAGAAGATTTTATATTCTTACCAGCATATGCTCGCTATATAATTACAACATTTGGTGTGTTTTCTCTTTGTCCCCAGTTCAATGGACTCTCTACAATACTAATTAAAAAAAAGACAGTGTGTTCCAAACTCAGCACTATTCACCTCATTCTTTCCCTGAGGGCACCTATCTCCATGGACTACAGGAAGATGACTACACTCTTAACTTGGCTTTCCCCATTAGTAACCCAAAATTACCACTTAAAATGACATGGTCAAGCTGAATCTAAGCTGAGAGGCTTGATCCTTCAAACACTATCTTAAGTATCTTAGAAAATATGCCATTCTTTCCATCTTTCTTCACTGTAGGGCTGTGGTCCTAACTACCATAACTCCTTGACCAGGTAATCTCTCTGTAACCAATGACAAGGTTTTCACAAAGAATTAAATAGTGCCTAACTGCCATTCCACCATTTGACTGAAGAGATTTACCCTATTAAAAAAATAGTTATGAATATCTTTTGGTAAAAACACTTAAAAGTATTTTAAATATTATTTTTTCAAGTTTTTTTTATCCCATTAGTTACCCACTTCATCTGTTCTAATAGGTATTTTCTCTTAAAACACTCTCAGAAAATAAAATAAACATAATACATTTTTATAAAAATAAACCATTAGCAAATAAAGATTATCTCAACACTACAGGATTAGTGCTCAGATATTAGTTAGTCAGTTAAGATACTTGGTAGCCAGTTGCTTAAAGAGAGGAAACATACATTTCTTTGGGTTGGGGAAGATTAAATAGGAAAGCCTTATGAATATGATTGCTTGGCAAAAGATTTAGAAAATACAGAGACTGAGGTGGTAACAAGTTTTGAGATACCAAACCTTAGTTACTGAACAGCTAGAAAACAATAGTACAGCCAGCATGAAGGCGATCCCCCCTTCTGGTTGAACAATGGCCTTACCTACAGATAAGTCCAAAGGTCAAATGGAATGTTCTATCTCACCCCCCACAATGTATGGTTCATCCCACATCTGTAACCTTCCCCTGAAGCATCAGGTATCTGTGACCCCATTGGCCCAAGTCTTGTTCCAGCCCACCTTGAAGCCCCCTGATAAGGAGTGCCTGAGGGGCCAGACTCTCTCTTGGAACTTCCTCTATTAGGACTCTCTCTTGGAACTTCCCCTCTCTTAGAACTTCTTCTTGGGACCCTCACCTATCACCCTCTACCCCTTGCCTGCATGCAGGATATGGGGTTATAATTATTAAAGTGGTTAAGGCTTGTGCTTACCAGAAGGCCCTATCGGAAAGGCACAACTACAGGCTAGACAGTTAGAAGTCACTTGAGGGGTGAGAGGCAACTACGAGTGAGGACAAAGTCAATCAAAAGTGAGATTGTGATTGGCTGGAGGAACAAGTGGACAGCTATGCTGGAACAAGTGGACAGCCATGAGGAATGTGTATGAGAAGGAAGCTGATTGGATGATAGGACATGTGGAAGGCAGCATGGCACCTGAGCCAGCCAATGGGTGCCTTCTTCCTATTAAGCTCTGTTAAGTCTTGGTTTGTTTTCAATTATGTCAGGTTGAGATTAAAGGGACCAATTTTTACAATAAAGCAATCTCCTTCAGATGCATAAGGGGATCTGTGTTGCAGTGATCCCCACTTCTATAGAGATGGAAGCAGAATCCAGGATTGTGACTAGTGTGAGAGTGAGATGCAGACTGGACAGTCCAGATCTGTGTGGAGTGTGGAGTCATTCTAGTCACTGTTCTGTATCTCTGTGAGGGGGCCAGCCAGTGAAGAGACAAAGCTAAAGGTGGAGATAAGTGAGCCGCTGTCGCGGTGCCTTCCTTGGTATCAGCTTGCCCAGCACCCTTGGGCACTGTGAGAAGCATTAGCCACCTTTCTTGGCCAGAGTTGGTAGGAGCAGTGGCCTGTGGGCACAGAGCCACCAGAGCAAAGGAGGCGAGAAACGACAAAGGCCAAAGTGGGGAGTCGTCCTCTGGGAGTCATACCTATATTCCAAGTTTATTGGAGATCTTCAAAGAAACAACCGTAGCTTGAAGGGAGGTATACCCAAAAGGCCAGAAGCACAGTGTGCAGGGGCTTATAACTGGGGGTGGTAACAAGGGGAGGGGACAGCAGTAGTCCAGTGGGGGAGCAATGGGGAGTGATAACAGGGGAAACAAGCAGAGGAACCATCCAATGGGATGAGAGGGAAGGAGGGGGCCCCTGTAAGAGGCCGTCTGAAGACCCTCACTCATTTGCCTGCCGATTGCCATGAGAAGGAACTCCCTTCCCCCACTGCAGTTCCAGCTTGGAGAAGGCAACATGCAGGTGCAGCCCCTGTACCATTACGTCAGCTGTTCCAAATGAGGCCTGGCAAGAACTTGGCAAGGAGTTGGCAAGGACTTGGCGAGGACCCAGCGTGGACCCAGTATGGGGAGGCCTGCTGCAATGACCACTTCACTCTCCACCTTTAAGCCGAATGAACTGTTGGGGTGACTCTGGTGGTCTCTCACTGAAGACCCCTCACCTGCCTCATTACCACCGTGACAGACAGAGATCAAGAATCCTCTCTCCAAGGACTGAGGCTGAGACCCCTACCACAGGGAGTGGGGGAGGAGAATGACATGACCTGTTCTCCTCCAGTAACTTCAATAGACTTTCATCACAACTGTTCCCCCCACAGCAATTTCAATACATGACCTGTTCTTCTCCAGTGACTTCAACAGACTTTGTCATTGTGTTCATCTTGCCTGGATGATTCTCATTGTTCTTTATGTTCCCCCCTTTTTCCTCTGTGGACTATAACTGGACCCCTGGGTTGGGTAGGATTTTGGAGACTCTCCCCAACACAACAAGACGGATCCCCATCATCCAGACCAGTGAGGACCTAGTCTGTGTTGGTAGCTATTCCCATCCCCCTCCTCTTTCTCTCTCTATCCTTTTTATTTCTTTTCTAGCCCCACTATCGCATTAATTGTTTTGGCCCCTAATAAAGGTGCCTTTGTTGTGATTAAATTGACAGTCCCCTGCTGTTTGTCTTTTGCACTTTGGGATCGGCTAATAAACCATCACAACACCCCGCTATAAGCAGATCGTGACAGCCCCGAGGACCAGCCTATGCCCCGAGGCCCTGGATGGAAGCTTCTAGATGGAGAGGAGAGGCCTCAGAGTCCTCAGAGGACAGGCCCCCAGGGCGGGGCCAGGGGAATGACTTAGCAGGAATTTTATATATGGAGAGGAGGGAGGGAGGATTGGCATACGGAGGGGGAAGAGAAGAAGGGGAGGCCAGACCATTTTACATAAAATGGGGGGTGAGGAAACAACCATAGATGGGGAGAACCTAAAACACAACCCAACAATTCCCCCTTTTTTATTTTAAACATACTTGAAAATAGAAGGAAAAGTCTCTTA
This sequence comes from Chloebia gouldiae, assembly GCA_003676055.1. NCBI lineage: Eukaryota > Metazoa > Chordata > Aves > Passeriformes > Passeridae > Chloebia > Chloebia gouldiae. Next base: position 5,132,402 of record QUSF01000029.1, read on the forward strand.
AAATGAATTAAACTCAAATTGGAGGAGGAATTCTAAGTCCAGGTAGGTGTTGGCAAGCCACGGCTGGCAGGTGGGCTTCGTCTCCATCCAGGGTTTGTCTTCTGGTTCAGGCTTGGGTTGATCTTCCTGATCCACAGTGGACTCCTGGACTGAGAGGAAGGCAGCCAGGCTCGCGGTGTGGATTGTCAATGCTCTGGCGATCAGGCTGGACACCACCTGTCTCAGAATTCTGAAAATAATCAAAGCTAAAATAAGAATAAACAGAATTGACAGACTGGAATGAATAACTGAAGTCGCCCAACCCGAGATACCCCAATTTCCGAAAAGATCACTCATCCAGTCTCCAGTTTCTTTCTTAATGTCCTTACTCATGCTCTTCATCTGTCGATTGCTTTGCAGATGTCCCCAGCCATAGATGTTAAGTTCATGCAGCACAAACCCTTGAACTCTTCACAGGAATGATCATGTAATAAAAGGAGGAAATCATTGCCGCCCTATTCTGGAGAGTAGCCTGCCTTGTAATCGCCTCATCTGATAGGAGGCCAACGAGTGCAGTTCATGTAATATTCGAATGTTTAGCTACCCAGCATTCTAGGCCAGCCAATTCCCTGAAGGCGTGGGTGATTGCCACCCAAGGTAATAATGCAATGGTGGCAACGCCTTTTGGCTTGGACCAATTAATTATTTCTGAATTGCAGTTTTCATCCAGGTTGTGAATTTAGTGTCTCTTTTGTATCTTGCCAATTGGGAGGTTTTGTTTAACTGTTTCCAGTGAGAAATTTGAGTTTCGTTTGGCGTAAACAGGCTCAACTGGCCAAAAGTACAAGGGCCTCCGATAAGGTGAGGGGGGATGCCGGCGCAGGCCCGGGTGCCACAAATGAGGAAGGTGCCCTTTGGAAGTGCATGGAGTGTGTTATCTGGTGTGGATAACATGGGGATCTGAATGACCTGCTGGCACCACTCCTCTGTAGTATATTCTTTGATATGTTTGATTTCGATGTTTGGACAGGCCTGGGGGTCTGGGGTAACTGAAAAATGGATGCAAGTGTAAGCTGGGGAGGATCCAAGTAAATCAAGCTCTTGGGGATCATTCTCCATTGGGGGAAGCAGTTTGACCCAACTCCTCCATGCATCCAGTTGGCGGACGGTGAAGGAATGGGCTTTTCTGCTAGGGGAGACTGAGGGGAAGGTGGACGGGAATTCATCTAACTTATATGGGATCCCCACAAGGCATGAGAGAAAAGGATTGGCAGCAGAGGAGGTAGACAGGCAGATGTGATCCTGTCCCAGGGTTTGTGCCAGCATCTTCCAGACATCCTTTTGTGGCTGCGGAACGATCCAGGAGCAGCTGGGTACAGCAAGGCACAGTAAGATGACGAAGAGAGACAGATCCATGCTGTCCTTTGGGGATCTCAGGCTTGAGCTGCAAAATCAAAACAGAGAAGGTATCAATGATTATAACTTAAATGGAATTGGTCTGCCTCTGCCTTCTCCAACAGACGTCCTAACTTGTTGAACTGGCTTTACCTGGACTGATTTCGGGATGTATGGGTGTACCCACTTTCCCAGGACTCATCTCAGTCCTGAAGGGGTAGCCACACAGGCATACTCCTGCCCCCATGTTACTAATTCATATGACCCCTGTACCTGCCAAGTCTCTGGGTCCTTTATCAGGACTGGGGGCTTCTCCTTCAGCTCCAGCTGTGGATTGTTCTTAAAGTGCCTCGTGATGGGGGGGTTCAGGTTTTCAAAGGCGTAGTTTAGGAGGTTGTGAGTGAACAAAGCCTGGGCCAGCTGTACATGAGAGGATTCCACCTTCTTCATCGCTCACTGGTGTGACAGAATCCTTTTCAGACTCTGGTGGGTCCTCTCAACTATGGCTTGACCCATCAGGGAGTGGGGGATGCCAGTCTTATGTTCCACTCCCCATTGCTGCAGGAAGCTCCTGAGCTCCCTGGAACCATATGCTGGGGTGTTGTCCATTTTCGAAACCTTAGGAACCCCCAAAACGGAGAAGGCATGGATGAGATGGTTGATAACATCCTTTGCCCTCTCCCCTGCGTGGGTGGGGGCATAGACTGTGCCAGAAAAGGTGTCAACGGAAACATGTACATCCTTTAGCCTGCCGAACTCAGGGTTTTTTGTGACATCCGTCTGCCACAGCTCGCAGCTGTTCAATCCCCGGGGGTTGGCTCTGGCATTGAGCACAGGCATTTGATGTTGGCACTATGGGCATGTTGCCACAATGGCCTTGGCCTGATCATGGGTGAGATGGAATTGCCGGACCAGGCCAGGCGCATTTTGGTTTAACTTCTGATGACTGACTTTGGTTTGTTCAAATTGATCAGGGAGAGGTACCATGCGGACCGGGGCCACCAGAGCATCAGCTCTTCTGTTGCCCTCGGCGATAAATCCTGGCAGGTTGGTGTGCGACCTGACATGCATCATGTAGAATGGTTGCTCTCAGTGGGAGACAAAATCTACTAGTCTTGAGAGCAACTCATATAAGGCAATGTTAGACACCTCCTGCAGTACTGCATTCTCTGCCCTGTACACTACACCGGCTACATATGCTGAATCTGTAATCAAATTGAAGGGCTCCTGGAACCTCTCAAAGGCCCTGACGACAGTGACCAACTCAGCTACTTGAGGTGATCCCTCTACCTCAGCAATGTCTGCCTCCCACCGCTGAGTCTGAGGATCCCTCCAAGTCATAACAGACTTGTGGGATGCTCCGAACATGTCAGTGAAACTGTTAGAGCTTTTAGAGGCATCCTACTTTGGACCCTTTTCAGCAATAATGAAAATTGGACATCCTAATTAAAAATTTTATGGGCCGGCCAATGAATTGAAATTTGTCCAGTGTAACTGTCCAATGCAAACTGCAGGGACTAATTTTCTTGAAGTAGGTGTTCCAACATTGCTTTGGTGATTTGGCCCAAAGTCAATTGCAGGGGTACGTGGATGATGTCAAAGTCATACCCTGTCAACTCCCTGATGAACATCCACACTTTATGAATGAGGTCAGCCATCGGTTCCTGTGGTGATGTCATTCTTTTGGACTGATGGGGGCTAAGGAAGACCCACTCTATGATTAAGAGAGGGTTCCTCTCACCTTGGTCGTCCCCCTTGTTCTTATCGTGCTACTGGAGTATCACCCCATGGAGGTGTGGCAGCTTTCCTGAAATAATGAACCTAAAGGGCAGGCCCGGTTGGCAGCGATGGGCCTGCCTGGCAGACATGGACTTTAGTACCTTTCCTAGTGCAATCTCCGCCTCCCGGGTAAGAGTCCAGGGGGAACTAGGCCCCTCTCCCTCTTCCAACAAGTTGAAAAGGGGGCTAGGTCTTCGGTGGAATTACCCAGCCATGGTCTTACCCAGTTCAATGACCCACACGGCTGTTGGAGATCTGCTAGGGTCTGGACTGAATTTCTAATTTCCAATTTTTAAGGCACAATGGTCCTCGTTGTCATCTGCAGCCCCAGGTACTTTCAAGGTGGCATACATTGAATATTCTCTGTCTGGAGCTCGAACCCTGCAGCAACCAACGAAGATGTTGTGAGGTCAAGTGCATAGACAAGTAGATCGTCGGTGGGGGAATGCACCAGTATGTCGTCCCTGTAGTGCAGGATGATGGCATCTCCTGCAGCTACACGGACGGGGGACAGCAAGGAAGAGACAGACCATTGGGAAATAACTGGGCTATTTTTCATCCCTTGGGGCAAAACCCGCCAGTGGTATCATTTCCCTGGGGCTTCTCTGTTGGTGGTTGGAACCCAGAAGGCAAACTGTGGGGCATTGTCAGGATGTAGAGGAATTTGGAAAAAAACAATCTTCAGTATCAATTACGACCAAATTCCAATTTCGGGGGAGCATTGCTGGGGATGGCATCCCTAGCTGGAGAGACCCCATATCTTCAACCTTGTTGATCTCCCAGTGGTCATGAATGAGCAGCCATTTGTCTTTGTTGGGTTTTTGAATAACAAAGACAGGGGAGTTCCACAGCGAGGTGGTCTCCACAATGTTACCCTTGGCCAATTGCTCCTTTACGAGCTCCTCAGGCACCTTCTATTTTTGTTTATTTAGCAGCCACTGTTCCACCCAGACCGGTTTATCAGTGAGCCAATTTAGTTTCTGGGTGGGGCGCTTCTCCGTGACTGCTGCCCAAAAAAGCTGGGGTGCTTTGGGAATGTCAATTTTCGCCCCCCGCTGGGCCATCGGGTCTCTCCCCCACAGGGGTTCCATAAAATCCAAAATGAATGGGTGTACAGAAGCCAATTGCCCATCCGGTCCCTCAATTTGTACAACGCTCTGCAACTGCTTTGCCAATTGAAAACCCCCATACCCTTGTACGTGTCCCGCTATGTTTTACAGCTCCCAGTGTGACGGCCACTCCCAAGTGGGAATGATCATCACATCTGCCCCCGTGTCCAGGAGCCCCTGCATTGTCTTCTGTTCCCCACCTAGTTGGAGGCCGCATGTTATCTTAGGCTTGTCCTCCCCCAGGGCCTGAGCCCAGCAGATATATGGCAAGAGTTTTTTATGGAGATCATTGGCCTGCTCCCAGTCCCAAGGTAGTTCAGGGATCGGGATGGCCTGTGCAACTATCTGCCCTTTAGGGAGGAAAACCGGTGGGCGAACACAATACGGGGGAAGCACGAATTGCCCTGGGTCTGATGTTACTAACCCAGGCAATATTGTGATCTCCTGAGGTGTGAACTTTGTGTCCCCAATGACAATGTACTTAAATTGCAGCCGGCTCCAGGTACCTGAACCCTCTGGGGCCCCTGAGACGAGGTGGTGATCTGTGTCTCTTAGGTGGAGATGTTCCGTCAGCTGGAGCCTGAAAGGGGAGAAATTTGATAAGGTGGTTAGAATGGGTCAGCAATGTGTCTGCTCATATAAGGTGAGCGTCACATCGGGTTGATAGATGTCCAGTCCAGTGTTTCATAATAGATTCAAGGTGGGTGTCACTTCAGTCCCCCTCCCTGAGGTGTTATGAGGCCCACCAAATTTGTGTCTGAGCGCAGAGAGGGGTTGTGCTCATAACTTAAGTTTTTTGAGGGCTCCCAGGCCCTGCCCTGTTCCTGCTGAAACTAGTGAAATTTGTGCTTCAGTGGACAGTTCCCCACCCAGTGTCCCGAGGTCCCACACAGAAAACATCTGTCCGTTGGTGGTCTGTGGACACAAAGGCGGCGGTGCAGCCTGATGGCATGGCGGCGGTGTCTGGGTGTCGGTGGCGTAGGCCTTCCTGGTTGGTTTATCCCACAGAGCAAATCCCCCCCATAGATGGCTCTTCCATGGTGTCAAGATTTACCTTCTTTTCACACACCTCCAGCATATCCTGGAGGGTTGGCAGGGGCTCCATTAGAAGGCTCAATATCGCAGCCTTGCAGTTAGGGTTGGCATTTAAGACCGCTATTTCTTTTAATACTTCCTGCCACACTTTTTCATCCTTGATTTGTAGTTCGATGGACCTGCAGAGCCTTTCTACAAAATCTAAGACGGGTTCAGTGGGGGATTGCATGATTTTTAAATAATTTAATACTTTTCCCTTGGGTTTCATGTTGAAGAAAGCCTTTTTGGCAGCCTTTAACGCCTCCCTCAGTGCCCCTCAAGGGATCTCACCAGCCTGTCATGCCCTGTCGGCCTTGACCACAGAGGTGGTCGATGGAGAGCATTTCCCCCCCTGCATCATTAGTGGTGGCCGGGTTCTCCCAAAGATGGAACAGGGAGTCCTTGATCTCCTTCCACCACTCTGTCTCCCACCACAGGAACTCCATTGGAGTCAGCAGGCTGGAGAAGAGCTGGCAGAGATCAACAGGGGTGAGGTTGGTGGATAGAATGGCCCTGAGGATCCCCCTAAAACACTCACTTTCCCTAGTGAACTCCCGCTGTGCCTTGCATAACTCTTTCGTAACTTGGTAGGGCAGCGGGGTCCACTGGGCATAAACACCGCCCTCGGCCTGAGGGACATAGGTAACTGGTGCCACCAACAAGGTTTGTATGGGACTAATTTGTGTTTTTGTAGGGATTACTGATGTTGTTTGTGTTGTTATCAATGGCAGAGAGCCACTTCCATTCCCAGGCCCCTCCCATCCGGCCTCACTATCCCTGTGGGAACCGGGAGGTGGACCATGGGAACTGGAAACTGACCCCAGATGGGAGAGGACGGGGAGTCGGGTGGGACCGGAGGAGGGGGAAGACTCCGCCTCAGGGGAGTGGTTAAAGGTGTGGTCAGCAGCATGGGAAAAGGAGGTATGACCAGGGGAGGGATCAAAGGGAGAGGGAGGAGCAAGGGAAGGGGAGGAGTTGAAGGCAGGGGAGGGGTTGGAGGACAGGAAGGGGTTGGATGAGGGGACAAAAGGATTCTGGGGAGGAGAAGAATAAGTGGCGGGAAAACCCTCGTGGCACCCACCATCTTGTCCTCTCCGGGTGCCCTGGGACTAACAGGGGAGGGAAGAGGGCTAGAAGAGGGGAGAATTGGGGACGATCTGCTTGAAAATGACTCTTCCTCCATGTCTTTTTTGGATTTTAGAATGGTCCTAATGTCGCTGTAGGACACGTGAAAGCACTGCGCGAGCCACGGCTATTGCAAGGTAAAAGAAGAACGTTTATTTTCTGACTCCATCTTTTATACTTTTCCCAAGGTGGTAGAGGATTGGCCCGACATTGGGCCACCTCTCCAAAGATATTGGATATAGTACCAATACATCAAATTTTCTCCACCCCCACGAAAGAATGTAAACAATACATTGTTTACAGAAACTGTGTGGGAAAATTCTCCCACAGAATGTAAACTCAGAAGGCTTTAGAAAAATCTTTTAAGAATCAGGGCGACAGTCCTAATTTGCAAGCTCCAAAATGTCATTTTGGAAATTGAGCTACTCTCTGTCTTACCAAGAATTCTTAACTTTTGACTGACCAAATCCCAGAATTCAATGTCTGTGACCTTTTTGGGGGTAGGTATCTTGGGAAGGTGGAGGAAAAGCCATTTCACAAGATCCTTAGCCTGAGATTTTTTAACTGAAACACCCCCCCCCCCCCAAAAAAAAAAGGATACCCACAACATGGAGATAAACCCCCTTCTGCTCAGCAGAGAGCTTAGCGTGCATTGTTGGTAAGGTCTGCCGAGCAGCTCAAATCCCACCTCAGAGGAAAGGAAATCAAGTAAGAAGAAAGAAGATCCCACATGGATACCCAACGCTTTCCCACACCCACGGAACAGGAGAGAATTATCTCCCCCTGTTCCCAAACCAAAAGCAAAGAGGGAGGAAAGAAGAAAAAAGAGTTTTCGTACTTACCCAATTCCAGGGGACCAATGAAAGCTCTGAGGCGGGGCTTTTGCCAGGGAGACACTTCAGCCAGATCTCAGAGAAGCTACCTCTCCCGTCCCTCAGGAGCTCCACCTGTACAACCAGGTCTGCTCCCACTGGGGGTAGCTTAATGACCACAGACTTCTGTGTAGTGGTGCAGGGATCAGAAACCCACAGCATCCACTCCACACATCTCCTCCGTGGGGTCTGGAGATCTCCTCAGGCCCCAGGTTGGGCACCAAGCTGTTGCAGTGCCTTCCTTAGTATCAGGTTGCCCAGCACCCTTGGGCGCTGTGAGCAGCAAGGGCCACCTTTCCTGGCTGCAGTTAGGTAGGAGCGGTGGCCTGTGGGCACAGAGCCACCAGAGCGAAGGAGGCAAGAAACGACAAAGGCAAAAGCGGGGAGTCATCTTCTGGGGTGTACCTATATTCCAAGTTTATTGGAGATCTTCACAGAAGCAACCGTAGCTTGAAGGGAGGTACGCTCAAAAGGCCACAAGCACAGTGTGCAGGAGCTTATAACTGGGTGTGGTAAGAAGGGGAGGGGATAGCAGTAGTCCAATGGGGGAGCAACGGGGAGTGGTAATGGGAAACAAGCAGAGGAACTGTCCAATGGGATGAGAAGGAAGGAGGGGGCCCCAAGGACCAGCCTATCCCCCAAGGCCCTGGATGGAAGCTTCTAGATGGAGAGGAGAGGCCTCAGGGTAACAGACAGGCTCCAGGGGCGGGGCTAGGGGAATGACTTATCAGGAATTTTACATATGGGGAGGAGGGAGGGAGGACTGGGATACAGAGGGGGAAGCGGAGAAGGGGAGGCCAGACCATTTTACATAAAATGGAGGGGGTGAGGAAACAACCATAGATGGGGGAGAACCTAAAACACAACCCAACAAGCCCTGAAATAGCTGGAATTAAGTTAGATTGTGTTAGACTAGGCTACGACCAAAAGTGGGACTAGGTTGGGAAGAAGCTAGAAGGGAGGTTATGGAATTGGGTTGGTCAGATTGTCCGTAATCCTAGTGCAGGAACCTCTGCTCCAGTCAGTACTGCATAGAATCCAGACTTGAGTTCATGAAGTTCAAGGACGTTGGACAGTTGGGCTTGCAAAGTGTTGCGGGCAACACAACATCCCCAAATAGAGACAAGGGGTAGGATTAGGTTTGCTGGATTGAGGGTTGTGAGGTCTGCACCTTCTATACATGAGAATCTGGACTAGCCAGATTACAGACATTGGAACTGCCAGATTGAGTATTGAGGGCAGGGATCCTTAGAATCTAAGAGCATCCAACAAAGTTTTAGAGTGCAAACCAGTCAGCATCTGGAGACAGGACCAGGGAAACAGGAGACCAAGCATGAGAGGGAGATGTGTGCTGACATAAGCATCTTCACGCCTTCCTGTGCAAGCTTATGTGACCATCTCAGAGGAAAAACAAGAGGATCAGCTGGTAGGGATGTTTCCACCTCAATCCTAACAACTATAAGCACATTAAAGGTAGACAGGGCCCTCTTGAGGCTAGGGACTCATAGGGAGAGGATTGAGTGATCAGGAGATCCAGTGCCACTCTACAAGGTATTTTTGTACATCTGTTGTGGTGTGTTTTCTTTTTTATTATTGTTTTCAATAGTTGGTTTTGTAATGCCCTTCTCCCCTGAGGTTCAGTCCTTGCTATCAGTCCTCCCTCATACCTACCCCTTGTTCCAGAGAATTCTCTGTCATTTATGTATTCCTCGCTGCCCCATTGGTTTAGTTAGACTGTTCCCCTCCCCTGGAATTCCCTATTGGTTTAAACATTGCCATCCCCACCTTATGTTCCTTCCCTGCCACTTTGTTATTGGTCCTAGTCCCAAGCTCCACCCTGTTCCTGTCCCTTAAAACTCACTTCCCTTCTTGTGTCACGGCCCTTGCCTCTGCTCTATATGCTCTATATTCAAGTTACGGATTTTTTTTTTTTTTTTACCATTTTGGCATAATAAACAATCCTTGGATAAGCAAGCAAGGGCCATCTCGTTTTTCTATGTTGATCTTTCAACAACTGCTTAGGAGGTTCGGGGTCTCGGGGGAGGTGTCGCGTCCCCTTCTTTCACTCACATCAAGCGCACCGCTGCACGCTGCTGCACGCTGCAGCATGCATCCAGCTATTATAGACTCTGTTTATACAGGACAAATACACACTTTGGTATTAACCCCTGCTCCACCCATGACTATCCCTGCTAAAACCTGAATTGCTGAACTCATCCCTTTTAAGTCTTCTGTCCCCAAAACAGATTTTAGGGTGTAAGGAGACCACAACTTCGGGTCAACAGGAGAACCCCAGGTGTACTGGACTCAGGTCATACGTGATCAACGACCTAAAATGGTTCATACCATCACGATGCCTCAGGCAAGTCCCTTGCAAATAAACGTCAGTGGAATGATTGACACAGGAGCAGATGCTACCATCATTTCTGCCACCATTTGGCATTCATCATGGCCCACTATTACTGTGTGATCTGCAGCTGCTGGCCTCAGAGGGACTACACAGCTGCTTAAGTAGCAGATTTGTGTTGGTCAGAAATCGGGTCAGATAGCCATGATTTGCCTATATATCACAACATGTGGGGGAGGGATGTTCTATCAACATGGTGAATCTAGGTAGGAACGGATTTTTAACAGGGGCCACTGTATTTAAGTGCATAAAATATTTCACACTACGCCTAATATGGCTTACAACTCAACCTGTGTGGGTACCACAGTAGCCCCTAGAGAAACTGCATGCCCTTAAATACCTAGTAAAAGAACAGCTAACTCAAGGGCACATAGAACCATCCATAAGTCCTTGGAACACCCTGGTATTTGTTATAAAAAATAAGTCTGGGAAATGGAGGTTGCTCCATAACTTGAAAAAAAAATCAATGCAGTCAGGATGGGCATGGGTGCCTTAAAACCTGGCATGCCATCTCCTACCATTATTCCTGCCAGCTGGGATATTCTGATTGTGAACCTTAAAGACTGGGGTTTTTTTTTACTATTCCTTTACCACTAAATGATACCCCGAAGTTTGTTTTCACAATGCCTTCCATTAATAACACTGTACTTGTGGAACATTTTCAATGGAAAGTTTTGTCACAGGTATGAAAACAGTTCTACAGTTTGTCAGTGGTATGTTGCTTAGGCATTATCAACAATGAGAGAGCCATTTCCATCCATTACATGGATGATATTTTAATAGCAGCCCCAACTAAAACAAACCTTTCACAGATTTGGGCTGCTAGTAGCACCGGAAAAAGTGCAGAAGCAACAACACTGGAATTAATTACCTTGAACTCAAAATTATGGGTCAGAGTATACAGCCCCAGACAATTCAATTCTCAAGAAAAATTAAAAATTTAAATGATGCATAAAAACTTTTGGGTACTGTAAATTGGCTCAGACCCTATCTAGGATTGACCACCCCACAACTGGCATTCTTATTTAACCTCCTAAAGGGTGATCCTGATCTAACTTCTCCCAGAAAATTAACCCTAGAGGCAAAAGCCACTCTTGAAATAGTAGGTCCACAAACTGACAGGTCCACCAGATATGCCTAGAAGTGTGTTTACTTTCATCATCAGTTTTCATCCTACTGGGATTATTGGACAATGGGATATTCAGTTGTCTGATCCTCTGCATGTTTAAGAGTGGATGTTCCTACCTCACCAACCTAAAAACACGACACCTACCATCTTTTACTAAATTGCCCAGTTAATCATCAAACGTCATCAAAGTGGTTTACAACTGAGTGCAAAAGGTCCTTCCAAAATTATTATACCTGTGACACAAGAAGAATTTGAATGGTGCTATGCCAACAGCACAGCTTTACAAAGTGCCTTGCAAAATTTCTCAGGGCAAAACGGATGACCAAGTCATACCTTACTGCAAATAAGAAAAACAACTGCACTCTCCCTGAAACCTCTGAGCAGTTGCACACCCTTATAGGGTATTACTGTATTTACTAATGGTTGTGGAAAAATGGGAAAAGCTATTGGGACATGGAAAGAAGAAAGTGAATTGCAAACATTGGAAGGTTGTGAAAGTAGATCACCTCAGCTGGTGGAGCTATGTTCTGTGGCTCTGCCTTTTCAGCTTTTTTCCAATATTCTATTAGAAAAAGGTCGAGATACCATTGCACGTTGGTGATCAGCCTTTGCTACTCTGGGTATCCCCCATAACATCAAAACAGAAACAGCCCTGCTTGTGGCAGCTTCAGCTGGCTGTAAGCTGGACAGATAATTTTGCCATGACAGACATTTACTTGACCATCCTACCTTGTTAGAGAATTGATGTAAAAAAGCCCCCAAGCAGGTTAAGGATAGGTCCGTTTCAAACTTAAAACAGGGGACCTCAGCCAAGCCCTTTGAACCAGGAAAGCACCTGTATCATTGCTCAGTGACCTAGGTGGAGTTAAGACTTCTATCCAATCATGTATATAATTGTGGGAAATTTGACACCCCTATAAAAGGGGCCACCCAACAATAAACTCCAGCTGTTGCTGCATGATCTCAGTGGGTTCTTGTTGCATTCCTGTCTTCATCATCAGTGACAACTGGTGACCTGCCAATGTGATCTAACAAGCCACTCTGAGTAGAGTGGGGAGATAGAGAGTAGACAGGCTGTGGAAAATACCTTTTTAAGTTACAGCAAGAAAAATGGAATCATGAGTTATTACTTTAATGTTGTAGTTCCATATTAAATAATTCTCTAGTTCTTGTAGTTGATTGGTTCTTAGTGTTTAACATATTTGTTAATGTTCTTGATTTGCATTTGTGATTGGATCCTGTACCCTCAACCATAGCCTATATTGCCATGTTTGTGCTATTGTTGGGTCTTCAGGGATCATCCCCTATAGTGCACAGCTTTGCTTCTTTTATTTTCACACACCATTACAGTTATTTTTTTCAGATAGCCTCGTCGTTCCCGCCCCTATTTCCTCTGCCACACAACCACTGTCTCGTCTGGTCCTGAGGTCGCATGCACCAGTGCAACAGTTATGGATGTACTGAAACAGTTAAAAAAATGAGCGACATGCAAGGGCATTGGAGAGATGCAGTGGGCACTGCCCACTGAAGTGCACTGCAAAGACAGGGTGCCACCAAAGCAGCAGGAAGTGAGGGATGCCACGCTGGGTGAGCAAGGGAGGAAGATGGGTGGAACAGTCACATTGCGCTGTGAAACCACCCAGGACGGCATTACTGCACCCTGAAGGGTGGAACATCCTGCAGCTGCCTGGAACAGCACTGCCACATCCTGCAGGGATTTCTCCTCAGTGGAACGTCCCCTAGTCGCCTGGGACCATGCCACAGCCCCGGGTGGGAACATGCTGTTAGCAGAGTGTGCTGCCACTGAACCAAATGGCAGAGGTACCCTGCATGGCTGCACGATGGTAAATGAGCATTCTGCAGTGTCCCCCGTTCCCCCCCCCGCCACACACCCCCATGGTCTGCCATGTCTGCTGAGAGCACTGAAATTGCAACTGGCTGCTTTGTCGCTCTGTGCTCTGCTGCTCTGTGTTCTGCCATGCTGGCAGAAACCCCTGTGACTGCCCAAGACCATGCCCCCACCCCAGGCGGGGGCATCCTGTTTGCAGAGCACCCTGCGGCCGCCCCTTGCCAGTATGTGTTGTCAGCAGAGTGTGACACTGCCAAACCAGGCAGTGGAGAGATGCTGTGCTGCCTAGTGGAGTTGAATGGGCATTCTGCCATTTCTCTGTGCTTTGCTGCACCTGCCAAGAGCCCTGCAACTGCGAGATCATGCCTGGATGCTGCAAAATGCCTGGTTGCTGCAGAGCCATGCCTGCCACTGGCCACCTCAAAATGGTGCTGTGCTGACCACACAGTTCCCATGGAGACAGAGCACCCTGTAGTTCCAACAGCACCTGTGCAGCCACTCAATTAACACTTGATGGAGCCACCTACACTCCCTGTTACCATACATACGACATGACTTCCTCTTCCTAGAGCTGGTCGCACCAAGACCATGCCTTCTGCCCAGCCTCCTGTGTGCATGTCCAGCTGTTGTTGTAGCTCATGGGCTGTCTCAGGAACTGAGTTATATCAGTGTGGGAGTCAGTCAACCTGAGGTAACCATAGACTTAAGGACATGGGAAAAACTTGTCTAGTTAGGGTGAGGAGAAATGTCTGCTGGGAGTTCTTATGCTAACAGAGTTATTCCATATAAGGTTGTGTTTCAAGTTATGGTTAATGATTGGTTGGTCACATTTGACATATATGGCTATGTTTCTAGTTTTCTTTTATGATTGGACCCCTATTCTCAGATCTACCTTTTATATTGTTGTGTTTCCCCTATTTTTGGGTCCTTTGGAGTTGACCCCATATTGTATGCACCTTCAATCAGTTGTTATTTTATCCATTAAAGTTCTTTTGGTTTTGGGTAACCCACCTGACCCATCCTTTTATTTGCTACACTGCTCCCCACTGGCCTGGTTTTGACGTTGAGGAGCCAAGACCATGACAAGTGTCACCTGAACAGGGGCCCTGATATTCAGGGTTCCATTGAGATCGTGTCAGCAGGGAGAAGCTGACCCGTAGACCATCCCCTTTCTGATGTGGAGCTTTCAAAGTCAGGCCTGGCAAGTGAATTGGCAAATTGGACATCCAGAGGAGCAATGACCCATGGATACCTGCAGAGGAGACAGGTGAGCAGAAAGGGGGACATCCATCCCTGGCCCTTGTTAACCAGGGGTCACATCCTGCCCCAGTCGAATTCTGAAAGTTGGATTCAGGAATTTCAAATGTAGAAAAGAATGTATATGGATGATTTAAGTTACTTATAGCAGCTCATGAGACAGAAATATGGAAAAGGGAACTGAAAGATATCATAAAGTGGGTCTTCTGTAACATGCCCGATGCCTCTAATACTAACATCTTCATGGCAGATTTTTGGGACTCAGTGGGGGTGAAGGTTTATGATTTAAAAACCAAGGGGGATTCCATGGCACCTTGTATGCTCCCCATCTTCTATGCTGTATCTGAAGTATTAAAATTGGAAGAAAAGCACTGTGATCCCAGTTCCACTACCAGCTCTTCACAACCCAAGAATGCTCCTTGTCCCTCTCATGCTGGGAGTGGGATATGGGAGAGAACCCATCTTATTGCATGAACAAGTTAGGACAACTCCATACTCCTGTGTCCTCCTTCTCGCCACTACCCTGGAGTGGGATATGAGATAGAGAACAGTGTGCGCAGATGAAGCCTGGGTTATACTGGTTACTCTGCTACCCTGTGTCCCCCTCCACTTCCTCCACTCAGGGCCTGAGATGGTGAAGGCCATGCCATTTTGGATCCTTCCCTTTCCATCCTCCCTACTTCTCCATCATCCCAACTTCCCTCCTCCTTCACCAGATATCCTGCCATGCCATCTAACAGCCACCATTTTGCCATGTCCTCCACCCAAAGGCTCTACCCTTGACTCCAACCCTTATGTTTTAGGCTCCACCTATTCCAGGGGAACTGGAACTACTCCCACCATGGTTCTAAATCCACCACACTCCAACATGGTGGTACCCAATAAGACCTTAGTCCAGGCCCATGCCAGAGGTCAAGCACTGATACCACCACCCTACTAACAATAAAAAGATTGTGCTTTGTCTCATTATTCTTCTCCGTCCGTCTCCTTGGAAGAAGATCTGAGCCCTTCTGGATCCAGTGACTCCATAAATCCTTGGGAGAGGATCTGAACAACAGTGTTAGAAGAGGGAGATAATTTATTAACTAAATTAACTGTTGCTCCAGTGCGGAGGTGCAAATCCTAAATGGGAGACAGTAACATACGGGGAGGTAAAAGAACTGTGTAAAGTGGCTAAGAACTACAGGAAGGAATTGCCTTACATGAGCAACTTAGTACAGACTACCTTCACTGCACATGTGTTAACACCTGATGATCTAAAATATATCATGACAATGCTACTATCCCCAATGGAGCATATCCTATTGGAAGGTGGGTGGGAGAGATTATTAAATCAGTTGCTTCGGTACTATGCTAATGATCAAGCAAGGGTAGTACTAACATTAGATCATCTTGTGGGTAAAGGAACAGGTAATCAACCAGAAGATCAGGCTGTGAACCTCCACAACCCCATTTCAGAGGACATAAAGACATGGCTAGGAAGGCTATTATACAAGTGCCTAGTGGTTGCACACCAACACTCAACTTTCTAAATATCAAACAGGGGCCTAGTGAACATTATATGAAATTTATAGACTATGTCAAGCCCTGAAAAGACAGGTGGTTCGAGAGAGCCAAAGAGGAATTACTGAAAAAGTTGAGTGTGTCAAATACAAATCCTGAATGCAAAAAGGTCTGACACATTCTCCCACCTGAGCCAGAACCAACTTTGACTCAGATGACTGAAGCCTATAATTGCCTCGGGATGACAGAATATTCAGCTGCCCTGCAGGCTCAGACCATGGCAGAGACTTTGGCAGTAATGCAGATTTTATCTAAGGAACTGCAACAACAAGGTCTTGGCCCATGTTATCAATGTGGGGAACAAGGACATTTCAGAAAAGACAGCCCCCAGCAAGGAGCAAGGTAAAGTAGGCTTCCTTTCTGTTTTGGGGGGACCAGTATGTAACAGGTTAACTTCTTCAAAATCACTAGAATCCTCACTTTCTTTTTCCTCTCTCACAGACCTGTATATCACAGATTGTCTCTGAGGAATTGCACAATGACAGGAGCCTTGCTTTGTAACATTAACAGAGAAATCATCCTCCCTTTCACTAGCAGAGACACTGGTACTGAGAAAATTTTCCCTCTTTTTCTCCCCCACACTTTTTCTCACAAGCAGCAAAATGCGGTAGTCTGTTATTTTACTGTCGATTCTTCTGTAGTATGTTTTATTATTCCTTGTTATAAGTTTGTAATGATTCAGTCTATGTACCCCATTTGGCTTCCCTAATGGTTCAGTGCTGAGTTGTTTACCACAGTTTTCTCTGCCAAACTATATGTCAAACCACATGTCAGTCTACCTGTATATCTCCCTTGCTCCCTTGTCTTACCCCTGTCTGTCAAAGATAGCACACTCCTTTGGTTCTGGAGAGTTCCCTGTCTCTTGTCCCTTCCTCAAAGCAGACTTGGGTAGTAAGGTTTGATCCCTCCCTGTATTGGCTTCTATTGGGGAGCTCTTACCCTGTACCCCTTCCCTGATGCCCTCCTGTTGGTCACAGATTGTGTCCTCCCCATGTTTCCCCGATCCCTTAAAGGCAGCCCCTTCAGGTTCAGATTATTTCACTTGTTCTACCCCGACTTCGTCATTAAAGATTTGGAGATTCAGACAAGTGCACTTCCCTTATTCCTTGGCCTCAGTTTCCTCGTGCTCTGTGCCTCTGCTGTGCTCCCCACACCACAGCAATCACCGCCACCCGCACCAGTCTCGGCAGAGACTTGAGGGTAGCCACACACATGTCTGCCCTCTGACCACTCACGGGACAGCCAGCCAGGAAACTTCCATCCCGTGGCTGCTGAGAGCCAGGCATGGGTGATGCACCAACGCTGGGGCTTCTTTGTTGCCACGAGGCTTCCTCTGCACATTTTCACTATGCAAGGATCGCCAGCACTGCATGTCATCATGGTGCACAAGCGGCAGCGGAAAGTAGCACCACGCTCTTGGCACGAAAAAGCGTCAGCACGAAGCAGCACCACACCTTCAGTGTGAAGAAGTGGTGGCAGTGAGTGGCGACGTGCTTTCAGCCCAAAGCAGCAGTGCAGGGAGCGGCGCTGACAGGCTGTACTGCAGGCAAACATGCCCCAGGATTTATAAGCGTGCTGTGCCACCACCTCCATGTGAACATGCTGCGTTTTAGTCAGCGGTGCTCCTGGAGGAAAGACGTAGCCTCCCCTTGGCATCCGGGAAGGTGTCTCTGGAACCGAGGACCCCTTCTGCAGTTTTATTTCCTGAAGTCAATGGTTTGGTGAGTTCTCTGAGGGTCTGAAAGAGACCTGGCCAGGGGTTTGGGAGGTGGACAGCAGTTTCCTGAGGCGGGGTGACACGCAATGCGTGGCGTGCTCAGTTCATCCCCATCGGCTTTCAGGACGCTTTTTCTTTTCTCTCCTTTTTTCTGCATAGGGTGGGTGGAACTTAAGCTAGGTAGACAGGATGGGCGTCAGGCTGTCTACCCAACAAAGGGAAGTTTATGATCAAGTTACAGAGTCCCTGGAAGAGGCAGGTGTTGTGTTTTCAAAAGGCATTGTTAAAAGGTTCATGAGGTGGTTGTTTTTTAATTTTCCAAATATTGCTTTGCAAGATGTGCAAAATTTTGCATTTTGGAAACAAGTCAGTACTAAATTGAGTGATTTAACAAAGAGAGGTGATTCCTCCATTAAAGAGAGATTTTTGCAATTATTTCTGTTAATTTGGGGTGTGTTAAAAGTGAAAGAAAAGTGAGTTAAAAAACAAACCGCAACTTTACTCCTGGTTTTTCCCCAGAAACCCCTCTTCCCCACCTTCGTTTCCCATTCCCTCTACTCTCACACCAGAGGGACAGAGCACAGACAGAGAGGAGCAGCCAATCCTCAGAAGACACAGGGTTGCTATTATTAAGAACAAAAAAAAAAAAAATTTTAAACTTTTGGGGAATGTAGTTTGCAATGTATATACCAGGTTAAATGTTCTTGGTACAAATAACAAATTGTAATTGGAAGTGTTGTTAACAATGTATGTATAAGAATGGATGTTGTTGATACAAGGAACAGGTTGTGATTGGAATGTAGTTAACAGTATATGGTACAGGGTTAGATGTTGTGCATTCAAATAAGGTGATTAGTTATATTAAAACTCAGTACTGTTGTGCATCCAAAAAAGGGGAGTGGAACCAGAGAGGAGATGCCAATCTTTGTGGAAGGGGGGGCAGAGAATCTTCCAGAAGTATTACATTGTGGAACACAGCCACAGCTTCAATCAAGATTGGGAGAGAGACCAACCCATAGGAGGTGAGACTCTCAAAATGATTGGCCAAGACTGCACCAACTTAGGGGCCAGTCAGTAACAGAGAAATTCACCTATCCCAGCACGGACCCTGAGCGCCCCAATCAGGAGAGAAGAGAGAGACATTAAAAGGCCTGGGGTGTGTGACACCCGGCTCTTTCCCCGGAGCTGGTTTCCTTGGAAACACCCTGAGGTTACAGTTACTAACTTGTTGAAGCAGTCTCCGGGCTAGCCGGAGGCTTTTGCTTCCAGTTGTTCAGTTTGTAATAAACAGGCTTACTTGTTTTTGTTTAACTGGCCTCCTTTTTTTGTTACTTAAAAGTTTTCTTTGTAAGCCTGTCCATAACACTGCCGTCTCCCAGGATACTCTCACTTACCATACACTAGATGGATCAAAGCAATGGGAGCAAGTGTCAAGGAAGGATGTTAAAAAGTGGAAGAAAATATTTAAGCATGATAGACAAAGTCAAAGGAATACAAAAATATCAGCAACAGAGCAGTGATTTTTTTTTTTATCAGATGACTTGTGTGCATTTGAACAGTTGAACATTGGTATATATCTTTATGTGAAATTCACACATATAGAACAAAGAGTCTTACTCATGTCGGGGGGGTGTGGCCAGTGGGGGTAGTGGCCAGTGGTAGGAATAGCTTTGTGCCACAGAGTGCTGTTGTATTGTGTTTTTATGGTTTTAAGTTTCTGTACCAGTTTTGTAATAGTCCTTCCTGTAGCCCCATTTCCCCACAATGGTTTGTCCCAAGTTTTCCTGCCTCTCTCCTCAATGTCCATCACCCCGAAAGTGCAAAGTAATGACTTTGCACCCTGTCCCCTCCCTGGTACCTTGTCCATCACTCCTCTCCCTATCCCACTCCTCCAGAACCTTCTACCCTGGGCATTGAGTGATTGGGCAAGGGCCAGGAGTCCCTCCTCTGGATTTCCCCAATTGGATCTTGTGCTTGTTTGTTTCCCCACCTTCCACTCCCCCAGTTCCCCCTATTGGTTGATGGGTGATCCCTTCCTTCTGTTCACACCTCCCTTTTTAAGTTGTTGAAAGAGCTCACTCCTGGCCCTTTATTGGCTGTATCCCCTGGATTACAGGGCTCCCTGGAGCTCTGTAATAAACTCTGGATTGCTATTCCAATGGAGAGTCTGCCCCTTCCTTCCATGGATCATGGCCTCGTCTCTTCCACACCGGGGATCACTGCATCATCACTGAGCCCTAGCTGCTTCCCAAACCTCCCTGAGGCACAGGGAAGTGTCCCCCGCAGCCAGCCGTGCCAGAGATGGTCGGGCGAAGCCAGGGAGCTTCAGGTGGGCACGGCGGCATGGTGCAAAGGGGCAGTGCAGGATTCGCTGTGGCGCAGCAATGCCTGCTTTATGGCTTCCATGAACCGCATCCTGGAGCAGTATAATCGCCCCTTTAAAGGAGACACACTTTTTTCCACTCTCACGATACACCAGATGGATCAAAGCAATGTGAGCAAGTGTCACAGAAGGATGTTAAAAAATGGAAGAAGAAAATATTTAAGCATGAGAGACTGTGGCATTACATTAATCAAGTTATAATAAGCAGCCCAGCTTACCTCCATGAACCAGCCTCTGGGCTGACTGACAGAAGATCACAGCCCATGGGAGCTCTCCTAGGATGCAGGCATCTTATTGGTTCAGAGTCTGGGGCCGTGGAGTTGTGGTTTTATGTTTTATTGTATTTCACTTTGAGATGGTTCATTCCTGTATACCCCCCCTGGACCCTCTTGGTTTATTCCCTGGTCTTCCCACCTTTCCTCATGTGTTCATCACCCTAAAACCGCTGATTCATTCCCCTGTTCCCTCCCAGGTGCCTTGTCTGTCACTCGGCGTCCCTTCCCCTACATCCAGAAGCTTCCACAGAGGTTGGGTGATTGGACAAGGGCCTGGGGTCCCTCCCCCTCTCTTCCCTAACTGGATCCCCAGGTTGTCTATCTCTAAGAGAGCCACTCCCATGTTTGTTCCCATTGGCTGTTTGGGTTTCCGCTCCCTCCCTATATAAGTTACTGTTCACAGGACTCCAGTGCTCTCTCCTCTTGGATTCCTTTGTGTTCAGTTGGGCTCCGAGGGTCTCCTCGGGGTCTGAATAAACTTTGGAACAATCCCCAGGAGAGTGTCACCTCTTCTTATTGCCGTTGGGATCAGCAGTGCTTTTGGACACACGAAGGCGCTCCCTAAAGCGTGACAGGGTCCAGCGGGGAGGGCCTTTTGCTGCCCTATTGCCCTGTGGAAGAGCTAGCCGGAGTCGGTAGAGGATCTGCCTCTATGAAGTGGGGACTAGACGCGGCAAGGGGCTATACGGATAGACCAATGACCTGTCTCAACCTGGGAGTTTTGAATGGTCTATAAAAGGTGCTGGAGACTGTTGGGTTGCGTTTTTAAGTTCTCCCCATTAAAATGGTTGTTACCTTATTCCCCTATATGTATAATGGTCGTGCCCTCCTTGTCCTCCTCTCCCTCCACCTGTCAATCCTCCATTCCTCCACACATTACTCATAAAATCCTGCTGAGTCATTCCCCTGACCCCAGCCCGGGGCCTGTCTGTCACTCTGAGGCCTCTCCTCTCCACCTAGAAAGTTCCATCAAGGGCCTTAAGTGATAGGCTGGTTCCCAGGGTCCCCTCCTCCCTCCCTTTCCCATTGGATCTTTTCCCTGTATGTTACCCCAGTTGTTATACCCCCTTGTCAGCCCATTGGTTCATTGTTACCCCCACCCCTTGTTGCCACCCCCCAATATAATCCCGTGCACACGGGTGCTGGGGGCCTTTTGGTGGCATCCCCCCTAAGTTGAGGTTGCTCTTCGCAGTGTGCCAATAAACTTGGACTGCGGATCCCCCCAGAAGGCCGACTCCTGGTCTTCTGTCACTGTCACTATTCGTCTCCTCTGGTCTGGTTGCTCCGGACCCACAAGCCACCGTCCCTACAATCTGTGGCCAGGGAAGGTGGCCCCCGCTGCCCACAGGGTCTGTCATCAGAGGGCTAGCCGGAGTGAGGGACAGGCACCACGACAGGAGACTATAAACGAGGCTGTTTGTCTCAGGAAACACATGTGAGTCAGTCTTACGTTGTATCTCAAGCATAAGAACTCTATCTGACAGGTGATGCCACCATGTGAGGATTTAACAGTCCAACAAACCTTGGAATTCCAGGAGAGACAGAGAGAAAAGCTGAAAAGGAAAGAGGCTGGAAAGAGCCCGGAAATAAGCAGCAAAGGCTGCAGGAGCTAGCTTTGCAAAAGGTTGTAGAAAATCACAGCCAAAGGGCTGTGTGGAAAGGAAGCCAGTGAAATTGAAAAAAGAAGAAAAACAATACTGGAGAGCATGATTGCTTGGTTTTCAATATCAGAAAACCCACAATACAGGTATGGAATATTTTCTGTAAGGAATGGAATACAGACTACGATGAAGAAGTGTTATTTAGATTAATTACATGGGCAAAACCCCATTAATTTGACACAACAAAAGAAACTGCTTTTGTCCTTAACATCTGGGAACAAACTGGTCAGTTTATATTAAAAACGGCCTAGAAGCAGGAGAGAAATGCAGTAATTTATAAAGCTATGGAGGTTTGTTTTGGATTTGCTAAGATTATTAAATATTGGGGAGGAAACACACTGGAGGAGTTTTTGGGGAGATGGACACCTCTCTAAACCCTCAAAGCACATCGCAGAAACAATGGTTGTCAGTGCCTCCCCATGTGGCTAAGCTGCTTTGAACTACTCCTCCATGTCGGCATTGTTCCTGGGAGAGCCATCCCCTGCAGCCCTCCAACACGGAGAGGCACCACCGTGCAGCTAGAGGGAGGGGGGGCAGGGTCCCAACCAGCAGCGGGGATGCACCCATGCAAAAGTGAGTATCCATGTGCCATGCAGAGCTGGAGTGTCCCATACTAGCTCCCCAAAAATGTTTCCCGACGCCGGCCCCCCGAAGGTGCTCCAGGGGCTCAGGCTGCGTTGCCTCTTCAGGGAGGCAGCATGTGATCATGACCCAGCCTGCACGGGGCAGAGGTTCTCCCACCGAGCAGACATGCGAGGCCAACCCACACTGGGACATGCTGCTGGCAGGGCATGCCCCACAAGTGTAGAAAACCACACAGTCCCAGGAGGTGGGGAAATCCCAGGAAGTAGAGATCATCCCCAGACTGCCTGTGCCGTGACTGCTGGCACCGCTCTGGAAGGTGACAGGATGGCGACCACCATAGTTCCAGTGGGCTGCGCAGCCCCTGCAGCCCTGAGAGGTCATGTGGTCACTGGGACCGATCCCCCACTATTCTCACTGGAGCCGCCCACAGCCTCCATCCAGCCTGCGTCAGGGGGTGGGGGCCTGCACCCAAGCCAAGCCCCAAAAAACCAGCCACGTCTCCAGCAGAAGAGGTCCTGTCCACGGCCCTGCCTCCATGGGCAGGTCTTGTAACGTCACCACCAAGATCTGCAAACATCGAGCCTGGAAGTGGAGTGTGGGAAAAGCCCCTGCAAGGAGCCTGCCTATCTAAAAGCATGCAAAGGTTTGGTGCTGTGAGGGCAGAAACAACTGACTCTGCCTGAAGAAACAGTCAGACACGTGATAACTGTCTCAAAGCAACTAAAACCAACCCACCTTCTCATCCAGCCCAGCGAGAAGCCAGCATTTCCCTACAAATGGATGATGAAGGAGAAAGCAGACACCAAGTTACCACCTCTCAAGAGTCTTACAACTACTTTACCCCCTGATAAATCAGGGCTGTTATGTTCCAAAAACTCTAATGGAAGCACTGAGGGGTTACCATACAAAAGTTACAAAAATATGCACCTGCTTGTGAGCTATGCCTTGGAACTCATAGTACAATATTCAGTGTGGATATTTGGGATTGTTAGGACCAAAATCGATAACCTTGTAGTCAATAAAATGTTGAGTTTCTATCTCAGGCAATTACTATTATGCGTCAAAGAAGCTTTAGTGTATGTATTATTATCTATAATAATAGATTATCTATTATCTATTATATATGTATTATCTATAATAATACATACACTAAATTATGTCTTCTTAATTAAATAATGTCTTCTTAATACTCCTAGTAATTATTGTTGCATTGTTTCAAGAAGGATCAGTGAGATCCAGGTGATATCCACTAAGATACTCCTAACAAAATTAATTTTTCATAGGCAAGTTTCAGTTACTAAGTTATCTGAAGTTCTACCACCTACGATCCTTTTAAAAGTTAAAAGTCATCTAGTCTGGGTGTTGGACTTCAAGGGATAAATGAGCTGAAGTATTGTTGTTAAACTTCTTCTTGCACTAGATATTAATAAAAATTTACTTAAAAAAAAAAAAGGGGGGAAAAAGCGGTTGGGCAGAAGGTACACCCCCCCCCCACCTTGAGTCTTAAGTAAATCATGTAACAGTAAAATAACCCTATGATATTCAGCTACCTAAAACAACAAATAGTACAGAGCAATGTAACCAGAATAATAAATAACTACCTCATAGAAATCTGGAACTTTTGAGATAACAGTTCATATAAGGACTCTGTTCAGTTTTGAATCACCTAATCTGTGAAGATTGTTTTTTTTTACAGTACCAGAGTTGAATGCTTCAAAGTTTTTTAATTTCAGCTCAGAATCATGATGTAACTTTTAAGTTTGCTTAAAATATTTTTTATGTTTACAGACTGTTTTCTGTTTACAAATTGCTTCCACTTGTAGTTACACTTTCTTGAACAGTTTTAAGAATTAAGTAGCTTGTTGTTGTTCAAATAAGCTAAGAAATTCTTACCTACAGCCTCTAAACCAATACACTACACCTTAACTGACATATAAGTCATACAAATAAAAACCATGCTGTTTCTGTCACCCTCGCCCTGTGAGGTGAATGCCACAGCATTCAAACTGGGAGATCCCCAGCCATGTGGGCAGGCACCATCTTGTCTATTAGATGTGAATGAAGGTTTAGTGGAAAGGAATGTAGGAAAAAGGGCTGGGTTAGAGCCCAAGCTAGTATGGCCTGTACTGGCCTGGAAAGGAGACAGGAGAGAACTGAAGGTGGCAGAAGGCAGCTGACAGTTCTGTGCCTTTTTTAGGCAGTTTCCATTTCCAGATCTGTCCTGAGGGCACAAGGGGGCAGGACCATGAGGGGAGGAATGGAACAACTGGGGTATTAACTCGAGAATTGACCTTTCAGTATTCACTGAACTCTCTCCCAAAATCACAACGACTTAATAAATTAAATGAAAAATCAGGTAAAACTTTACAACCCGAAATTTCCCTTTACTTAGTAAAACAAAGAAATTTCTCCTTGCTTTGTTTCAAAACTCGATTGATAAAACAGGTTCTGGTGTAGTATCTGTGAAATGCTTAAAAATCCAGTGAACAAAAACTAGTAAATAGCTTTTAGAAAACTCAACATTATACTAGTAAGGAGTTTAGAAACTTGCAAAAAAAAAAAACTTCCTGCTGCTTCTGCGGCTTGAATGAGACTTCTGCTCCCATCTAGCATAACCCCCCCCCCCGCCCCAAGGTAAAAATAAAATAAAAAAAGAAATAAACATGACCTTTGGTGCAACACACTCACCACTCTGGTGGGTCAAAAAAAACCTTTTTTGTCAGGGATTCCGCTGATGGATCCAGTCTTCAAGGTCCTTGACACTCCAGAGTGTTGTCAGTTGCTGCCCTCATATGTTTCCCCAGAAAAACAGGGGTTTCCCCTCGGTGTTGTGGTGTGATTTTCAGCTTTACTTGTTTTAGTTATCCCAGTGCTGTATTTCAATATGTTTGTAATGGTTTCTTTTATGCATCCCTACATTGCTTCCCAGGTAGTTTCTCCCTACGTTGTAACCACCCTCTCTCCCTATCAATCACCCTTGTTACCTGCCCTTCTTTCTAGACACCTCTGGGGAAGGACTGCATTGGGACGCACAGAGGCATCTTTGATTGTACACTGTGGAATGTCAAGTACCCTGAGTTGGCCAACTCCCGGGGCACTGGAGGGACAGTCTTCTCCATCTTCAGTTGTGTGTCTGGACATGAGAAGAAAGCTTCCAGCTGTAGTGGACTGTTATGGATTTTCTTTTCCAAAGTCTCACCAGTCCTGTGAATACTCCAGGGGCAGGGAACAAACTTTACTGGAGGGGACTTAGGGCTCTGCTTTGGGCAGTGGATGGTGTGGGCTCCCGAGGGAAGGGGAGGTGCAGGGCCCTACATAGAAGTACCTCACTGCTGGTGGGCTTTGGGACCTTCTTCTTGAGTACTGCCTTTTGTGCCCTAAGTGGGTTGGAGAGAACCAGGTTGCTGGCCTCTGTAGAGATGGGAGCAAGGCTTTCAACCCAGGAAAGAGAGATTTACCTCCAAGTTGTGGGTTCCCTGGTGGAAGATCGGATGAATGTTAGAAAAGGTGAAGCGATTCATGAGCTGGATTTTCCTTAACTTTCCGAACCACCCCGGAAGAAGTTAAGATCATGAAGTTCTGGGTGGTGGTGGGCACAACGCTCACTGAAAGCACGTTAGGAGGGGAAAAATCTGGTGATTAATTAATCCACCTCATTTGTCAAAATGAGATCTCTGCAGGTTTGGAGGGAGAAAGGAAAGTTAGAGAAAATCCATCCAAATCTCCCCCAGTTCTCCCTAAACCCCCTGTCCCTGATTCCCTGGTTCCCAATTCCTCTCTTCCCAAACTGGGTGAACTGGGGAAACAGACTACCCTCAGTTGATGCAGGGCAGCCTCAAAGTTGCTGATTGTCTCTCTGGCTCCCCACAATTCCCTTGGTACCCTACTTGTCTTGGCAATACTGATCACACTCTGAGGGCTTCTTCCCTAAACACTAATCCTTTTACTCCTAAACCTGTAGACAAGTCCCTAGGACAGTTACAAGATGGCATTTATTCCTTTCCTGTGCAAGGTCCACAAATGGTAGATGCCACGTTAAATGGCCCCCATCTTGTGGGTTTTCTCCTTCTTAGAATCCCTTCCTGTTTGCACCCTTTCCTCAATCCAGCCCCTTCCTGAGTCCTGGCTCCTCCCCTTCCTTCCCTCAATCAAACTGGCCGACACTCTGGCTCCTCCTTCAGCTCCTCACCAAGAATTATGTAATCAAGTTCCGGTTCAAGTATTCCCTCTTCCTCGAGCTTTAACTTCACCTATCCACCTCCCGGAGAGCTTCTCCCACTTCTGGTTTCCCATGCTCCTCCTTCCAGTTCCCACAGTAACGTGAGAACTGGAAGTGATGGGGCGGAGAACCGGAAGTTGGATAATGAAAATGCAGTTGTCTTTGCTGCTCCCTTGTCCTGTGACAGTAGGGGGAAGCATCCTAGATGGTCGTTTTTCACCTACCAAAACATCAAGGAACTGTATAAGACCCACAAGGAGGTTGGCAGGTCCAGTTAATATTTTAAAGGCTTGCTCAGGACAACTCTTTCAGTTAACATCCAGGTCCCTGGGGACTTCAAAGAGATATTCTCTAGTCTGCTCAGTCCATCAGAGTACAGACTTTGCTTGAAGGCCTGGCGGGGAAAACTTGCTAACTTCCTTCTGTGTAGGAATGTAAAAACGTAAAAGACTTTAGAAAATGCAAAAAGGCCCCAGAAAGTAGACATAAAGCTAAGAAAGGCTGGGAAATTTCAAAACCTTCTCATGGGAAGCTAGGAAGTTAAGAACCAAGTGAATACATTTATATTTATCATAAGGAACAAGAAAGAACAAGAACTTATTTGCCGCGTTCCTCACCCGTGCACTGTCCCGCTCCTGATGGAGATCAACTCAGGCTAGCTCCTCTCTGGGTGAGGCAGGCAACGAGGGGCGCTTGCCGCTGGACTGCAAGCAGCTTTATCAAGCACCCTCGTGGGGCGATCCCTGCGACTCAAAGAGACTCTTTCCGGTGAACCAGCTCTGGTTTATTGAGTCCAACGTGGACAACAGAACTCCAAAGCGTACAACTGAACAGGTGGTGTGCTCACCAGAAAGAGCACTTAACAAGAGAGAACAGCAGCTTAAATAGGGCATGGGAGGGGAAACAGTTAAACCAGTGGTTAGCCAGCAGGGGATGGCTCTGAGCATGACAGACGGGGGAATATCCAATGGGAAAGAGCTAAGGGAGGGGCCCCAGGCCCTTGTCCAATCACTCGGTGCCCTGGATGGAAGCTTCTAGATGTAGGGGAAGGAACACCAAGTGACAGACAAGGTACCTGGGAGAGGTAAGGGGAATGACTCTGCACTTTCAGGGGAGATTGACACATACTGGAAGGGCGGGAAAGTAAAGGAAAAGGCGGGAAAACCTGGGAGGGACTATTACAACATAGGGGAAACCGGACTAAACCAAGATACATTATAACAATGCATAGGAATATAACAAATAGCATGACAAACATAACAAATACACCACCACACTTATTGGTAGTTCAGGATTTTAGAAGTCTTAGACATATGCTTTGCAAAGATAAAACAAGCTTCATAGAAAAAGTTTCAATCTTAAATAATGAATTATTGTGTGTTGTTTGAGGTTCATAGAAGTCCTTTTGCGAATGTTACACCCACATGGGTCCTTTTCTTATTGGTTAGAGTGTAATGACTTTACACCTTTTCTTTTATGCTGTTGGTTCAAAGACTATGTAGAAAAAGGCTTTGCATAAGCTGCCGTCTTGTCTCTGATCTGGATTTGCATGGATGTTGTTATTTCCCCATGTTTCTTGTTTTTTGCTTGTATGATATGGACAGATAATAAATCATAAGTCTGCAACCAGTCAGCATCCTTGTTTGTGAGACATGGACCCATCCGGCAGACCTCTGGGTCTCTGGGACAATGAGGAAATGGCCACCGATGCTCATGGCAATGCCATTACAATTAGCCATCTAGTTGGTGAAGGTGACTGGGAGCTGTCGCATAAACCAGCTGAAAAGATCCCAGAAGCTACTTTAGATACCATAAAAAATGTGGTGGAGAAAGCCTTTCAAAGGCTTCCAACTAAAGAATCTTTTCTGAGTCTTGTTTCCTCTCATTTATAAAACCCTTTAATTGGCTTTGCATTTGTGACTGTTAATTAGCCTTTGCATTTGTGACTGTTCACAGTTATTAGTTTGATCAATTAGAGGTGTTCAGGTTAATAAAGTAAATATTATAAAATCATTATACGGTTATACTAGTTATCCAATACCTTCCAATTAAATGTTTAATGATCCTGTTAAAACAGTTAACAAAATAGGGATAATACTATTTTTGTATTCCCTTGTTCTTAGATGAATTACTTTTACTACATTATTTTTAAGTTTGATGATCTCTTTTGAGTATTTCTCTTTCAAAGGTCCCAGTGCAGTTTCCCCTCACCAACAGCATGCAGCACTTTATAGATGATTTCTAACCTACTGCAGGAGACTTGTAAATTGATGCCATAGCAACGATGCATACTAATGAGAGATTTTCCCACAAAAAACCTCAGATATCATCACACGCCAGTGACAGTGAACTATCGGAGAGAAGATCTTACCTCATCGTCTTACTAGCACCAATCATTGTGGGAGATCATGGGACAGACACTGAGGCAGGGATGCCGTGGGAAGACTCTCCCCTTTAGTGCAGGGTCAGGGACTTGAATTTTTCCCAGAGACCTCTGTTCTTCTATATAAAACAGCCCTGCCACTCAAACACTGTACCACTCCTCTGTTCTAGAAGACTCTGTACCCCTTGTCTACCCATTGGCCTCTGGCACAAACCACTCCCCTCTCCGCTCCCCGTTAGTTGTAGTATTGTCACCCCATCCTGGCTGCTCCCTCCTTCCCCATCCCCATTGGTTTGTTTGTACCCTGACTCCTCCTACGCCCTCTTGGATATATACCTACCCCCTCTGCTGCTCTGGGGTCGGGAGGTCACAGTGCCTCGTGTGTGTGTGTGTGTGTGTGTGTGTGTGTGTGTGTGTGTGTGTGTGCGTGCCTATAGCTCCTCTTGATCTCAAAATCCTTCAGCTGTGGCTGTGAACCCTCCTGCCTATCCAACCCTCCACCTCACCTGTATCCTACCCTGCCTGGACCCTCCATCGTTCCTGCAATAAGGCTCAGTTGGATCCTTCATGTCAAGAGCGTTCCTTCATCCTCTGGTTGTGTACACATTACAATATCTGGGCCTGAGTGCAAGGTGGGCTGGGGAAGCGGGTTGTCTGGATTGGGGGGAAATCGCTCTCGGGAAGGCAGTCACCCCGACAGCGCCTGCCCAGAGATTCCTGCAGTGTCCATCTCAATGCCACACTCCATGAACTTGGACCACCACATTCCACCCCCTGCTATGGGCAGGGACACCTTCCAGTAGACCAGGCTGATCATGGCCCTATCTAGTCCAAGCCACTCAAACAGGGTCCTTGTGCTCCTGTCTGGCACGTGTTTCAGGATCACAGGCCCGCTTCTCTTCTTGATGATGAACTTTGACTAAAGTTCTCCCTTTTAAGGTAGGTAGCATGCAGCTGGTTTCCTACCTAAAAAGCAGCCCTGCCTTTTAATGGGCAGTTGCACTCCAGACTTCTTCTGGGTCAAAAAACTCGAGAGGATTTTTTCTCCAAGGAAGAAACACCACAGCCTAGCAAACACACAGAGGAGAGAACCATTCCCAGACCCAAAAATGCATCACATGACAGAATTGCTACAATCCTGGTGTTGCTCACAGTCTCTGTGCAAACCTGTCAAAGAGATTAGCTTTTATCTCTGCCAGGAGATAAAAAATCAGCAAACTAGGCTAAAGGGGCAGCTTGTTACCTTAATTTCAAAGGTAACAAGCACTTTGGATGGCCACCACAGCTGTGACCAGGCAATTCAAACCTGCAGTTCCTAAACTCTGCATGGCTTCATCAGGTGCCAGGAGGGAGGTAACAGCTCATGAAGTTCCTAAACAAACATCAAAACAGATTTGAATTCAAGAAGGCTTTTACAATTATATTAAATGAAATCCATGATAGATAGGAGGAGGCCAGGAGGCAAGCCCCTTGTGGTTTCTTCAGGTCAATCTCTAAGTTGGTCTGCACAGCAGATGTTACTATTTTAATTAAACAGGGAAGCAAACAGGATAAGAAAAGCAAACTGTCAATTACACACACAGTGAAGAAGGTTTTTTCCACCAATCTCCAATAAAAGACCATAGATTATCCCACCAGTTGGAATCAAGTAAGGGAGTCCATTCTTGGTTACCGACATATGATAGTTTTCTGATTTCATTGGAGATGTTTCTAATGACTGCACTTGTATAATTGATTTCTAAGTAGCATTCTTCCTTTTGAGAGTCAGCTTTAAGTGTTTTGGTCTTTTTATAATGGTATACACACGTGAATTAACCTGTGATGTGGTTGAATCCTGTCCTGGATTAGGGGATGAGACTGGTTTTGAATCTGGTTCAGTGGCAGGGGGTGAGACTGACGTTGAATCTGATCCAGTATCAGAGTGAGACTGATGTTGAATCTGGTCCAATGCCAGGGCGTGAGACTGGTCCTTTGACCCTTGTGATATGTGTCCAGCCCTTCTCTTTGGTCTGCACAGCAGAATTAGTGACGAGGACTATCTGGAAGGGGCCTTCAAATTTAGGCATTAGCTGCCCACTATTCCAGGATTTTATCAAAACCCAATCTCCTGGACTAATGCTATGCACTTTCGTGTCAAGAGGCAAGGTTTGGGGGAGGTATCCTCTTTTTCTAAGTCATTCCAGAGTTCTTCCAATGACCTCTAAATATTTCCTGGTAGCTTCTTCTCCTTCTAAATAGTTCCCTTTGCTATAGGGTGTTAATAAGAATGGTAATCCCAACATAATCTCATAAGGGTGAAATTCCTATCTCAGACTGGAGTCTTGTTCTGATGTGCAAAAGCACTAGGGGCAAGCAATTAATTTTTGTTTCTTCAATCAATTTAGAATTTAGTCAATACATTTTTGAGAGTTTTGTTCATTCGCTCCCTCTCCCAGAACTCTGGGGGTGCCATGGAGTGTGCAATCTCCATTTTATTCCTAAGGCTTCAATTACATTTTCCAGTGTCTGGGCAACAAAATGTGGACCTTGGTCTGAGTCTATGGTGTTTACCATTCCGTATCTGGGGATAATGTTCTCTAAAATTACTTTTGCCATGACCTGGGCTGTTTCCTTTTTGGTCGGGAAGGCTTCCACCCAATGGGTGAGATGATCCACCATAACCAGTAGATGTTTGTATCCCTGCACTGGGGGCATCCCAGTGAAATCTATCTGTATGCTCTGGAAAGGACTTAGAGCCAATTCTCTCCCTCCAAGTGCAGTTTTTCTCATAATTTTCTGGTTTACTTTTTTGGCAAATGAAACACCCTTTCATAATTGCTTTTGCTAAGTCATATACACCTATGCACAGGTTATTTCTTAGGAAATGATCACATAGTCCTTGGACTCCCCAGTGGGTTAATTGATATAGTTCTGTTAGCACTGTCCACACGAGTGCTTTGTTTAAATCACCCATCCATCTGATGTTAACCACTCCCCCCATTCCCCTTGATATAATTTTAATTCTTTTATTGCTTCTAATTCCTTTTCACTAAACATGAGTTCCTCATCTCCTTCATGTGTGGTTTCTATTTCAAAAACTTTCACTGGATCCCCTGATTCTAGAGCTGCTTCCCTTGCAGCCTCATCAGCCAGTCGGACGACCAAAAAGGTAGTCTGTTGGGTTGTGTTTTAAAGTTGACTTAGGTTGATTTCCCCAAATGGTTTGTTCTTATTCCTCCTCTTGGTTGGGATGGTTCTGCCCTCTCTTGCCTCTTCCCATTGCCTTGTCCATCCTCTCCTCCCTCTGCCCATTCTCTGGTAATTCCTTCTGAGTCATCCCTGTAACCCCACCCTGGGTCCTGTCTATCACTTGGCAGCCTCTCCCCCCTATCTAGAAAGTTCTTCCAAGGGCATCAAGTGATAGGCTGGTCACCAGGGTTCCCTCCTACTTTCCCTCCTCATTGGTTCCTCTACATGTATGTCACCCTTACCTCCACACCCCTTTGCTATCCCATTGGCCCATTGTGAGGCCATCCCCTTGTTACCACCCCCATATATAAAGCCTTGCAGACGCTTGTTTGGTGCTTTTTGCAGGCTGTTTCCCGTTAGCTTAGGTGGCTCCTCAGATTTGCCTAATAAAGATGGATTATAAACCCCTGCAAGAAGTCGACTCCTGCTGTTGTCCTCATCGCAAAAGTCTCTCTGGGACTGGGGTGTTCAGATCCACAAGCTGCCGTCCCGACCTTCCGAGCCATCCCACCGCTACCTGCGGGGCCAATCAAGGCTGGTCTGGTTACTTCTAATGAACTGACACCGCAGCAGTTGTCCCCTTTTTGGTGCCCTGTTATATGGACCACAGCCATATCTGTTGGTTCCTGTAGAGATTCTAGTACAGACCTGACCAAATTCTCATGAACTAGACCTTTTCCTTTTGAGTTTAGATATCCACACTCCTCCCATATTTTCCCAAATGTGTCGACTATCCTGAATGCATATTGGGAATCTGTATTGATGGCTCCTTTGTCTCCTTCCAAAAAATCTAATCCTCTTTTTAGGGCATATATTTCACAACTTTGGGCTGACCAGTTGGGAGGTAATATCCCTTTTTCAGTAATTTGTAAAGTTAATCTATGATGCCATCCATGATGGCATAACCTGAACCTCTTTTTCCATCTGCTACCCTCAAAGAACCATCTATAAACAAGATTTTTTCCATTTGCTAGAAGTTGATCCTCTGAATCCTCTCTTACTTTTGTTTGCAGGTTAATAAACTCAAGGCAATCATGTTCTCCCCCATAAAAAATTGTGCTGGATTGAGGGCATTTGATATGATCAATTCTAAATCATCGGTATTCATTAGCATTATTTCATAGTTTAAAATTCTGGCATTAGTTAGGTGCCGCATCCTCGTCCCCAAGCCTTGGCCCAAGATTGGCTCAGCCCCAGCTAGCTCTTCAATGGGGCGAGTACCGCAGCAGGAAGCACCCCCCCACTGGACCCATGTGGGTTTTGGGGAGTGCCTCTGTGGGTTCCGGAGGAGCAGCGGGGTCCGGTCAGCCAGAAGAAGGAGAGACTCTCATTGGGGCACTCCGAAGCTTTATTGGCTCAGATGAGCCCAACAGCACACAAGAACTCCAGCCAGTGAGAGCACCAGAGAGGTGCCTGCAGCACATTATATGTGGGGAGGGAGGGGAATCGACTGGCCAATGGGGAGGCATTAGGGAGTGGCTCTTGGAGGAACTGACATATGAGGAATCCAATAAGGGAGGAACAGGGGAGGGGCCCCAGGCCCTCATCCAATCACCCGACGCCCTGTGTGGAAGCTTCTGGATGTAGGGGAAGGGATACCAAGTGACAGACAAGGCATCTGGGAGGTAACAGGGCAATGACTAAGCTGTTTTCAGGTGATGGACACATGAGGGAAGGTGGGAAAAGCGGGGACAAACCAAAGGTGATACAGGTGTACATCAGATCAAACTATTACAGAACTAGAGAGGTAATAAAATATAAAAACACAACTCCACAGTTAGCCATTGTTGAGCTCTTTGGCTCAAAATTGTTTTGAGGTCATGTGGAGTATGTACTTCAATTTTTCCTTGTAATGTTTCTATTTTTGAGTCTCTATCAGGATAGCAGTAGCTGCTACTGCTTGTACATAAACTGGCCAGCCTCTAGCCACTGGATTTAATGATTTGGAAATATAAGCCATGGGTTTCCTGTAGCCTCCCCACTCCACCATAGGCTATGCCCCCTTCAGCACTCATGAAAAGATCAAACCCCTTCCTAAGGTCTGGTAAGCTTAGGACCGGTGTGGGAGGGGTTCGGGGGGAAGCCCCCCTGAGATGTCCCGGAAGGCAACCAATGTGTAATTTCCCGCCACCCCCGATGTCAATCATTTTACAAGCTATCCTTTTATTCCAGAATATTCTCAGCTCTCTGTATCCTGGTTGGCTCCCTTCCGTTAGCCACCCCTTCCCTTTATCTCCATTGGTTGTTACTGTGTCAGTCTTCCCCTACTCCGCCCCTGAGCCTTTCCCCCATTGGCTGTAACATACCCTGACCTTCCTACCTGGTCGCTGTTATATACCTCACCCTGTTGCCCGCAAGAAGAAAACACAAAACAACCGAAGTCGTTTTATGCAGTGCTTTATTGAGGGCCCTGGGAGCCTGAGGACTTGTGTCCAAAGTCAGGCCCCCCCGAACTAACAAACTACTGTGTTTATATAGGGTTCACACTAACGGTTGCTTAATTCAACACATATTTGTTATGTGACATTCCAACAATCATTTATTTACAAATTATTTCTTGTTTAAACTGAACATTCTTTACGGTAATAAATTCTCTACACTGTCAAGCAAAAACAATGTAGCCCCTAAGATTTACCTATCCATCCATTCCTCACAACCCCTACCTAGTAACTATTTCTAACAACAGACGGTTTATGGCCTGCTAAAGGTTCAAAGCCTTAGCCTAAGTACTTCTAATAAGTCAGACTGCAACAACCCCGTCCTCGGGACAGGGCTCTCAGAATCTGCTCCCCTTCCGAGTGGTTCTTCCCCAATACCCCCACATTCTCCTCTCTTCTGATAAACCCTCTGGAAAACGAACAGCCTGAGTGTCCTCCCGCCTCCAGTGGAAGCATCGATACAGCTGTCTGACTCCTGAGGACCTGACTCATTGTGGCTCTCCTAGTGGTCAAAGGACCCGGGGAGCACAGACCGGGGCAGAAGATAACTTGTCTTTTAGGCTTTCCAGTTGTTCGTCTTCTGCTGTCCAAATT
The DNA here is from genome assembly GCA_003676055.1 of Chloebia gouldiae. Lineage (NCBI taxonomy): Eukaryota > Metazoa > Chordata > Aves > Passeriformes > Passeridae > Chloebia > Chloebia gouldiae. The sequence goes on from QUSF01000029.1 coordinate 5,167,423, forward strand.
ATGGGATCTGGAGCTACCAATTCATCATATAAAAATTTTACACTGTGCATGTATTGGTCTAACCATAGCTTGCAATATCTGAACAGGCCCCTGAGCTTTCTTACATCCCTTTTTGTTTTTGGATGTGGGAGAGATAAAACACCTGAGATTCTCTCAGGGCTCCTCAGCTTTGTATATTCCTCTCCTAAATATGTGCCCTAGGTATGTTACTTCGGACTGTATGAACTGTAGCTTCTCTTAGGAAACTTTTAGTCATTTCTGCCACAGAAAATATAGAAGTTTAATGCTAGTTGTTTTGACTTGGTTTTTCTCTTTTCCTGACACCATCAGGTCATCTACATACTGCAGGATCTGTACATCTTCTTTGGGGACAGACTGTTCTAACAAACCCTCCATGGCTTCTCCAAAGAAGTTAGGGGATTCAATGATCCCTTGGGGCAATCGAGTCCATCTTAGCTGTTGTTTTCTTTTTGTATCTGGGTCCTCCCATTCAAAGGCGAACCAATCTCTACATTCCTCTGCTGGGGACACACCCAGAAAGCATCCTTTAGATCTATAATAGTGAACCAAGCATGGTTCCTTGGAATTTGACTTAGAAGACAATACAGGTTGGGCACAACTGGATGTCTCACAATGGTCCTCTTGTTGACCTCCTTCAGGTCTTGTACCAGTCTGTATTTCCTCTCAGCTTTCTTAACTGCCAGTATTGTGTGGTTACATACAAGGTTTTAAAACTCCCTCTTGCAACAATTGTTCAATAACTATAGCAAGCCCCCTTCTTCCCTCTAAGGAAATTGGATACTATTTAACCCATATGGGCGAAGTTCCATCTTGCATTTTGATTGTTATCAGTGGGATGTCCAGTAGCCTCCGCTTTCCTTCTTCAGCCCATACTTTTGGATTTAGTATACTAGATCTGCAATACCCCTTGGAATAACTTCATTTTCTGTACCACCATCTTCCCTTCTCTTGGGATGATCCCAACCCCCAAGTGAACCTGTAGGTCTATTCCTAACAGACTTTTCTCCAGTTGAGGCAGATAAATAAAATTAGCTTTACACTGCCTTGAGTTTCCTACTATTTTGACATCCTCAATTATTAAGGCTCTAAATGGTTTTCCTTCAGCCCCTAATATCTGTGGGAGGGGGGGGATGGGAGAAGGGCTTCCCGCCCTTCCCTGGGAGACAACAGCTGTTTAGTTTCTCGCCTTCCCTGCCTGCCAATCTTTGTTATCCCTTCCCCCGTGCCTTTGTCAATCAGTTGTTGTTACTGCCCCTTGTTCCAGTATGTTCTATGTAACTTGTATCCCTATTGGTTCTTCCCAAAACCGCTCCCTCTCCCCTTCCCTACTGGTTTAAGTAATGTCACCCCATGTTTACTCCTCCCATGAGCTGGTACCTAATTGGACCCTCAGATCCTAGCCACTCCTATCCCTTGTCCCTTTTATACTCCAGCCCTCCCACTGCCCAGGGCTCTCGGAGTCACCTCCCTCCTGAGAAGCTGCCAGGAATAAAGGTGTTTCGTTGAGTCATCCTGCCTTGGCAGAAGCTCATTATTTCAGCTATCTGGCATCTAGCATTCCGGTGGTCCGCGACTAGGGAAGCCATGAACCCCCCGCGGTGCACCCTCGGATAAGCGATCCTGGGAGCGGGTGCTTCCGCAAATATCTAACAATTTTTTTTCCCAATTACCATGCCTTCTGGTAACTTATTGAGACATGACTTAGCTGCTCCTGTATCTACCAAAAATTCGAACTCCTCATTTAGGAGTTCCACTTCAAAGTTTACCAAGGGCTCTTCTAGATGTTTCATCAGGTCCCCTATAGTATAAAGCCCTTCACACCCCTAATTGTCACCTCTAAGAATCTTCTCTAAGGCTTCCTGTTCTGTGGCTATCTCCTCATTAGCACTGAGCTTCTTACAAAACATCCTAAGGTGTTCAGTTTCCCCACAATAATAGTAGCACCATTCACTAAAAGGGGCTTGAGGTCTGCCCATTCTCTTAGACTCATTATTCATGTCTCATGGTACTGACCTACAGTACTTTGACTGCTCCTGGTGGTTTACCTGACTATCCTTTCTTTGCCTTGGGTTGCGGTACAGGATTACTTGCCCTCACACTTTCTCTAGCTACAACCACCATGAGTCTAGCCTTAGCTTTGGCTCTTCTTCCCTCCTCAGATACACATTCATTGCTTCCCGCAGCAGTTCATTAATGTCCTTCTCTGGCCAGTCTTCAGTCTTTTCCAATTTTCTTCGTATATCAGGCCAAGATTTAGCAACAAAATGTACTTTTAACAATACTCATCCTTCTGTGCTATCTGGATCTGTTTTGGAATGTAGTTGGAAATTCTGCTGTACGCGGTTAAGCCAGGTAGCAGAGTCTCATCTTTTTCTTGTACACTCTTGAATGCCAGTTTTGTGTTAGTTCCTTTGGGAATTGATTCTCTGATCCCCCAGATTATCAACGACCTGTACTTTATCATGGCCTTCCTCCACTCCTCCTGGTTGGGGTTCCAGTTAGGATCCACTAGGGGCAATTTTTGTTCTCCTGAGGGTACTTGGGGTCCAGGCAGGTAATCTTTTTCCTAATTCTTGTGCTTGAGGCTTGAATCATCCGAACCTTCTCCAGGGAAAACAGTATATTCAGAATGGAACTCATTTCCCTCCAAATATAGATATTTGGCCCCAAAAATTGATCTACTTGGTTGGCAGTGCCCACAGGGTCCTCAACAGGGTTCCCCAACTCCTTTTGAAACCCTTTCACTTCAGAGGCTGTTAAGGGAGCATTAACAAAGCCAACACCTCCCTGCACTCCTCCCATAGGAACCTCTATGAGGGGGAAAAGCCTTTCTACTTTTGACATCCTAGACCGAGTGCCACAGTAGGGCCCTTCCTCAGACACTGAACTCTCTGTTTGAGAGTTGTTAGTATTAGCTTGAGCCTGTTGTAAATCAGTAATTGTTCTTGGTAATAAGAGGTTACTGGGCAAGGGAGCACCTGTGTCCAAATTAGGAGGAGGTAAGGGGACAGAGGGAGAAGGGCCTGGGTGCATAGTAAATGAAGTTAGTGAAGGTGTGGAGAGTGCAACAGGTGGGACAAGCACTTGTGGTGGTGCAGAAACTGGAGTGGGTGGTAGGGGAATGGCCATGGGGGGAGGTACCAGGTCTGCCACAGAAGAAGCCAAAGAAGAAGAAGGAGCAATTAGAGGGCGTGGTAAAGGGATGGCAGCTGGGGGAAGAGCCAGGTGTGCCATTTGAGGAGAGGAGGATAGATTAGAGGGACAACAGGAGGTAAGCATTCCAAAGGGTCCCAATTCTTACTAATTTCTTTTTCTACCTCCTCTCCTTGTTTATTCTCCTCCTTTTTCCTCTGTACTTTGCACACTCATACACTTTTATTCTCAATTCTACTCTATAGCAAACAGATTGCATATAATAGTTGCTCAGCATCAGTATCCTCTTGAGCTTTCAGATAGTGACTTAGTTGTTGACACATCCACTTGTGTTTTGTCCCACACCACAGCCATCCTCCCTAAACATCTAGGTTTGGCCATACTTCCACACAATAGTGTATCACCTTGAACTTATCTAGCCCTTTCATAGCTTCTGTTGAATCCCATTCCTCTAAAAATTCACCTAGGGGCCTACTAGGGGGCATGTTCCTCATCCGCTTCCCCCTCCCCTTGATCTTAAAGGAACCTGTCTTCTTACAATTACATCCTCCCATTTTCAGGCCAAAATCAATCCCAAAGGTGCCTCTACCCAAAAGAAAATAAACTGACAGGCAACCTAAATCTTACAACCCACAAAAAAAAAGTTTGTTTGGCCCAAAAAAAAAAAAAATCACTAAATTACCTTTTAACCAAAAATCACAAAGGTGCCTCTACTTGAAAGAAAATGTACTGACACGCAACTCAGGTAATGAGAAATCCTATTTGAGGAGCTCTGGTCTCTTCTACCAAAGCTTTATTTGCCTGACCTCCCTCTCAGGACTTAAAACAACTGCCTGATCTTTATCAGGACTTCAAAAAACCTCGGCATCCTTCACCAAGGCTCGTTCCTGACCCCCTTTAGTGAGGACTTAAAAAAAAAATTGCCTCATTTTGTTAAGGTTGCCTAACCCTAGTTAACAGGGGATGAACAACAGGTAATTGATCCACAACAAGTTAACAATAGGCCTTTAGGAAATAAGCAATTTCTTATTAATAACAAAGGGAAGCCACGTGAGGAGTGGCTGAGGGCACTGGGTCTGTTCCGGAGTGCCCGGGAAGCACGGCGGGGATGGGGTGCTCGGGAAGCACGGCAGGAATGCCCGGGAAGCACGGAGGGGATGGGGTGCTCGGGAAGCACGGCGGGGATGCCTGGGAAGCACGGCGGGGATGCCTGAGAAGCACGGCGGGAATGCCCGGGAAGCACGGCGGGATGGGGTGCCCGGGAAGCACGGCAGGAATGCCCGGGAAGCACGGCGGGAATGGCTGGCTGCAGCGGCGCCCACTCCGTGGGCGATGCAGCGGAGCGATCGTCGCGATGACAGGATGGTTTGCGGGGAAGATGAAGCAGGGAGGCAGGACAACAAGGAAAAAAAGTCCGGGGGATGTGGGGGCGGAGCGGATCCTGCAGGCAAGCCACCGCTCCCTCCGAGAAACTCAAACAAAACGTCCCCTGCGGCATCGCAGTTACCGCTTCTCTGTGCTGAGGTCCTCCCACAGCCGGATTTGGCGGGCGTTTTTGGCGGACATTCGGGCTTTTCACTCACAATCCAGTTGTGAGGGTTGTCTCTGCCCTGAGTGGCTGCCAGGAGAGCTCTTCTCGGGGACAGGGCTGCAAGCACATGTACAGCCCCTGTAAGAAAACAACACATGCTGAGGCATAAATGAAAATCAGATTGGTCCCTCTCACACTGGAACAGGCTCCCCAGGGAATGGTCACAGCACCAAGGCTGATGGAGTTCAAGAGAATGTGCTCAGGCATATGGTGGAATCCTTGGGCTGCCCTGTGCAGGGCCAGGAGTTGGGTTTGATGGACCTTGTGGGTTTCTTCCAACTCAGGATATTGAGTGATTCTGTGATGCCTAGTGCTCTACCAGCTTAGCCAGTTGGAGTTTGAGCTCTCATTCATGAGTGGCGTAACAGGTAGAAGAGCAGAAACTGTCCTCTCATGAGGCTAAAAAAAAAATAAATAATCCCAGAGTTGGATTTTTCATGGATGTTGAGGCCCACTGCTTTCAGACACATCTCACCTACTGTGGGTTCTCTGCTGCATTTTCTCAGTCACTGGATAATCCCAGATAATCCCAGATGGGAATCCAGGCTACCTAATACTGAGGGTCCAAAACTCTTTTGGATGACGGGGTACAAAATTTGAAACTGTACAGTCACCACTTCCTTCTTAGAAACAGGATTTAAACTTTTAATACTGTAACACAAATTCTGGGGCTTCAGCAACCTGGGAGTGCCTAGATGACACTGCAGTCTGTCACTCTTTGTATTGAGATGTATGTTTTTAAGAGCCAGAGAGCTTTTGAGAGATTAATACAGCTGCAGCCAATTTCACGTACAGAGGTTTGGGACTTCCCTTCACCTATTCAGTAAAACACAGAGCAAATGGAAACCTAAAATATCTACCAGCAGAGATTCATAGATCTCGAAGGAGAATTGATCATAGCCCTGTGCAAACATGACCTTCTGTTTAACACAGGCCATAGGATTTCACCTGTTGTAGCAGAGAGAATTATTCTTTCTTTCTCCCTAACTGAACACTATCAAGCCCAATAACTTGCTGGTGGCTGAACTATAGCTTATCATTAATACGACATCCAGGCTTGGTGTAGACGTTCCATTGTGAATTTACCACCACCTTTGCCAAGCTTACAAAGTGCTTAAACACCTTGACTGAATTAATTATTTTCCATTTGAATTTATTTGAACTAACCTTCTTGCTATCCAATTTTATTATGCCTTAGAGCACTGGACTGAATACTCCTCAATATGATCTCCCTGGTTAAGACTGTTAAACAAACTATTACACACCAGACACCAGGGACCAAAGTGGGCAGTTTCGGTGTAAAAATCTGCTGTATCAACAATCTGAGGTAGTTCAAAGGTGAAGGTAGTTCAATTTATCCTCCATGGCAAGATAAATTGAACTGGGACTGCCACAGAGAGATACCCTGTCCCACTTGCACCACCCCTGGTGTTCCTGAGCTCACTGAGTAAATCAGTTCAGTGAATTCAGCCATAAGAAATCCAACACTATAGAAGGGATGGATAAGGATTTTGTTGGCTTGCTGCCTGAACTCTGTAGAAATGGGTCTTACCAGTGCTGGGACAGGGAAAGGCAGCTCTCATAGACTGGGTTAGGCTGTGAAGAATTTGCAGTTTTGGGGAACCATGGTAGAGTTGCACCATCTGTGCAGAATGGTCATAAAACATACAGTAGCCAGTAGGTCAAAGCTGATATCAGGATCTGAAAATACAATCATGAACTTAACATTAAAAAAAAAAAATCAAACTAAACCAACCCAACCAAAACCTCCTTGTTTCAACTAGTGATTCCTGAATTGATCTTCAGTGTTGGTCAGGGAATTCAGCACCATGTGTGGACTTCTGGTAACAGAAGAATATGAGAGGAGTGACAATTATAAATAGAGTTTGAAAACCAAGATGGATGATCAATCCCAGAGTGTATCTCTCAGGCACTATATCCTGAATAACCAGCAGAAAGAACTGCTCTTTCTGAAGTGAACAAATGCAAGACAGATTAATGAACTGACCTGAATAAAGACAATCCATTTTTCATATTCTTTTAAAATATTATCTTTTCCCCCCCTTTCTAAATAAGCAACTGGAATGTTAAATCAGTAAGTGCATCAATTTGATAAAAACTATGCAAATCTTTAAATATATAAAGGCACCATCTATAACATTGACAGTTCAGATAAAGGGCTTAGTTTTAGTGGAAAATCAAAGTTCCCAGTATGAAATGTAAATGCAAACATTTGCTTTATTTATTTTTTTTGTATTTTATTCTCTGACAGTTACAAATTGCATAAGTAATTTATTGAAGTTTTCTCTCATCACAGACACAGTCCTCCCTTCATGAAAAGGCTTGCTAATATCATAGGAGGCTGGATAAAAATGCAGAACTTGAGAGACAATGGGAAGATTAAACACAGAGAAATGATACAGAATAAAATAAAACAAATAGCAGGCAGCAGTTAAAGTTACAAAAACCTGGAGTATTAAAAAGAAATTTACCATGTGTGCCATGAAAATGCATGCACTACACAGCATTCCTCTGCTTCCTTCCTAACTTGGGGGTCCACCTTTTTTTCCCTTTGAAAGGGAACTGGCTATTAATGATCAGCTGAGCTCAAACCCTTGCCTATCAAGAAAGAAAAGAGCAAAAAAGGATGGAGGTAAAGACACCCCCTCAGTTTCCTTCTCTAAAGAAAACTTCCCCTTCCCTTTCCCCTTCCTATTCCCCCCTTCCCCTTCACCTTCCCCTCCCATCTGCTGTACCAGCACAACAGAGTCTACAATGATGTTGAACAATGCAAAAACATAAAAATTACGCAGTAAATAAGGTTTTGCTGTTTGTTTTAACCCAAATAATTACACAGACCTGGTTTAAATTGCAGCTGTATCAACAGGGCTGAAGGGATGGCAGGGAACTTCATGTGCTGCAGAAAAAAAAGTAGGACATAACTACTCCCAGGGGAGCCATTCAGACAAATGGTTTGCTGTGCCCATTCTGCCTGGGGAGAACAAATTCTAGGACGGATTCAGCTCAATGACATTTCATGGCAGTTAGGACCTTGCTTAGTACCAAAATGTTGTGTGGTGGGGTTTTATTTCCCTGAGTTAATGTACATAAATGGTCTTTTAATATTAGAGTGTCTAATCTAATTTTGACCTTGCAGAATCTGAATGAGGATAAGAAGGAATTATACCAGCGATGTGGAAATCTGAAGAGTCACCTAAAGACCCAAGACAAGGTGCTATGAAAATTACTGTGAATTAGATAAATGCTCTATTTATTACTGGAAACACTTTTGTGCCTCCCCAAACAACAAAGTAAAGCCAGGCTAGAAATCCTACCCTCTGAAGTCCGCTCCTGTATAAAGTAGCACAAAACTTACCTTTACAGAGTCTTCTGTAAACTAAAAATAGGGAGCCCAGAGCACTTCACATGTCTGTTACCAAGCCAGTACTATAGGTGCCTCTAATTAATGAGAAGCTGGATGTATTGATATTTGGGTGTTAAAAATAATGTAAAAGGTCCAGTTTAAAGACAGTGCCATCATATCCTCTGCAGACTTTTTTTTTTTTCAAGAAATTACTATTTCTACTTAACATTATGTTACTACATAAAGAGCCATACAAAACCCAGTGTATTGAGATCTAAACCACTTCATTAGCTTTTTCTAGGGCATTACAGAATAGTTATTACTAAGAAACACAGAATCATTAAGGCTGGAAAGACCTCTAAGACCATCAAATCCAACCATTAACCCACCACTGGCAGGTTCACCATGAAAACACCTCCCCAGGTGCCACATTGAAACAATTCTTGAACATTTCCCAAGACAGTGATTCTGCCACTGCCCTAGGGCAGCCTGTTCCAGTGCTTGACAACCTTTTTGGTGAAGATTTTTTCCCCTAATATACAGATTAAACCTTCCCTGTCTCAGCTTCATTTCTTTAGGGCTGACTTTCTGCTTCTAAGACAAGACTAGGATTCAACACACATTTTCATCAGTCTGCCAGAAAGCTGAACATCAGAATAGTGGCTTGATAGACTATCAGTCTTAATCTCCTACAGTTTTGAAAGTTAGTAATGTAGACAGATGGTGGCAAAACAATCCAAATTCCATGGGAAACTCAGAACTGAAACTATTTTCGCATCATTGTTAAGTAACATCAGAAGACAGAAGCACTAAAACAGCTTAATATGCACAAAGCATTTGATCAGTCTAAAAACAGCTCAGAGATTATAGCTGGTAACTCCACGGACCAAAAAAGTCTCCAGGCAGATGTTGCAACATTCTACAGCAACAGGAACGTGATCCAGCAAAGCTTTCAGGTGGCTAAATTTATTTGATTAGAAAGAGATACAACCCCTGGGTGGGTTGTAGCGCATATTAAGCTGGTGTCAGAGGTGGGAAGGGCCCAGTCTTGTAGTGCCCAGCTCTCCACATCCTCCTGGATGAAGGACAGGTCTGTTCTCCAGCAGCAGCTCAGAGTAGCGTTCAGACTGCCTCTAAAATGGAGGAAATGTTAAAATGCCTCAAAACTAGCATGCAGAGAGTGCTTTAGAAAGCTGCCTGTATCGCAAAGGCAGGACCCATCCCTTTGTGATCAAGAAAGGTTTCAGCCCAGTACTGGGTCAGTGGTTGGCCTCAATGATTTTAGAGGTCTTCAGTGCCTCAGCGACAGGGATTGTGGAGCACACACATCCCTAGAGCTCCCGAGTCTGTTCCTCCCCTCCCAGATTGCACACTGGGCTCTTATGGAAGGAAGCAACTGCTGCAACTGAGCACCTGCTGAAGCAGCACCATCATCATCATCAGGAGCAGGAGCATCAGGGAACCTGAGCAAGGAACAGCTCTCCTGATACATCATCAGGGGGTTTCCAGCAAATCCTACCGATTGCCCTCAAAGCCCTGCACTGAGACACGCACTGCATTTATTTTCAGCACTACCCTCACTCTTTGCTGTACCAAACTCCTTGATTTAATTATTCTTTTTTTTTTGCCTTTCCTCCCTCCCAAGCCTGCTGCCTCTCCTGTCAAAGTGCGGCGGTCTTCCCCAGGACCAATGTCACACTGGAAGCGCCACAAAAGGGTTCCAGAGGAGTGGTCAACTGGTGCCGGATAGCTGTGAATAAATCAGGCTTCCGTCCAGAGCGGGATAACATTCAGGCAGCTTTATTTCAGTGGGTTCAGGAAAGGGTAGGTACAGCAGAGGAGATGAGAGACAACCGCACTGAAGGGCAGCTAGCTCTGAGAGCCCTGACCAAGGGGTGGGGCAGGGTATTTAAGGGACTGAGGGTAGGCGGGTTCGGGATCTGAGGGTCCAACCAGGTAAGGGCTAAGGGGAGGAGTAAACATGGGGTGATATTACCTAAACCAATAGGGACAGGGAGAGGGAGTGGTTTCGGGGGAGAACCAATGGGGATACAAGTAACTTAGATCATTCTAGAACAGAGGGAAGGAGGTACAAACTGATTGACATAAACTGGTAACAGAGACTGACAAGCGGGGGAGGCGGTAAACTAAGCAGCTGTGTCTTCCCAGGGAAGGGCGGGAGGTCCCTCTTCCAATCCCCCTCCCACATCCTCCTGTCAAAGCCTTGTCTTGCCTTCGGTCCCTGATCCAATTTGTTCTTGAAGTACACCTGAGTCCTCCCTGGGTGCCGAGCTGGCAATTCCTGCGACTCTCCAATATGCCACTCAATTGCCTCAATTAGCTCCCACTGTACGCTTGGGTGTAGCACTAATGTGGCATCTGTGCAGCTCAGGGAATGTCTGCTCTATTATGGAGCTTTTCCATCACTTCTAGGAGAGAAGGATTACTGCTCCTTTAACTGTGTCACTACCTTAGGTGGAGGGATCATCCTCTGCCTCCTTGGCTTACCTACAGACACTCAAGCTTCTCTGCAGATGTTAAAACTTGGGAAAAATAGTTTCTCTGTGAGGGAGGTGAAATCACAGACCATCAAGGCTGTAAAAAGAGTAATTTATTGGAAAGCTTGAAGCACGAATCACAGAGCTGCACAAGGATGTTGTAACTGCTGTGCCTTGATTGAACTTTGTGTAATTCCAGCCAAGTGCAGCTCTTTGCCCTGGCTGAGCTGTCTCTAAAGCTGAGGAGCTCTTCAGGCTGCAGAGCAGGACTGTAAAACCCTCATCAGGCTCAGACTGCTCAAGCTGCTTGCAATAAAATGTAGACAAGGATAATCTTGAAGAGGATAGGTCTAGACTTTATCATGGATGTTTTCCATTTGAACCCATGAAAGTTCTGCCCAGAGACTGGAGGACAACGGGAAGGGCACACTCAGAAGACAGAAGTACAGACAATGTGAGTTATTTTAAATGTAATAGTAGCAATAAAGTGTTTTAAAAAGTAGTTTATTCAGTAGAGGAGATTAGAAGTGAGTGCTAATGCTTTCTATCAAAGGTGATGGTTTTGCCCCTGGTTGCAAGGTGATAAAACACCATTTTTCAATAAGACACCATATTGAGTTCAGATTTTTTTTTTTTAATATAAAATTCAAGCTCCTAATATCCCTTATTCTGATGATTGGTAGAGGAGAAGTTTGCTAGCTTAATTTTATTTGACAGACATCAAAGCTGAGGAGAACATTTTCAGTGCTGGAAGGTATATGTTATCACTTTTCATGCATCTAAGCTTCCTCACAGTATAACTGCTGAAGCTGCCGGCTGGCTTCAACTACATCTGGTGGACTGGAGAGGTCACAAAGAGATTTTATGAATGTATGTTTCATGGAAATTAATTTTTAATCGAGAAAGGAGACCATATTAATTTCTTTGCTGAGTATAACACCTGCAGTGTGAGAGCAACAAGCATTAAAAAGAGAAGGTGTACCAGAAATTTTTATAATCCTCCTAGCTTCAGGAAGCAAAAACCCAAAACTAAAACAAGAAATACTGTCACAATTTGAAAGTCTGGCTGAGTGACCACTGTAGCAGACCAGTCTCTTCCATTCTTTGAACTTCCAATGTTCAAAGAACCAGTTGTTCCAATGCAGTAATTTTTATCCATCTCGTTAAATGTTTGTCTGCCATTCAATTGTCTGGCAATGAATATCTGCCACTCATTTATCCCACTAGATTATTTGACATTTAAGACTAGATATCAAGATGAATGGGCACCAAATTTCTAAACCACCCTCAGCACACAATAAAATTTTTCCAAAGTATTTCAACCCTTCACAGAAAGCCCTTAGAAGGCAGTGACATCATAGAGACAGAACTGGACTTATTCTGGAAGCTCAGCTATCCTTCCAAAATATAGAGATATTCCCCAAGGGCTGGGAAGGATGGAGCTCTGTGGTCTCTGTTTCCTTCCATAGTACTGCCCAGCAGGTACCTGCATTCCTCAACATGTAGGGAAATTTTTTTCATTCACAGCAGAGTTTCTGGGGGCTCTAAGCAGTGCACAGGAATTGATTTATCTTCATTTAAATGTTAACAAGGTGGATCTTCCTTTGAACTGGAAGTACTTTAACTACATTGATCACTTCTCTCAGTTAAACTTCTTTCATCCAGTTTCTTCATTCAGGAGAGCCCTGTATTTGTCACTGTGTTTCACGTTAATTTGTATGATTTTATCACACACAATTTCACAGTGTAACACAGAGGCAAGAATGAGCTGTGGGACAATAGAAAGAAAAGTCTGTCCTAAAGTGGGTTTGCTACTAGAGACAATCTCCCGTGGAAACTCATTATGAAAAAGATCTGAAATAGGTATCCTGAGCCACAGCACAGTTGTTCTCTTCTCATCTTTTATGAAGAAACAAAATAGAAGCCCTTTATCTAAGGGACCTGTGCTGAGCCAGTAAATCATTCCCCACAGAAGCAGTGCATCGTTTTTCATGTCTCTTGGACCGTGTGATTTGCAGGCAGTAATTCCCTTTTGATTGGGGTCTTTTTTTACATACTGAGAGACCACAGCACGTGATTAAAGTGGAATCCCAAATGAGCTCTACTGCCTTCAGCAGAAAACTATTTCTTCCAGAGCAGCCTCTCATGTCCTGCTGTGTCACTCTGTGTCTTTTCCTGTGGCAGATTTCCATATACTATAGTTAATTTCAGCTAATCAAACAGTTCCACCAGTTGAAAACATTGTGCTGAAAACAAACCTTAACAAAATATACATCTAAAATATATATCTGTAGTTTTTGACTTCTTTTGGGAAAGGGAGAAAATCTCAAAACACTCAGTTCTGTTTGTCAGCAGTGCCAGGGTTTGCATTCATAGTAGGTCCCTCTGTGGAATATTGTTTAAAGAGAACAAAATCACTATATGTTGAGTTTTTTAAAAGTCTGTCCAAATCATTTGAGAGGCAGTTGACTCACTGGAGTGTAGGCTTGTCTTGACTACTATGGACTAAAAGTGGTTTTACGAAGCTCTTTGTGTTCATAAATGCTGTCTATAACATTTTTCTTGGTGCCTTTTCTGCAAGGTACAATGCGAGCTCACATACAGTGAATAGTTAACAGCCAATGGGTTAAAAATAGTGGATATGGAAGCAGTTTCCAAGCAGTTTCCTCTTTTTCTCACCTGACTTTTCAGAAGAGTATTTTAATAGTCAGAGACAGGAGGGATTGTATCCTAGAGGTAATTAATGTCAATCAGTCATCAATACTAGCTGCTTTTATGATCTCTAATGAATGAGGAGTCCAACAGCTTGGGGGATTATGCTACAGAGAGAAATTCTGGCCATGTCCTTGCTCTGGTCCCTGGAGTGTGGTGGAACTTTCACTCAGTACAGAGATTTCTGAGGGAAATCACAGGCCATGGGAAGAAGCAGTACTCAGGGAAATTATGTGAGCCTGGAGCCCAGGAAGAACACAGGCTTTGGCTCTCCTTCTGGAGAATTTTCATCAGTAGCTGACAACTACTGAATGAAACATGGCTGGTGAAATTTTGCGTGGTCTGATTCTCGACTTTGTTTCATATTTCTTCAGAGCAAACCCATCAGATTGAGGCTGCCACCAACTGCGAGGATCACCCCCACTCAGAGCCGTTATTTAAGTGCTGGTAGTGTTTAAACCCAGCAAAACAGGCATAATATTGTGTTCAACGTGAAGCACAAACTTTAAGGTCAAAGAGAATGACTGAGAGATTTTCAAAGTGATCTGGCTCAGTACATGGTGTCAGCACCACAGACACTCAGATTCTGCTTAAAAGCTGTTTTAAGCATGTGGGTTCCTCCTTTTTCTTTGCCTATGATCTCAGCATTTAAATAAAGGAAATTTTTATCCCACTTCCAGCACAGTTACATGTTTCTTTTGTGTACAATTCTTTTATTGTTCTTTAAATTCTTTAAATGTTCTTTAATTATCATCACACATAATTGAAGAATATTATCAAAGCAATCAAAGTACAGACAAAGGGACTTGGAACAGTTACAGCTGTATTCAGCTCTTCAGATGAAGCTCACAACAGCTTCATGACACAGCATGTATCAGGCTCAGGTGCTGGCCACAGAAGTCAGTACTCACCCAGGACAGATATGGGAGAGGAAAAAAAAGGTAAAGAAAGAAAATAGAACCAAAACTCTAAAACCTAAAGCTGGAATATTCAAAACTAATTTAGGGGAAGAAAGAGATAGGATATTCCATGGGATTCTTGCTACCCAGACAAAACTATTAGCCTTCCTGAGTTAGTAACCTGAGTTCTTTTTCTACCGTCTCATTCCGAAGTGAAGTGAAGGCAACAGCAGGAAAAAAATGCAGCCTTAACGAATACCAAAGCATAATCGATCTGGTTCATAATCACTTCTCCACAAGGACTGGCAGTGCTTTAAAAACAAGATGTATTTAATCAGTGTCCCGCTGACATCAGTTCCAAGGCAGCTTCAGCTGCTCGCATCTTCAAGAGAAAACTTGCTTGCCCAGACTTCAATTAATCCCCACACTGTCCAATTTCTCAACATTTTCAACCTTGTTCATAATCTTTGCACAAAATCCTGTCACATCCACTTATTCTTCTTTGTTAGAGCTCACAGGTCTTCAGCCAGAAAGGAAATATGAAAACTCTTACCCAAACTTGTTCTTCCCTGCACTGCAAGCCAGTGGTGTAGCTGCTTATTAACTTTTTTTTGACATAATCAAAGGTAAAGATAAACCCTAGGTTTCAGTCTGCTCAGTTGTAGTCCATTACAGAGATAGCCCATCTTCTGGCTTTTGCAAATCAAATTCTTCCCTATTTGGCTCTCTAAAAATTAATTTCGCTCCCCTAAAAATTAATTATGATAAAACATTTCTTAAGCATATCTTTCAGATTTTCCTAAAACTGTAAGATTTGCTTTTTTAAACAGGAAAACCTTCAGTCTCCTAATATATTCTTGTGTTTTGCATAAAACACAGACTTCCTAATTCCCATCTGACATTAAGTAATTTAAGTAATTTTATTTAAAATTCCATACTTTAGAAGTAGACCAAGCCTCTGAAAAGCCTATTAAATACTCACTTATATTTGAGTAGTTTTCAGTATGGAATTTTCTGTATTACATAAGAAATATAAATTTTTAAAATAGCCTTGGCAGTCATCAAAAGCAGATATGAAAATGGAACTGTCTTGCTGAACAAATTTGATCTCTTTGCAAATAAGTTCTTTCTCTTCTTAAGGTACATTTTCTTCTTCTAGAAAAAAAAAGGCTTTTTTTTTTTTTTTTTTTTTTTTTTTTTCCCCTGGAGCATTTGCAGTAAAATGGATTACAAAATGCACATACATTGTACTTCTAAACATAGAACCAGCTCTGCAAGGTCAGCTGTATCATGACATATCCTTAACTGTGGCAAGTAACAAAAGTCAACAGAAGAGTGAGATTACGTTGGTAAGAATATATTAATATTTTTCTGTTTATTCTCTCAGCTTCCAGTAACTTTTAGATTTAGGAAGTCCATGAATTATGGGTAATACTATATTTAACTGACCTTGATGAATGTTTCTTCTGTGCATTTACCTAATTGCTATTTAGCATCCACAAACACTATGATAAAGAGCTGCATAGTTCAATTATGCACTGTGTAAAAAGATCTTCTATTTGTTTCCAACCTTTGTCTTGTTAATTTCCTTTTGATACCATCTGTTCACTAAGAAAAGTACAGTCATATCTTCTTTATTGCTTTTTTTTTCCTTACAACTCAGAATTTTCAGAGTAGCTTATGATAGAGGGACCCTCTGGAGAACACCTGGTCCAACTCTTTTGCTCAAACAGAGCCATTTGGAGCAGATGGCCAGCTGGGTTTTGTGCACATCCACTGATGGAGATTGCAGCACTTCTCTGGGCAGCCTGTCCCCGAATTTGACCACCTTCACACCTCGTCATGCTGCTGGGCACTATGTAGAACAGTCTGACCCTCCTCTTCATTCCTTTCCACTGGCTATTTATACACATGGATAAGACATCCCTGTGCCTTCTCTTTTCTAGGCTGAGCAGCTGCAGCTCTCTCAGGCTCTCCTTACAGTGAAGTCCCTTTCTCAGCAATTTTTTATTTTTCTTGTTCAGCCCAGAACTGGACACAGCACTGCAGATTTTAAAGAGCTCTTTCATATTGTTCTTCATTCATCTCTTTCCTAGACTGAAGCTTCCTGGTCCAGCTATTGGTCATAAGTTAGGAGGCATTTTCTTCCCTTGCTTATGTTTTTTATTCATCTTCCTATTCTCTAGGCCCAGTCCATTTTGGAATCCATTTTGGAATTGGATACCCATTTTTCTTTCCTTGCATTCAGTGTGTGGATGCACAAGCAGATATGCAGCAGCCTGAGGATGTTCTCTGTACATTGTCTAATTCTAAATCCTAATGTTCAATTGCTCTGTGACTACTGCTAAGAATGAAAAGATTTTTCCTTAAAATAATATGGGTATTAAAACTCTGAAATCTCTGAATAAGCATTTCAGCAATTGGACCTGTGTGACACCTTCTCAGCGGCCACTGGGTAGGAGAGAGCTGGCTAGCAGCCCCCCGGAGTGGCCGGTGGGTGTCACAAGAGTGGCCGCCCCTGGGTCTCCGATGAGATCACCAGGTGGCGGGGTGTGCTGCGGCATGGGTGACACTTGCACAGAGGTGTCATGAAGATCCGAGACAGAGGGATAAAGGAGAGGACACTTGTATGTGGTTCAAGCAGATTTTATTCCACAAACGGGGTCAGGGACAAGTGCCAAAGAAAATGGGATCCGTCTAGAACTTAAAGGGTGTGGGTGAAGGGGTGTCACTATGGGACATCCAATGGCAGCAGATTATATTAGGATTACATCATAGGTCACAATCAATGGGGAAAAACTGGGGAGGGGGAAAGGGAGGGGACCAACCAACGACATGAACAGGGATGATTGACAAAGAACTTTCAAGAACAAATGCGGGTGGTTACAATGACTGACAGGGGAGGTGGGCAGCACAACTTGGATCGACATATCTACTTTGGAGTAAAAAGGGTAGGAACAGGGAGATTGACAGTCAAGTGGCGGGAAAACTTAGGGGTTAACAACCTGGGAGAAACCACTGTGAGGGGAAGAAATAGGGGGTACAAGGAACATACCAAACAAAACTCTCTAACAATAAACTCCTAACTCATATAGTAAAACATTGCAAGATCTCATAAAACACACACCTGCATAATGCCAGTTTTTCCTTATGGTGATAGTGGTGAGCAGACTTTCAAAGCTTACAGAGTGCTTATAAGAAAGATGGGGGCAGACTTTTTATTAGACCTCTAGCAAATGGAAAAGGGATAGTGCTTTTAAGCTAAAAGAACGTAAATTTAGACTTGATATTAGGAAGAAACTTTTTACAGTGGGAGTGGTGAGTGAAATAAATGGGCAAGGAGACCAGCTCCTTTTGAACGCCTTTATTAAGGTGATCAGCTCTGGGTGGGGGTCCGTGGGGTCGCACACACCGCTGCTGCTCCCTTTGGCGATGCAGAGGAGGAGGTGAACAGTTTTGCTTCACAGCAGAACTGAGGCTTCCACCCTCACGGGAGTGCCTAGGAAAACGTCTTTTGGCTAGTCGGCTGGCGTCCTCAATCTGACTTTGTTCTACTTAAATTATGGTGATGCTTAAAATCATGTTGGTAGGGTAGAGGTGTCGCGTCCTTGCCCCATATCACAGTCCCGTCCTCCGCTCGACCCCGGCTAGCTCACACACAGGGCAAGAAGGGCAGGGGGAGGCACTCTCCGCTGGCACCTTCCAGGCTTTGGTGAGCGCCTTGTGAGTTTGAGGAACGCTGCAGAATCTGCACGGTGACAAACGAGAGGAGGTCTCTTGTAGGGGGCACAGCTCCAGTTTATTAAGACCAACGTGGTCAACAGCAGCGTAACACCTGAAGCACTCTAGATAGCAGCACTGGGTGCCTGCCAACAGGAGCACCTGAAGGGTGCTTGAAACAATTTAAATAGAGAAGGGGAGGGGAACCAGTCAGCCAATGGGGATATGTTAGGGGACGGCTCTTGGGCAGACAGACATGAGGAGGTCTCCAATGGGGAAGGAGTATGGGAGGGGCCCCAGGCCCTCATCCAATCACTCGGTGCCCTGGATGGAAGCTTCTAGAGATGTGGGAAGGAACACCGAGTGACAGACAAGGCACCTGGGAGGGGACTTTGCAGTTTTCAGGGAGATTGACACATGGGGAAAGGCGGGAAGGCGAAAAAACATAGGGTACAACCATTACAATGTAGGGGGTAACTGGACCAAATCATTATACAATACAAAAGTAATAAAACATAAAGTAACACACCTCCACATAGAGGGACTTCTTGCCGGTAGGTCAGGTTGATTAGTTGTTTAAATTTTAGGTTGGCTCATTGTTTCTAGGGCCTTCTGTTGGATTTTCTGGCACTTTTCTTGATTTGCATATTTCCCTGGAATGTTCCAGTCGCTGTTTTGTGGAGCAGCGGAGGCATACCCGATGGACACAACAAGGGTTACAGATATAGTAAAGGGGTACAACCGAGGCGCATGCAAGGGAGTCGACAGCAGGGTTAGACAAGGGTTTGACAGTTATCAATGAGTTAATGAATATAATTAACTTTAAGTGCATTAATTAACTGATGAACTTGTTCATAACAGTGAGGCCCTTGCACAGGTCAACCAGAGCAGCTGTGGCTGCCCCATCCCTGGGAGTGTCTCAGGCCGGGTTGAATGGGGGGGTGGAAGGTGTCTGCCCAAGGCAGGGGGTGTGGAACTGGATGGTCTGTAAAAATCCATTTAATCCCAAATTGTTCTATCATTCCATCATTTTGTTACAAAAAAAACCTTCGATAACTGTTTTTGCAATCCAGCACATGCCTTCATGATGAGGAATCAGTCACAGGAAGGCATTGCTGCTCCCTTAACAATAACATTTTTCAGGCTAAACTTTTGGATGTCTCTTTTAATTTCTATCTTGTGTATTCATTTCTATCTTGTGTATTCCCGTTATCTGCTTTGTTCGCTACCAGAAGTCATTCAGCACAGTGTAGAAATCTGACTAAAAAGATTTTACTGTGTGCTTACATAGTTTGGTTTAAAACCAATCATTGACAGCTCTTCTCAGTGTGAATTAGAAAACAAAACGGTAATTTCTGTTTTCTGGTATTTTCAGGATGATCAAAATAAAATGTGCAAGTACACATTTTCTTCACAGACTTTTATGCAGCTATCCAGTGTTCCTTCTGATTTTACAGTTAATTTAACTATCAGGATCTAGCTATGTCCTTTACAAGTGCCTTGTCATTTGGGCTTAGATTGTTAGTTTCTTCCATAACTATAACTTCCATATATTATAGGAACAGCCATTGATTCCAGACCTTTGTCAATAATCCCTATGCAAATGTAATTATATGATCCTTGCTCAGAAGAGCTTGCAGATTTAAAAGATCAAGAGAAGACAACACAGATGGATGCAACTGATGAAATAAGAACCATTTGGATACTTGATACCTGGTGCCAGATATATAGGATTTAAAGGAGACTGACAAAACTCTTTATATACATGAAATGGAAAACAGCTGGCATGATAGCCTGGTAGCTGTGAAGCACTGGGATGAAGTCTGTCCTTTCTTGTGCCAGCAGGAATTCACCGTAATTATTTCAAATTCAAGTAAACCTCATTTCTTCAATTATTCAAATAAATATTAATAAGGAAAAAATCCTCTTTCTCATCCTCAGTCATGCTGGATTTTATAGAATTAAAATATAAAGGGAATAACCATTAAAGTCCTCAAGAGACATTTGAAAACTGCAGTATGAGTAGAAATTCATGTTTAATTTCACATAATTCCTGCAAATCTCTACCTTAGAAAAGTTAATAATTTATGCCTCGTCTGGCATCTTTCCACTACCAGGAACTGAACATATTTGCTATTTTAAGCTTTACAAAACACCCGAAAGCAGGTAAATAAGAGAGAGCAGAGAAAGCCCATCTGAAGCCTAGCTATCATGGCAACTTACATGCAATGGGAAGATTCAGAGCCCAAGCTGGGTATAAGAGAACAGCTTCTTGATTTTCTGGGACCATGTAATTATCTCCTCTGTGATTTAAGCTTGGTTGATGTGCCCAGTTGTGTGAAGTACTCTGCTCCAGCTTCTTAGAAGTTGGCATTTCTAGAATGTGGTGCCTTCTGCTGCAACATCATCCATTAATAAATGTAGGGAAGAGCAGTCTGTCTTCTTGGGACACCACCATCTCCTATGATTCTGGGGGAAGACTGCTCATTACAGCTCTCACAGAATCACAGAATGCTTTGGGTTGGAAGGAAAAGACTGTGGCATCCCCTGGACCTATATTCCACAGGGGTGAGCCACAGTGGGGTCGGTCAACAGGTGCCGGGATAGCTAACCTGGGGGTTCTGCCGATGACAGGACGACTCTTAGGCTGCTGGATTCTCAAGGCTTTATTGCAAAGGAAGAGCAAGGCAGGGTGACGGGACACAAGCACTTGAGAGGGCTGCCTTGGGGGCAGGTAAGGGTATATGTAACAGCAGGAGTAGGAGGGTCAGGGTATCAGAGGACCAATGGGGAACAAGCTCTCAAGGGAGGAGCAGAGCTGGATTGACATACACAGAACCAATAGGGATAAGGGGAAGGAATGGCTAATGGGAGAGAACCAATGGGGAAACAGAAACTGGGGAACATTCTAGAACAAGGGGAAGGTACAGTGATTGGCACAACCAGGGGATGGTACAACAAATGATAGACATGGGGGAAGGCGGGAATTACACCTGTGTGATTTCCCAGGGAATCCCAGGGTAATTACCCCCAGGACCCCCTCCCACAAAAGACCATGTCTTTTCAACCCCCTGCCATGAGTAGGGACATCTTTCACTAGCCCAGGTTGCTCCCAGCCCCATCTATAGGCATTTGAGTATGGGAAAAGTATCACAGTGCTCAGTGATAGGGCCTGTACTCCTTATACTTTATTGTATTTGAACATCCCAATTTCTGGTGAAGATGGGCCCATGGAAAGATTGCGGCAACGTGGGTGGTAGCCCCTAGGACCAAGGTCCCGCGGGAAGTGCCGCTCAGGGTTCTTCCCACGCGGAGAGGACTCCTAGGTGCCGGATAGCAAAGAATGCTCGAGACTTCGTCAGGAACGGGAAGGTCCTCAGGCCGGCTTTATTCCGCACACTCAACGAAGGGGAGATACAGAGAAGGGTAGGAACACAGCAGTGCAGAGGGTAGGGAAGCTCTGAGAGCCCCGACCAGCGGGCAGGGCTGGGTATATAAGGGCCAGGGGGTAGGAGTGACCAGGATCTGAGGGTCCAACCAGGAGCGGGCTAAGGGGTGGAGTAAACATGGGGTGATTTTACAACAACCAATATGGAAGGGAGTGGTCATTTAGGGAGAACCAACTGGGATACACAGAACATAGAACTTTCTGGAAGACAGGGTGGGAACCGAGGGAGATTGACATAAACCGGTGTGTGGGATTGACAGACATTGGGGGTGGGAAACTAAACAGCAGAGTCCTCCCAAGGAAGGGCAGGAGGCCCTTCTCCCAACCCCCCACCCACATAAAGATCTTTCAGGCTCATGGAAACAAAGGTAACAAGCTGGATGAAAATGTGATAGGATTAGTACTTTCCCCGAACATTCCTGTACCTATTTCTCCTCTTGTAAAGCGCGTGTGTGACTAGAGAGTCAAACAAACATGCACACCTGGATGCACACCTAATCCACAAGTCACAGTGAATTCCACTGCTCAGTTTGCGTGCCCATGGCTATGACCTCCTTTAGAGATGGAGATTGCTCAGTGCCTTGAACCTCTCTGCTGACAACTAGGAGGACCTGGCTCTTAAAATTGTCGAAACCTGCCCTGGCTGGGACATCCAGTTAGAATTACCCTCTGTTTTGTTCTTGCAAGGAACATGCCAGTACTGGAAAGCAGAACTGTCACGTGTATTTTGGCTTCATACAAATCCCTGCATCAAGTTCCCAGCATGGTCCAAAAATCCGTTCAGCATTGTCAGTGGAATTTAGTAAATTCAGGATCAGCCCATACTAAAGCAGGCATATTGGCCTTGATCCAGTTTGGCTAAAATGAAGAACACAGTGCCATTTGTAATGGCCTGAGATAGCCAAGACTGCCATTGCAGGGTGAAAAAGACAACATGGAAAACATGGGTATATCCATGCTCCCATAGAGCAATACCTAGAGTCCATGGAGGATAGTGGTTAAATTGAGGACCTACCTTGAATAAATTTCCTTTAGAAATTGTAATCCGTGATCCAAATGAAAAGCTAAGGATGGTGATCCGTACCTTCTAGTCTGGCAAGGCAAATGGGAAGGTGAGATTATTGAGTAGTTATCCATGGGTAGTAAAGAATTGAACAGGATCCTGTAGATACTGGAACATGCAGGATCACAACATGCATGCAGCTGATAGCTTTAATCTAGTATAATTAAAATGGGGGTAATTGACCCAAATCTGTGCCAGTGTGATAGCAACTGTAATGGTCCCAGATTCCTCCTCAATGCTTCTGCATTTCAGTATTTTGTGCAACTGAATTCAAGCATTCAGTGACTGTGTCTTCAGAGAGAGTCTAATTCAAGACTGGCACTGCAGTCACAAAACTCAGGACAGCTGGTAACCTGACCACCATAGCTGTGCCTGCCTTTGGCCCAGTACCAACCTCAGGGCTAAAAAATGGCAATGGCTACAACAGAACTCAGTATGAGCAACAAAACCAACAACCTTTATGACTGAACAGAAGGCTCAACACTAAAACTATTGAGGAACATTAGTAGGTACATGACCAGGGACATAAACATGGACAATGAAATAATGAAATAGTGGAAAAGCATATGCTAAGCAAGCCTTTTGTATACACACATAATAGAGATGTAGGACTGAGCTGTAGGCATCCTGATTTATGCTGTTTTCCAAGTTTGAATTAGTTGCTCATTTATACACCTGAAACTGTAAAGATGAAAACAATCCTTGGGACTCGTAATTCTCAGTTGTTCTTGTACAGCCCCATTTGTACTCCATGTGGTGATGAGAAAAAAATCATACAGCTTTTAGCTATCCTTCTGGCTGTATCTCTTCACTGAATGAAATAATTTATCTGTTACAACATACAAAATCAGGATCAGGTACACACTAAGCTGGACAACATGGATGTAGGAAACATGGACACTGATAAAAGGCCTGACAATGTGTCTTGTAGCTATTGCTTGCTTAAGCTGAAAACTTGCTGTATTTCAGTTCAGTTTTACTTGTGTGTGTACAGAACTGTAGGATTAATTAATGAAAGCACAGAAACATATTCATTTTCCCTATTTTTTCTGGAGCTTTCTAAGACAGAAGGGTGGAGAGAACTGCCAAAACACTGACAGGATCGGGGGCTCCAGCAAATTTCTTCACGCACCTTTGAGCTTTAAGGTATGGAACAAACAAAAGCCAATGAACCAAGAGTGAGCACAAAGTGCGATCAAAACACACTGCTATTTGGCAAGTTATAATGGCACTTGCCAGATCCATCTCTAAAATTAAAGCCCCAAGCTGTAGTACTTTTTGTATGAACAAGTTTAAAATGGGTTCTGCACCACTGAGTTTACAGAGGTGGCAGGGAAATGGAAGTTCAAGAAGTGAAAAATCTTCAAGGCCAATGGACTACATGCCATGGTTGTAGCACAGAGCCTCTCAGTTTGGGTTTCAAAAGTAGCATTTGTCAAGTTAACAGGAGAACAGGAACTGAGACCTGTCATCTCCTTATTTGGAGTAAGATGCCACAGAGCACCTTGTTATTGGCGTGCTTGGAAAAGATAAATGCAATTGCCTAATATCCTTGAAAATGTACCACCTACAGGTCTTAGTAAATTTTGTTGATTAACTATGCAGAACATCTCTGAACTATATAACCATATTTTTTTCCCATATTCACGATTTCAACAAGTACAAGCCTTACAGGTCTCCATAGCCAGGTCTCTGCCATATAGTTCGCTTTTAAGACCTCATTCACTTTCCCAAGGTTTGCAACTGTGCTCTCCCTTGGAAAAGCAAAACCTGACCAGAGACCTCAGCTGAATCATTCCTTTAAAGAAAGAGCTTCCTGCCATGCCAGTGAAGTCCTCATCCCTGAGGTTGGTGAATGACTCAGACAACTATCACTGAATCAACATCTCCCCTTCACTGCCCTGGGGTCAGAAAACAGCATCTGAGTCTGTCACTGCAGGATCACGGAGGTTACCTACGTAAGAATGGCTCCCAGCAGGGACAGACAAAGAGAAAAATTCCAAGTTTAAGCTGAAGTGGAAGCTGCCTATTTCAGGAAGTAAACACTGCTACTAGACCAGCTGTGCTTTCAGCAGAAATCTCTCACTTGTATGTCAGTTAGTGAAAATACAGCACTAGAAAAATGATAGGACAGCTGAAAGCACCGAGTACAACTGACTTCACTAGATAAGGGCAAAAAAAAACAATCCAGTATTTACTAGAAAACAGAAAAAGCTGGACATGCTACACCATTAGGTAGGCAAGATGCACAGCCATCTCTCTATACATGCACCCAGACATGGGACTTAGGTTACCCCACCTGAAGTTCAAAGGGAAGAAATTTGTGGATGTTTTGTTAAAAGCAGAGATTCTACCTAATTACTTCCTATCTTCTCAGCTAGAAAACTGTTCACATATATCTGTGCAAGAAAATAAACTTACCTAAAAGGAAAAAAACATTTTTTTTGGTAGTGTGTTTTTTTCAGTCTGTAATCAGTGAGAGATGTTAAATTAGATTTG
This sequence comes from Chloebia gouldiae, assembly GCA_003676055.1. Lineage (NCBI taxonomy): Eukaryota > Metazoa > Chordata > Aves > Passeriformes > Passeridae > Chloebia > Chloebia gouldiae. The sequence goes on from QUSF01000029.1 coordinate 5,192,391, forward strand.
ACAGAGAAAACCCTTTGATGCCCAGTGAAAGAAGACACCAAAAAAAGTATTGTGGCAAATTATATTCCCACTTAATACATGAAGTAGAGACAAAGTAGTTTGTTTGTCATTTTGAGATGTGTATCTGTATGATTTACCTGTTAGATAATCTAGTCAATATCTAAACACAGAGCAAGAGAAAGCAAAGGGAATTATCTGTCACTGTAGGACAACAGGCTAGATCAAAGTGAATTGCCTGACCATGGGAGAAAGGATTCCAGAACTACCCAGACTGCCCACACTGGTTCAGCCACACCTCCACATCTTTTCCTACACTGCAGGTTATGAACACTGACCCTTGTAAACTGCCACCTTGTGATCCCTCACCACTGATCAAGAGGATACTCTTCTATCACAGGAAGGAATTCCAAATGTTTAAGTTTTGCATAGCTTCTAATTGCAGAGATGTTTTATTTGTAATTTAAGTACCTCCCTGGGGTATAGCTTAATTCCCTTTGGAAAGGACTGTCCCACATGCAGCTGAAGTGATTTATGCCTGTGTGTAGATGAGCTATGAATTCTTCCCCAGGCAGTGTTCTCCCTGTTTCAGGTTTGAACCCAGGCAGGTGAACCACTTCACTATTAATACTCAAGAAGCAACAGGAGTTGGGCATTTTATCCTCCAAAATGAATCTCCTTTCCCCTTGAAGGGTCCAGTCTAAATGACGGAAGGACAGGCAGGCACCAATATCACACTAGAATAGCCTCAGTATTACGAAGAATCATCACATCAGCTGAAGAGGTTACAAAAATCTATTTTAACACAATCCACCTGCAATCTGTTTTCAATGACTCCCTTAAGACTCCTTAAATGTAGGCGCTTCAGATACTTCATAATAACCACAGTATTTTACCATCTGCTGATGATACCATGTCTTGTGAGTAAAACCTCTCCTGACTACAAAAGGCAGGCCATTTATACTAACTCTCTTTCTGCTATCCCCACTCTGCAAGGTGTTATAATTCCCATTCACTGTTCTTTCCTCCCTTTTCCAAAATCATTATTCCTGTAAAGCCTTGCAAAAGCACTTTTTATTTTAAATTGCACACAAGAACAACACCACCAGGTGACTGTCTGTAAGAACAGGGATGTTTCTTGCCAAAAGTAGAGGTATTTTGTATTAGAAACACAGAGTACATTCACATCTTTCTCATTCCGCTACCCTGCCTTCCCCAGAAATCCTACTTTGGCAATAATTGCTTCTTCGCCCCCAAAAGAAAAGCCTACTCTGGGGCACTTTCTACTCCTGATGCACTGGCAGTTGAAAACAACCAAGGACAGCAGGGAAGAACCAGTCTACAGCAGGGAAGGAAAAAAAATCAAATTATTTAATTTGCTTCTCCCACCCTCGATTCCAAAGAACTGCTACAGATTCTGTAAGAAGAAAGATCAGTATAGGACCAAGATGAATGATGAAGGCAAATAAAGCACCTACAAAGCAGTTTTATTGTACATTTTATCTCAAGTTATATGAAATATAACTGCTGGTCACAATAATTCCATGGCAAAATTACTGGCTGCTTTATTTCTTTTGCTCTGTAATGATTTCTGGAGATACGTAAAAGGGTGACTTTTGACAAGTTACTCTGTGACACTGTCTTGGTTTGGAAAGACAAGTTGTCTACCAAGGAAGGCAGGAGCCTCCCCTGAAATGGAAAATGCAGACCGCCTCCATCCAAATTGTTATAAATTTGAAATTAAGGGGGGCTCTCAGGCAAAAATATGGGAGCAGGAATAACAGTTCTTTCTTAGTGAAGAAAACAAACAAAAAAAAATTACTATAACAAAGATACAATAAACAAAATATAAACAATAAAACAAAATAACACTGACAAGAGTCAGAATACCACTTGACACTCTGCTGTACAGGGTGTTGACAGCAGTCCAATTGGGAATTATGGCTGCAGTCCTCCTGGAGTGTCAGGTATGGTTCTGTTGGAGCAGTGATCCTGTAGAAAAGGGTGTAGTTTTCCTCTGAAGATGCAGTGGAAGAGGCAGCTCTTCCTCTGGGAATCCAGCGCAGAAAACGCCGTGCTGGTGTGTCAGAAACTCAAGATTATATCCAGGTAGAAACGCTTGGCTGCTCCCTCTGGGTGGAGCATCTCACAATGGGATGCTGCAACTTTTATCATAGAGTGACACATTTAGTCATACAGTGACACTCAATAGGCCATTAACAGCAGATGTCTCCTCGGGGGGGAGGGAGGATTGGTTTGTGGAAGAGATAAGGAACAACTGCTCAATTAAGAGAAGATAAAGTGCCACACCTCTAACAGATGGCAACTGAATACATAGTGCCTTGCAATCTAAGACACCCCTGGTACAGCCTGGTTTCCTACCATATGCTGCACCATGCTCCAGCATACATGATAGAGCTCACTGTCTCACCCCACACAGCTGTGTGGCTGTGTTTACCCCGTTTATGCACTCACACAAGTAGAAGTGCAGGATAAAACTCTTGTCTGACATTCACATGGGTACTATCGCCTGACTGGGGTTCTACCTTTGTGAAATATACAAGGATTTTGCCTTATAGAATTGTATTCCTCAAGTGAGAATTTTATGTAGTTATTCAAAGGATTCAGAATTTATTAGAGACAACAGACACATAATACATTCATGGTATTATACAGTGATATCAAGCCATGATAGATAGCCTGTTATACATATTAACACTAGTAAGTCAAAGATTTTACCGGACTTTTTGGTAACATACCAAAAAAAGGAAAATCTTTCATTTAAAACAAAGTAACTTATTTACCCTCAGCAACCCAGCTTGTTTGGTTTTCTTCTTTTCACCTGTTTTACTTCACATAAATTATGCCACATGAGTGGCAAGTGCTAAGAGCCATTAGATTTTACAAAGCAAAGTCAGAACTTTGTATAAGACTATTAAAAAATAAACTTACTGATATTTTTCAATTTTCAACAATACTTGGTATTTAGAAGATAAGGCCTAAATTATAAATCTACTTGTATCTAGTATGTTTTAGCAGCCTCAGTGCTGTCCTGTTCTTCATTCTATAAGGGTTCCTATTAGCTAGGAACAGAATATGCATATCAGCCTAAAAAAAGCCACTAGCTGGATGAAAGACATATCCAGTTGGTTTGTCAGTACTCACTATTTTACAAAATTCTTTGGAAAATACACTGAAAATATATGCAGAGTCGCTTCACATGCAGAAACACAGATGAACACACTGGTTGGATTATTTTCCACTGATTCAGGCAAGCTTTTCTGCTTCTGTGCCTGATATTCTCCATTAAAAAGTAGAGAGTGAACTACAGTGAAGTCTGGCTCTTCCTAAGCCTTACCTACTGTAATGACATTTCTCTTGGGTTCACATGTTAACCTTTATAACTTAAGACTACAGTTTTAAAGGCTGTTGCATAGTCCAGCCTATGAACAGGTTAATTCTAAAACACAAGATATAATTAACAACCATGCATTTATAAAGGTCAATATTTAACAGTTTATAAACATCTCTGCACAGTAAAATGTATTGTAGGATCGAGTTCATGATGTCTTTCGGGTCTTAATAAGGAGACAGTCTGGTCAACTGGCACACAGCAGGTCATGCCCGTATCCTTCACAATTAGACTTGAGCAGGAATAACAGGAAGTTTTCTTCAAAAGAAATGTATGAAAAATCCCACAATATGTACAGGTGAAAGGGCTGAGGTCAGAGACAAGAACTCCAGTCAAATGAAGTGTGGCTGCTTCATAAAGATCAGAAGTTGTCTGAGCACACAGGATGCACATTTGAAACATATTAAAAGAACAAGAAAGACCTTTTTTTTTTTTCAGAATTCTCTCTGAGCATCTGAGAAATCCAGCCTCTCAGAATTATACTTGGAAGATGCCACAAAGCACTGTACATAGAACAAGTTAACGTGAAACAGAGGTAGTTGAGGAGTATATAAGCCTGACAGAAAAAAAAAAAAACAACAACAAACAAACCACAAGAAAATGATCATTACTACTTCTCCAAAGAAGAGTGAGCTAAAGTTAAGAGGGGGGCTAAAGATATTGTGGCTCCTCTGTGGCACTGTGTATTCCTAGATAACATGAGCACCAAGAAACTAGGGTAATGGATTTCTTAAGTCACATATAAAGGGGAAAAAAGGGACAAAAGCACAAAGCAAAATTGACTCAGAATACCAGTCAGATTCACATTCAAATCAGTCCCTCTTATCTTTATAATTGGGAAGAATTTCTTCCTGACTTAAAATGTTATTTTAAAAATAGAGGACTATTAGAGCACCCTTTGAAGAGAGCCACACATCTATGAAAAGCTAATTACATTATTGATCATACAAACCAGATTCATTATGAACTCAACATGTGGCACAGAAGTCATTTAATGAGTAGCGTTATTCCAGCATCAAGTAAACTGAGAAGTGAAAATCCTTCCAAAAAGACAGTAGTTACAAACATCATTCTCTAGTGTGCCATGTCTCAGCAAGTACGATTAAAAAGACAAAACATAACACCTCAATACTGCAACAACAAAGGTTTTTATTAGAGTGAAGAATATATAATCACTGTACAGAAAATATTTGAAGTGTGAAATACTGAATTGCTCACTGTGCATTCCTGTTGCTGAGCCTGTTAGTGATCATTTAATTTGCTGCCTACAGCTGGGGTAACTTATCAGCACTTAAAAACACTTTTGTAATCAGGCAAGAAATGATTGTCCATTCTAAATGATAACATTGCCTAAGGCAGGAAATAAAGGATCATATGAATTACATTAAAAACTTACTCAAGGAACAAAGTGGGTACAGAGGGATGAAAGGGGATTACCATAGTTTTGTGAGGGGTTTTTCTGCACAGAGAAACTGTAGCCTTCCTGCTTTAGCTTTGTATCTACTTCTATTTTTAAATAAGAAAATATATTAACATGTACAAGAATTCACCATTAAATGCAACCTGTTCCAGTTATCTCTAGCTTGAGAGGAAGTTGCTTACTTCAACCTTTGAGGCTCCGAAGGATGGTTTAACCAATCATCTTCCTTTAAAAAATGGTTGGTTTTAAACCTTTAATGAACAGAGATTCAAAAAACCTTATCTACTTTTTGAGTTCTCAGTTCTTCACGCAATTAAATCTGCAGCTTTTGCCTTCCAAAACTGTTTGGTGAAGTCTACAAAAGCTAGAGAAGTCTCTGTTTTGAGCATTTGCTTGTTTCCACCAAGAGCAGGCAAAAAGCTTATTTTCTCCAATACTGAAAGGAAAAAAAACAACACAACAGCAAAGAGGTTAATCAATCTGCTTTAGTCTTAAAGAACACATGCTATGCACAAATTGAACTCTGTGCTGAAAAACATGGTAAAATGTGTAAGGGTAGATAATTTTCACAACCTTTTAAGGGAAAAAGCAGACGCCAACTCTATATGCCCCTTGACCAATTATTTTATCCAATATACACACAGTCCTGCTGGTAGACATTCCCTATCTTATTTTGACATCCAGTAGGAAGAAAACCAGAAGCCCTATGCTGAGGTGTCCGCATTCCCTGATGCAGAAGCACTGGGATTACAGCCTGGAGATATTCTAAATCCATGCAACTTCAACAGCCAAAACTGAGTTTGCTCCAAAACAGGTATCACCCAACCATTAAAAAAAAACCCCAAAACTTTACAGTTACAGTTTAGGTGAGACACCCTGTATCCCACAAGCTTTTCTAATCACTGCTTACTATTTCAGCCCTGAATACAACTGACTTGATTTGTAAATTTACAAGGGAAATAAAATGTGCAACTAGACACTTCAATTCTAGATTGTTTCCTTCCTCTGCAGAAATAAATAATGCTGCTAAAATGAAGTGACTCTCCAGGGAGAATGGCTATCCAGTCTTCATTAGTATCAACTAAAATTAGTATGCACCTTTTCCTCCTCTTGAGAACTACTGTACAACACCATTAGCTTACTCTAAATGCTAAATTTATTTACTTTTGAGACAACTTTTTTTTATAACCATTAAGGAGACAGGCAGTGCATGAAAAGGTCTGTAAAATATCTGATAAAATAACAGAGACACATTAGAAATTAAACTAAAGGTTTCATAACACAGCTGTAAACTGAACGCAATTTAGAATATTGTTGTACAAGAACAATACGGAGCTGATTCCAAAACATCCAGAGTACTTTATCCAAAAGCTTTACTTAATGCAGAGTGACATATACAACACTGAAACACCATGGTTACTGTAATAACTAGCCATGCTAAAAACCTCTTAAGTGCTGCAGTAGACTGCACAGGTTCTTCAAAGGCCTATTTTGAAGGCATTAAAAGAATAAATATCTACTGATAAAAATTTTTTGAACAGCATTTGAAATGAAATACTGTGTGGCATTGGGCCAAATCTTCTGTTTTCACTTGTGTCATAACACCTCTGTAGTGTTGGGTTTTTTTCCAGACAACTTAAAATACTATGAAAAAGAAGGCCATTGGCAATTCCAAGCAGAATTATAGATGAACGAACTGAAACCTTCAATTGGCCATTGAGCAAGGTGACCCCTTTACAGCAAATTCACGACCCATTAATTGTTCATTTGTTTAACGATTTGCAGTTTCCTGAAGACTACAGCAACAAATTCTTAAGACTGCCTCAGACAAAAAGGAAAGATAATGATTTTGACTGATGAAATAATAAATGTCGCTAAAAAGCATCCCATTTTACCCATAATATAGAAATAGACATTAATTACCCTTACTTTTCATTGTGCTTTTTTGAAGTATTTTTTTAAAAATACATTAATAAAGCACAGATTCTTAAGACTTGTTAACTGCTGATTAATCTTTGTCTATTCTTTTTGCATGCTCCTCACACTTGCAATCCAGTATCTTTGCAGGAGAAGCCTGCAGGCCTAAATTTTTTAGAGTATGAATAAAGGCAGTAACTGGAACTCCAAAACCAGCATCACATAAAGTCATGAGATGCCTTTAGCACTTACAAATCAAGACACTTGTTTTTCATTCTAGGCACTGGATGCCCAAAGCAGAAAGGAAAGCTAAAAGCACATAGGTTGCACACTCTGAAACAGTGCACAAAGATTGCAGAGCCTCAGGAAAATACCTTTGTAATGAAATTCAGCACAGGCCAGCCGGAGAGGTAAAAACCACAAAGTAAGATAACTGTATCAGGCCTACATTAGTGGCTGTCACATCTGCTTATTTGGTATCCAAAGTGTAACACATCAGTGGGCTTGCATATTAACTGCCAAAAATATGAATGGAAGATGCAATCAGTGCCTGCTGGTGTGTATCAGCTTTTTGCTTAGAACACCATTCCTGCGAGCCAGAATCATAGAACAGTTTGGTTGGAAGGGACCTTAAAGATCAACTATTCCAAGCCCTTCTGCCATAGCCAGGGACACCCTTCACTAAACCAGGTTGCTCAGAGCCCCATCCCACAGAAACCTGGAATAACATTCTTGGGTACTTTTAAATGCTCAGAACAAATCTGTCCTGTGATTTTAAAAGCAGGGTTAAGAACTGAAGAAAGATCAAGTAAAAACAAGCCTGAATGGAAAAAGAAAAGGTCACCTGAATCAAACCTGTAATACACTTTCACAAATGCAGTAAGAATTATCTGGGAGAGTGTGACAGGCACCTAAGGCCAATGAAGTAAAAAGACATGTCTTTAAAAAAAACAGTGACTGTCAGTATTTAATGAAAAGAAAGGTCCACACAAATACTGGACAAACTTAAAACTTCAATCTTGAATATTTCTAATAGCTTTTTTTTTTTGGTTTGTTTGAACCCTAAGGCTCATGCCAGGCATTTTCACTTTGTCTTATGAAATTACCATCCTACATCCAAAGTTCAAAGTAATCCACAGTGCATGACAGCAAATTTTGCATCATTTCCATATAATTACACTTCCTTTTTTCAAATCCCATAAAACATCACCTTTATTAAATATATATGTAGATGGAAATTAAATTATTTCTTCTCATCCTGCACTACAGTGCAATTCTTCAAAATAAAAACTACATTTGAAGAAAAGAAGAGATGCTTTTTAGCAAAATGGATAGCCAAAGCAATAGTTCTCCTCAGTTCATATCAGAATTTGACTAGCCTTTTGAAGAAAGAATCAATTAAAAACCAGGATGATGACTAGCTTTTCAGAGCTGTTTAACTTCCCCCCTTCATTCCATTTCCTGTCATGGTCTAATACTTAAGGCGAACAGTGTAATATCTTAAATCCCCTATAAACACAAACTAAATGTCAGATGGTTTTAAGGAAAAAAAAAATTGGAAATTCAAAAGCAGAAATGCTTTAGTAAACACTATTTTATTTAACATGGGAATCAAGTATTTTATTGCCTCAGTGTGTATTGTAGTAATACAGTATGGAGTGTAAGATGTTGGGTTAAACACTTCATTCTTCATAGAGGGTATATTGTAATAACAAAAGTAACATAGGCAATAATCTATTGTCAGCCTAGATCATCAGCAAGAAGACTGTTGTAAGGTCTTCCTGGAGCCTTCTCTTCTACAGTCTGAAAAATCCCAGCTCTCTCAGACTGTCTCCCTAGCAGAGGTGCTCCAGTGCTCTGAAAACTTTTGAAGCCCTCTGGACCTTCCCCAGCAGGTCCCTGTCCCTCCCATGCTGGGAGCCCAGGGCTGGGTGCAGTGCTCCAGGTGGGTCTCAGCAGAGCAGAGCAGAGGGGCAGAATCCCGTCCTTCCCCTGCTGCTCTGGATGCAGCCCAGGACACGTTTGGCTCTCTGGGCTGTGAGTGCCATGGCCGGGCCATGTGCAGCCTCTCACCCACAGCACCCCCAAGCCCTTCTGGGCAGGGCTGCTCTGGGTCTGCTCATCCCCCAGTCTGGGGATCAGAAGTTGCCTTGTCCCAGATGCCAGACCTTGCATGATTGCTAAGATGTTTAAAAAAAATGTATAGGACCTCTACAACCTTTTTCTCCAGTCCTTATAACTAAAACAGTTTCATCTTGTAGTAAAATGAACTAAAACCTACCACTCACAACCTCTCACCTTACTCAGCTACCACAGAGACCAGCAACTGAGAAGAAAATACCTCACCTGTGCAAACTTGTGTATCTGCTCCACAACAGCTGCAAAGAGGGCATGAACACTCTCATCAATTAGACTCTGCATATAATGGACAGCTTCTTCATCAGACAGGTCCAAACGAAACTTGTCCTGCACCTGGAATGGGAGCGGAAATGGCTAAAATTAGTTCAATGATTAAAGACATGCATTATTCTATCAATGTATACAGAAGAAGACACAGTAATTTTGGCTGTTTAGTGGAGAATTAGTGTTTAATGTTTGGCCGTTTAGTTTAGCTCTTCCTTCTAAGCTACAGCAGATTGTTGGAAATGTACAATATTATTAAAAACACGTATATAAAATCCTTTAATAAAAAATAGTGTTTATATAAGCTAGAAACAATCCCCTATTCAAACTAAATTTCAAAGCTCAAGGTCAAAACATCAAGAGAAGCATTTGGAAATACAAGTTTAAGCGGAACTGAAATGCTATGAGAAAAAGAAGTAACATTCAATATCCACTAGAAAATGAAATGCCGCTTGAGAAAAACTTCACATATTAAATACAAAATTGGAAGAGTCTGGATGATCCTAATGATTTTAGAAACAATGTAACACTTTGTTACTCTAAACCTATTTTCAGGTAACATTTGTCTTTCAGAAAATGTAGGGCAGTTAAGTAAAAAATACAGAATGGGAGGAAAGTGTGAGCAAATCTACTCCATCAAAACTGACCTTTGTATGGTATGTGTGAATTTCATTAACTGTATCCACCAGTCATGAACAGTTCACTGGAGACCCTTAGAGGTTTTTTTCTTTGACAGCAACATTGTACCAGTAACACATTCTGCTTAGTACTTGCAACTTGTACATGAGTTAAAAGCTGAATGCACAATTACTAAGAACGCAGCAATATATATATTTTTCAATTTCCATCTTGGCAATGCCAAGAACATCTATGAAGGTGCCTTTCTGTGACTTCCAACTAGTTCCAAGAAAATAGTTCAGAACTGATCCAAAATTCCCTAACGTACTGGAGCCCAGCCCTAACTCCACTGAGCCTGGTTTTATCCTCTTCCTCCTTGAAATTTCTGATGAGTCTAGATCCTAGCACTGCCTAAGCAATACTAGGGCCATCATTTAAAGTACTAGTTACCTTTGCAAAGTAGTGTTGGTAACAGTATGTAAATTGTCCAGCAAACTCACATTAGTTGCAGAAGATTTATTATTGCCATGCTGTCACGTTCTTTATTCGCATAAAGATAAATCTCAAACAATTCAAGCTCCTGTGGAGACCATCATATTGAAGTATTTCAGCCTTCTGCATAATGAACTAGGTAAAACTGTATCAAGCAATTTCGTTTACCCTATCTTTATGCCAAGTCAGAATGTTTCACATCCTAGGAAAATTGTTTCAATGATTAATTGTCCTGTTTAACAACTGTGACTTATTTGCTATCTGAATTTGTCTAATATCAATCTCAAATAGTTGAGCTCATTAAAACCTTTTATATCAAAGAGCTGTCAATCAGGAATCTCTCATGTAGGCAAATATCAAATTATTTAAGTTGTTTATTAACCTTCTCGTGGCTGTAAGACAGAGTCAAGTCTTTCCTGAACATTTTTGTAGGAATTCACTGTTTGCTAGTCATTGACAAAAATGTAAGCTATTTGAACAATTTTCACAATAAGGTTGAATTTGTGACGTGATACTACCTTTATGCCCTACTTTTTATGCTTTCTATGCACCACATACTCAACCACTATCTTTATGAGAGCAAAAATGCTCCAAGATTTCAGCTGAGTATTAACTAATTTCTGTTTAGTATAATTCTGTGTTCCTTTCAAAGGCAATATATTCCAAAATAGTGCCCTTCAACACTGTAATAAAAAGCTAGCCAGCACAGTATGGAAAGATTAAAGAATCCTTTAGGTTGGGAAAGTTTCTTCATTCAAAATAACCTTTATAACTCTTTTGCTGATGAATTTGAAATAAGTATAAAGTGAGTTTCTCCTCAACTTCCTCTCAAAAAGAAATCTGATCAATAATAATTAATATATTAATTAAAGCCAAATACAGTTCAAACTTTTAATTAAGCATGTTACCAGTGAGAGATTCAGCATATTATTCCAAGAAGTTCTTGTTACAAAGAACTTTCAACTTCATAACAAAAGGAAATTTATTAACTCTCACATCAAAGTTTTCGACAGTAAATGTTGCACAGTAGAACAGAATTTAATTGACTACTCACATGCTTGCAATTATGCAAAAGCTTAAATGTCCAAATTACAGAAGACATATCTTTCAGATCTAGTTTAGTGCTCACAGAAAAGGTGATGTTAATAAGAATTCATCAAAATCAGTAAGTCTAGTTTCAAGAAAAACAGAAAAAAGTTACTGTAGCACTCTTTTACACAACTTTATTAATCAAATATTTTGGCAATCTTCTAATTTGGTCATAGAAGATTTCAGAATTTCTGCAGTTATTTATATTAAAATGCAGCTTCATTCTATGGATTTAATGACTAATTAAACCCACTTCCCACAAAAAAACACTGGGCACACTGATATATGTGCAAAAAAAAAAAAATCCATCCATTGTTAGATTTTGCAATCAGTTTGTAATTAAGAGAAGGCTCAAATGATGCCCAGTATTGAATCTTTGCTTTCAGGTTTTTCAGCCCTGCATCAAAACTGACTGCTGAAACCTAGATGAGAAGAAACAAGGCAAAATTACAAATAACCTCTTGAGCTGCAACAGCAGCAGCAAGATTAATATGCACTTACAGGAAAATATGCACTGTAGGAAAGCAACAATAATTCTTATTTGAAATCTCTCAAGTTTCAATGTGGGATGAGTTCTAAAAGCTGACAGTTTTGCACAGATGAGTCAACAGGAAGAGATTTTTGCATGGTATTAAAAATACAGGTAAACTTGGGGGGTGAAATTCTGATGACATAAACAGTTATCTCATTCTACACACTTACAAATGATGACCACCACAAAGGCATCAAAAACATCCACCTGAAGACTTAGAGCTCCCGCTTTGATACTTAATTCAAGTGCATTGTTATAGTTCAGGATTTGTAAAACAGAGAAAAAAAATAAGCTTGATGAATCTAGTTGAACTTTTGCTTTGTTTCCAGAAAAGGAAACACTAAACTCCATTTGATATACAAATACTCTTTTGAAACATTAAATCCAACAGCAGAACTTGAATGTTCCAAGGATGAAGAGGCTGAAGAAGTAAGAATAGTCTATATCAAGATACTGACTTTCAACTTGAAACTACATTAAAGTTGTCCACTTCCTATACCCCTGAAAAGAGGATAGTTTAATATCAAAGTCTACAAGAGGATTGAAGAGTCATAAGAAACTGTTTGACTAGAAATTCTGCTATACTTCTGTTAAATCTGAAGCACTAAGGAAATTCTGTTTCTAAGGAAATTCTGCCAGTTACCCTGATAATGCTTCTGTTTTTCAAATGACAAAAAATTAAAAGGAGAAAAGAGTATCAAGAACAGTTCAGAAGAAAATATGAGGGCATGAGGGTGAGGGGACAAGCATTTAAGTGTAATGCTTGTAATAATTTACTTGTGGCTTAATTTTGGATGATGAAAAAAGAAGGGGATCATCACTTGCAGCAGAATCACACAGAAAATGGGAACTTAGCAAGCTAACAAGTCAAAGAAGGGCGAAAAATATTTTACAGGAATAAAAAGAAAGAAACACTACTTCACACCACTATTATCCCAAAAATCTAACTCACAGGGGAAGAGCACATCTACCAGAATAACAGGCAATGTTAACTGATAGTAAACTCAGACTCCATTCTTTTCCTTGAAGTGTCTTCAAGGAGAACTGAAGTGAGTATTGTTTGAAAAATGGCATCAAAGATGTCCTATGAAGCTGATTTCACAGAAAACTTAGAAAACTCACTGTAAACTCCAGAGCTGTGTAAAAAAAAAAAAAAAAAAAAAAAAAAAAGGATGACAAAAGGGAAGAGAAGAAATATTCAAGAAAACACTGACCATCTTATTAAGAATGGTAGTTAAAGATCTCAGAAAATGGGTAGGCCGGGGTCTTCATTCAGTTGAATGAATGTCCAAGCTCAATCTTCTGTTGCTGGCTGTTTGGAATGTGATGGGCTTACGATTGAGAAATCATATGAAAACATAGTTGGGAGTAGTACTACTGTGGGTAAGTGCACTTCCCTGCAGAGTTCCAAGACTTTTGCTTGTGCCTTTTGTTCTCAAAGCGCAAGACTGACCTCTCCCTTCCATCAAAGAGCAGATTTCTATGGACATTTTGTCCTCAAATCAGACTTACTGTCCAATATGGACCACAGTTATTATATTAAACTCAAGAATCTTTCACTAGAAAGCATCTTCTCACTCGTAAAACTTTACCTGAAATTGATTAGTTATTTAATGCTAAAAGTTAAGACAAACTTTGGGAATTCTGTGGAAACTTTTATCATCTTCAGGGCAGCCCTCAAATCCATATTTCATGGATACTCATAGCTCTGTTTTTCAGAATTTCTGATGGCATTTTAAGGTACATACAAGATGTACGTATGGGAACCCTTTGTTTATCCTATTTAGTTTTCAGACAGTTTGCAAGTCAGACATCCTGAAGACTGGTGGGGCTTTAGTATTTATTTTTTCAGCAACATTAAGCAACACTTATTTTGTTTTATACAATTTTATTGCTCTAGTATGAGATTGCTCATTGCAACTTCAGCTGCTTTACAGAGAATCTTCAGTGTCCTTTTCCAATGGGTCACAATATACAGTGGCTGTAAGCACTACTAAAATGAGACAAAGATCAATTAACAGCAAAAAAAAAGGAAAAAGTAGGGGGTTTTTTGTGATTATTTTTACTGTTTTGTCTCATAATTATTACAGTATTCAGCATCAGTATTCAGTATTCTGCCTTATTACAATATTCATGTGGAAGAAACTGGCACTAATGCTTGACTTAATCGTTATCACATTTCAACTTTTTCAGTAAATACTTTCCTGCTATTTCTGTTACTTACAGTCCAAACAAATGACACCACAAACTATTCAGATGCTTTAATTGCACAAACTTCATTTGAGAGACTATTCTGACAACAGTCCTTGTTTCCATGGGCTCAATTTGAACAAAATGTGGTTTCTAAACAAGGCCATATAAGCTTCTCTAATTTTTTTTTTTAATAGAAGACAACAAAGATGTTAGTGAACATCTCTAAACTGAACTTCTGTGAGAACTGGGGTTTCAGCCACTACAGTACTCAAAGATTAAACTGTTCCTGCTCAGAATTTCACCATACTGGCCAAAAACTTAAAATCAACTAGAGACTCATATAAAGCAACAGGAGCAAAAGAGTATTCTCACACTTGGTTCATGTTTTGGTGTTTACGCCAACTTCTGTATTTTTTCAATATTTTGAAATTAACTAAAACACATGAAAAATCAACAGCCTAGAAACAAAAAAGCTGGGTGTGCAGCTGCAGCATCATGACCCAAATGGACAGAGAGATGAACATCTGCCGAAGTAAAATAAGCTCAGTGGCAATGTGACTCTTTTACAAAGCATAAACCTTCCTGGAGCAGCAAGTAAATACTACTGAAGCAAACAGATTCTAATCAAGCAAAAGTGACTTTACTTCTTCTGTAAATTTCATACTGGCATTAATAAATCTCAGGAAGATTTCCTAGTACCACCTTTTAACAAATATTGCTATTTTTGGTCAGGTGAAAAGGGACAGATATCAACTGTCTAAAATGGCTTATCAAGCTCCAACTTAGAAAGTCCTTTCCATTTCACTAATTTGGGAACGTAACTCTCAGTTATCCTTTGACTGATTGGGGAGCACAGGGGCAGGGGAAAGCAATGTGAGTTTCACTACAAGCCAGGTGAAAGAAACAGGAACAATTAGCTCAGGTTTAGAAACAAGGTAGCTCAGAAGCTTTCTGTACCTCTAGTCACATCTCTGCTTCAGCTTTTATACATGTAGCATAAAAATAATTTTACTTTGACATATTTACTGTTAAAGGAAAAAACATGTCTGCTCTCTCTTTTTATTAGTTTCCAAACAATTAGACTGATCATTTTCTTAGCAAGGGGGGTGAACCCCCATCAGTATTCACATAGCCTTGGAAACACAGAGTGCTCTCAGTATTACAGCCCACAGACAGACAACTTTCCTCTCTTTTAATTTTATCCTTTTTTTGTCTAGCCAAAGGCCGTATCAAAATGAATGGGACTACTTTCACAAACAGCAGTTAAGCTCCTGCTTACAGGAGGCAGGTATTTGTGCTTTCTGCACTCACAATAACCTTGCCTATAACGGCAGCATCTTTGCAGCACCTTCTTTAATCAATGGATATCTGAAACAGAGCTCAGTCAATTAGGACACCATTCTTTAATGCCTCTGAGTCCTTTGTCTGACAATGAATCATTGGTCCCTGATGATTTCTCATTTAAAGGTCTAATCTGCTATGAAGGACAGATAGAAACCATCTGGCTTTTCTGTAGAAAAATAAGAGGCTTTTTTTGTTAGGAGGTGACAATGCTGAATCCATTAGCTACGTCTGAAGAGTGATGGTGCACCTCTTCCTTACGCAAAACTG
The DNA here is from genome assembly GCA_003676055.1 of Chloebia gouldiae. Classification (NCBI taxonomy): domain Eukaryota; kingdom Metazoa; phylum Chordata; class Aves; order Passeriformes; family Passeridae; genus Chloebia; species Chloebia gouldiae. The sequence goes on from QUSF01000029.1 coordinate 5,208,075, forward strand.
GCTACATAATTGACTCCAGATTTTAGTCATTACTACTTAAAATTTATAGCACTGGCTAATTTTACAATGCCCAACAATTAGCAATTAGCACTGCAGCTGTGCTAGAAATGGAAAAGCATGGAGCAATGGCAGGAAAAAAAGTGAGTGTAGCAATATCTTCATTGTATTATTAGTTACGCATTGACAAGTCAATATAATGATTTCAGCCCAGTTTTTTCCTGAAATCTGAGAAATGGAAAAGCATATGTGAAGAGTGGAAAATTTAAAGGCAATTATCTCAGAGGCCAAAGAAAAGGAGACACAAACTGAGGAGAATCCTCTGCTACTTTTCAATTTAATTCCATTTTGTGACATTTTTGAGCCAGGTTTTCAGAAAAGCCTAAATCAGAGAGTGACAGTAGGAGACTGTGTCATGAACCATGAGATGAAGCACAATATACTGACAGCTTTCATTATAAATAATATGGAGAGGACAAAAAGAGATGAAAGGATCAAAAAGACAAATAATTTTAAGCTTTGCAGTTACTTTTTCACAGTCAAAATCTGACAAGCTCTTTACTATGAAACTAAACAAAAAGGTTTCTCCAGGTTTGAGGGTGGAGGCAATTTTGTGAAGTTGGTAATCCCCGTTTTCCAGGTTTTCCTATGGGGAAACTAGTGATCAAAACTGAAGTGAGGTAAGTGAGTCAGTACAGTAAGTTTTTCTTCCAAAGGGGAAGTCCTAGGCTATTTTTCTATAAATATTGGGTAAACACTGAGTGATACTGTGTATACCCACTGCAAGCAGACAGCTGGTTCATAAACCAGTTTTCCATAAGCTTGTCAAGAATAGTTGTGAAACTTCAAAGAGCTTTGTTTATTTTCAGTCCAATTTCAGCTGTGAAAATGCATGATTAAGGTCAGCACTGATTTAATTTCTGAAAACAAATGCTATGCAAAGCAAGTAAGAATGTACTGCCAAATTCTCATGTGCTCTAACTCTGTATCTTCAGGTGAAGCCATTGGAAGTTCCAGTTTCTTTTCATGCTAGCAGGAAAAAAATATCACTATTGCCATCTTTTTCTGGTAAGCAAATCAGTTTGTGTAGTCTGCTGTCTTTTGTACAAGAAAATTGTTGAAGTTCCTTCAGGGAGGACAGGAACAGAGCACCCAGATATGCTTAGACCATCATGTGCCAATAAACCATATAAAAGAGGTCCAGTCTATACTTACTTTACATAATGTTGTATATGACATTAGCTACTGTTCCAATTTTGCCTTCACTCAGTCTGTGTTTCTCCCAAGACATTTCATAACTTTTGGACCAAAACAACTCTTGGACAATATGCCTACTGGATTTTAAGCTTGATTATACAATTGCATTCTGTCAGTGAGCTCCATGGGATGTCCCACTGTTATTAGATGGTGAGGATAATTTTGAAAAAAAACCAAACCCATAACAGTCTGTCTTTGTTCCTCAGGTTAGTAGTTACAGTCTTTGTTTTCTGCACTCAGATTTTTCTAGAAGGTTTCATTCAACATATCAGTATGAAATTCTTAAAAAATAAAAGTAATCACAAATCAAATCATCCAAGGCCTCACAAAACAGGACATGTTTCACTGAAGTTTCCTTATGATCTTACTTGGTTTCCCTCTGTGACTAAAAGTAAGAAAGTCCTTCCAACATTCTCTTAACTACTCTCACTAATGAGTATCCCATTATTAAACACCTATACACTGCAGGAAATTACAAGAGACAATATCAAGACCTGGAATATCAACTAGTGTTCTTTATTTTACTCCAGACATCACTATGATATGGTAGGTGCAAATTTTATTTTTATTTAGAATACGTATATGATTACTAAAAACAAACCTTCATTCTGGCTCTAAGACCACATAGATTATCTGCTAAAAGTTTAGAAAAGAGGAACACAAAATTTATTATAAATGCAATTTTACTCCTTTCTGTAACCAGCAGGAAGACACTTCCTTCTTACCCACTAGTGGGACAGGATGTCTCTTTGTGAAGACAAAGATTAAACTGGGAGTTCAGCTACCTAACATTGCAGTGCTTTCACTTTGAGGAAGCAAAATTGTAGCCAATGAAGTAAAGTCTTTCTTTAGCAATAACCTGTATAATGATTCATGCCTACTTACTAAGAGCAGTATAGCTACACCTACTGAAAATACTGAGTATCAAAATTCTTTATGACAAACAGATTGTTTGACAAAATAACTACAGTGTAATATTTCAATAGGCATTGTAAGATATATAATATATATACTAGTTCAGTAAGTATTCCTTTGTTTTACAAAAAAGGAAATTACTCTCCTTGCAGTTTAATCATCAAACTAGTATTCTGATTAATCCAAACTGAAATACAGTTAACGTATCTTGTTGCCTGTAAGCTCAGAGCCTCACTTGCTCCAGGTCCCTAAAGTAAAAAAGGGCTCTACAGGAAAGTGAGCGTGAGTGCTGCCACTACAGCACCACTGAGGAAAATACTGGCTATGAACTTCAACTCTACTCTTCGCCAGGACACGTTCTTAAATACAGAAACATTGGTAAATTTCCACCTTTGTCTTCTGTGAAAGTGATACCCTCGTTGAAATGGCTATTGACTTGTCTCACACATCAAAGGTAATTTAATTTTGCAGGTCAGTCCAAAATGGATCTTTACCTAATTTGAGTCTGTTAAAATATATATAGATTTTCTGTTAAAGCTTTAAGGAAAAAAAAAATCAATTGAGATGCTGAAAGCATTTATTTAATTTTTCTACAATCAGGTACAGTATTACCTTGTTAAATGACTGAATCAACTTGCCACTCACCCCAAGAGAAGCAAGGCACCTTGTTCTTTTTTTTATTAGTTCTAACAAAGCTTATAACTGATTTCAGATGGGCTTCAGATGGGCTAATGGGTATTTAATACCCCAAACAAGTTTTCTAGCACATTATTAAAAAAAAACCCCAAACAACAATGACCTATTCAGTGTTATACAACAGGTTAAGATGATTCTGATCCTAGCCCATTTAAAGCTATTTTCTCGTTTATCTCTTTAAAGCAAAATGAAAAATTGAGAACTAAAGAAAACAATTACTTTCACAGGAGCTTTGAATACTGTCATAAGCATCCAGCAGATCGCAGTATCAACAACTGCTTAATGGAAGGCTCTGCTGCTTACCTACTCTTTAGGGATCCTGGAATGATGTATTATTTGTGTACAAATTTAAGGAGTATATCTAAAGGACAACTTTGAACCAAAAACACCAAACTGTCAACAGGGTTCCGAGACAGCTGAGCTGTCAGGGAAAAAAAGTTTATATAATATAACAAACTTGAGATCTGAACAATTTGGCTACCCTCCTGACAATACCTTACTGTGCGGGTTTTGGGTTATTTTTTAAAGGAACAAGCACACTCTACATTAACTTGAAAGAACTTGGAGAAGTAGGATCTTTCCCTCTCGAAGTGATTTGCATTCCGTATCAGAAGCACTTTCCTTACTGCTTCAGTTCTATCTGCTTTCACATGTTAAAGCCTCTGTGAATGGACAGCCTGGAATCTCCCATGACGATAAAAGACAGTTAACTGAGCTGCAGCACTGTCAGAACTCAGGAACCTAATAACTAATTGCTGCATTTGATCTAACAGTGATCTGTCTTGTAACAACTAAGCTCCTGTTCTTTCCATGCAGTGAAAGCACTGTTATTTCTACTTTGTAATACAATGTAGAAGTAACCACATGGATCTAATTCAGAGTTCAGGTGGTCAGAGCGTGTGCTGGTAATGCCACAGCTGTGCATTTGATCCCACATGGACCACTCAGTTGAAAGCTGGACTTGATGATCTTTGTGGCTCCTTTCCAACTCACAATACTCTGTGATTCTGAATTTCCTTTTAGATTCTGCTGCCTTCAGTGCTCTCCAAATGTATGCAATATTGTTATGCTTTACATAATCTTGATTTTTAATTATTGTACATAAGTGAACTGTAACATACTTCTCAGCTATAGAAAAGACTTTCTGGCTTTCAATTCTGTACCTTGATTTGTTAAGTCAATAAAATAATATTGGAAATTTACAGAGAGTAAAAGAGTTTTAGAAGAGTCTGAAATCCTCAACTACTGTTATATTAAAACCATCCTTTACAAGTATTTTACAGAGCCCAACATCCTATTATCATAAGTTAATGAAAGCATATACCCTTGGACAGTATTTCTAGGGAGTTTTCCACCATAAAATGCAATGCCAAGATATTAATAAGAAACACAGACATTGCATGTTGATTAGCAGCAAGTATCAGAAGACTCTTGCTAAAAAATATCACAGCTCACAAGAACACATTCAAGGCAAGGATGAACAACACTGTCACGTGAGCAACCTGTCCTAGTGGAAGTGGCCCATGGCAGGAGGATGGAGTGAGTTCATCTTTAAAATCCCTTCCAGCCCAAGCCATTCTGGGGTTTGTGACCAAATGACAGGTAACCCTGGACCAGTAATGAGTAAGACTAAAATGCGCCATAAGTCTCAAATTTATTGGTGCAAACATTAAAAACCAGCACTTCTGAAGTTCAATGAAACCACTGGTTGGAGGTCCTGATGATTCTTTCAGTCAAGCACAAACTTACCTCAAATTAGCCCCACTCTACCTTTTGATGCATACTTCAAATTTTACTAGGATTTATGGGGCACTTATTAGTAAACTTTGCAATATAAAATATCTTCCCCTTCCTTACTGTATTCACTCATGTTTCCAATGGGTAGGCAGAGCCAAATGCATCTTTATAAAAATAAAATTCTTAAGACACGACTTACATACTGTTGGGAAGGTCTCTTCTTTGAAGAGAAGATGTCTCTACAAAAGTGTAGTTACTTCCACACCTTGGCAGTTACTGAACCATTTCAGTTGCCTACTTTAGGCTTTTATCTCCCATGTTCTATGTAAGTAATCTACTCAATCTGAAGGGCATATAGGTACAGATGTGAGGTTCAAGCATTAATAAGAAGAAAAAATTTGCTGTAATTTTCTCTGGAAAACAGCTGAGTGGAGGAAGATTGTCATCTTTACCACAAAACAGCACTTGTGACTAGCTTAGTTTCCTGGATATGAAACTGAAGAGCTGCAAGAACTCTTTGTATTGATTTGAAACTGAGAAACTCTAAATAGAAAAGCCTGGAACCTTGAAGAGAAAAGGAAAAATCTGTGCAAGTCACAATTTAGTATTCTTCAAGGAAATTATATTAGAACATGAAATATTTATTTGAAGATTCTGAATCTCTGCTATCACAGCTTATTGAAAACAGTGAAGAATAGCCTATCTGAAAGACAATCCACCGCTTGAATGAAAATTACAGTGAACTAATTTTCATTGGATACACAGGCTCCACAAAGTCTTTTGGAGAATTAAAACAGATAGCCCTTCACTATAAATCAGTTTATAAACATTTGTCTAAAATGTAAATGTAATGAAATCTAGATGGAGATGCATCCAGTATTTTTCATGTCAACTCTTGCTCAAACAGCAAATGGAGAAGAATGACTTAAGCTGGTATAAAGGACAAAGTCAGAATTATGGGACACAAGTCTGCCTTCCCAATAAACAAAAATTTAAAACCAGCCTACTGGTTTTAAATCTTCAGTAGACTGGTTTTATAACTAGAAGAAGACTGATTTTGTAAAACTATCCATGTCTTAAAGGGTTCTAGACTAGATGAGACAATCTTTCGTGATACAGTCACTATTGACTGCTTCACTTCTAAGTCTGATAAGGTGGAGACACTATTTTTAGCTAAAGTACCCATTGGAACAGAGTGCTAGAGCAGAGTGTGCAGCATTACATGGATGACAAGCTGTTCTGTATTCACAGGCACATGTGCTAAGTGTTCTCCAAGTACAATCTTCTGTCTTTAACTTCAGTGAAGAAAGAAATTGCTCAAAGTTTATAAAACCAGAGCAAGTATTTTCAGGTGAGACACAAATAAGTTATCACCACAAGTGACTGAAATTTTCATAATGAGATGCCCTGGGTCACTGAAAGACAATGAAAGCTTCACAATTACCTTTTTTACAGTCTTGTCAGGTTCAAGAGCAATATCTGGAATGTTGGCATCCACCATGAGGGAAAATAAATTCAAGATCAAGTTGGAATACCTAAACAGAAGAGCAAATTAGGTAAAACATGTTGTAAACTGTATAAAAGACATTTTGTAAACGACTTAAGAATTCATCAGCATCTTATAAAGAACTGTTAATGATTCAGAGATCAATTTTAATATTAATTGAAAGTATTTATGTTAAAGAATACAAGATACTGACATACACTATCAAAGTTTAACTTTCAGAATCTCTCAAAATGCCAATATTGAATAAAATGCTCTGATTTTGTTATAGTTTTCTAAAATTGCCAGAACATTTACTCAGAGACACATCAAATATAAACTAAAATTTCATACATTTTAGGTTTTAATGCCATTTTCTACCTCTGTTAGGATACACATAGGCTAGAATACTGATGCAAAGTTATGTTTTTATTATTAAGTGTTACAGCAGAATGATATATATTCAAAGATATGAAGTCATCATAAGTACAAAAAATTGTTTTTCCTATCACTGCAAGGGCTTTTGACATAATGAGTTAAACGTTTAACCAGATCCAAGTCTTCAGCTGCTCAGTTAAGCGCCAGTAAGAGTGGTAGCACAGTACATTTAGGAAGTACAAATGTCATCCATAACCATTAAAAATGACAAATTAGAGAAGAGTTTTAGGCTTTAAAATCCTGTTGGAAACACTCACAACTATCTTTTTAAAGAGCACCACTTTGCCCTTGCAGAAAATTAGCTGTCAGTTTCTTTTTGAGAGGATAACTTTCAAGCTGTTCAACACAAACTGAAACTCCCCTTCCTCTGCAAAATATCCAGTTCCCTTTAAGACACAAAATATGTTACTTTACCATTTGAAATTGTGCTTTGCTAAGAGAACCAGTAGCTTCACAGATGAGAGAAAATGAATTCTTAAAAACTTGTTTATTAGGAAGCTGCTGAATATGTATTAACTGACAATTGCAAGGAGTGCAAAGTATTTCAACTAAATGAAAGGTCTGCTTCACAGCTGTATTTTACAAAGTAAATACTGCTCAAAAAAGACACCTCTCTAGAAAAACTTAATTCCAACAAGACCTCTTGACACTTTATTTTTATCTGGAACTAACATTACTTAACACATTCTAATATAATTTTTAAGACATTATAAGAAAAGCATTCAAATCAACTGTTTGGCTAGAAACTTCAGTGCCTTATTTCTTTTAGCAGTTTTACTTCAAGGGCAGTGAGCTGGAGTCAGGAATATTACTTTTATGAGAAATTAAAAGAAACAAAGGAAAGTTAACTCTACCATTTTGTTTCAGGTCTGGCTAAGAAATCTGCAAGTCAGGTTGCTCTGCTGCTAGAACAGACACCACAGATTTTAATAATTTTTTCTTCTACTTGCCTGAAACTAGCAGATTTTGTTTTAAACATGCTTAAATGTTACAGGTACATGCTCTGAAGTCTCTTCCTAGATTACTGGTACCTTCTATCTGTAGTATTCCCTTCAAATGACAGAATCCAAAGTCTCAGAGTTCCTTTTGCTCTTCAACCACACAGAGGATAAAAGCTTAAATGTGCTACAGGTTATTGGAGCCATTTATGTGATGGAGGCTTGTAAAGAAAGATTTTAAAGGTCTAGGCATCATTGTTAGATGCCGGTTAACAGTTCTGTTCCATACAATAAAATCTGATTCTCGAAGAATAAAATCACCTGAAGAAACTCATTTTGGGGGAAAAAAAAAAAATCAGGAAAAGGTAATCTGGGGGGAGTATGGAGTGGAAAAAACCCTAAAAATTAAGGAAGAATTGCTCACTATACTATCTGCAGATCTGTCCTCTACACCTCACCCCAACATTTCTATAACTCAGTAATCAACTGCGATCCTTCTTACAGGCAACATCTTTGGCAAACATGCCATGAGGAAAACAGCTGGGGAACTGACAGCCCAAACTCTAGAGGAGAGATTTTGCTGAATCACCTGAGTTAGGAGCCTGACTTGCAAGAAAAACACTGTTGTCAAGCAAGGTATATCACTTATCTTTGACACCTACATTACAAAGGCCTCTGGAATGGCTGACATCCATCCACAGCCAGAACAAACTCTGAGCCAGGTCTTCCTAGTTTTAAGAAGGTTTAATGAACTACCCAAACTGGAACCTAAATCCTTCTCACATTATTCTTTGCTTTCTTCAAACTCAGTACAAATAAACTCACAAAATAAGTGAGGACTCAGCTGCACTGAAGTTGATTATCTTCTGGTTTGAAGAAATTCAACAAAAAAACTCTACTTCCACATAGAAGAGGTCTCATATAGAAACCCATATCAGACAAAAGGTCAAATTCTCATTACTGTGTTTTCTGAGAATAGCAACTTTTGTTTTCAAGTAGATATCTCAAACACCTGCTTGATCCTAAGCATTCCTTTATTTATTTTTTTCTATATTTACCAGATCATTTGCATATAGATGTCCTAAACCAATCAAGTATTTAGGATGTTGACTTTGCAATACTCTACCAACTGTGAAGCTACAAACATCCACTATAAAGACAAGGACAGGAAGGTATACAGTTATCTGCAGTCCCAAACTAAGGCCCTGCTTACCTGGTCTAAGTCAAAATTCCTAAGTTTAAAATGTCTTAAAGATACTACCTTTCTTTCCCCCACAATGGAATTATCTTCAAGAGCATGAATACTCCCTAATTATTATCATGTCACAGCTGGCTATAATAAATTACGTCATTTATTCTTCCCTAAGTATTGCCTTACAGTCCAAACTCAGTGAATATGGACCTGATCCCATTCAGCTTTGCTTTTGCTCTTCTCTCTTCACCATGTAATCCCAGCTTTTAGAACATTATCCAGACCCTGCACTACAATCTTTCCAAAGGAGCAGCACTTCCCAAGGGCCATCACACTTTCCAATTGTTGTGTAGCGTTTCCGCTAGATCTGGAGAGCAGCCCCAGTCACTAAATTGGGAACAGACTGGGGAAAAATTGCTCCAGCCAACTGGACAGAGAAAAAAAAATCTCAGCCCAACTACAGCTTCTGTCCCTACTCCAACCTACCTCCTGTTCCTCTGCCCTCACCTATGCCCACTAACTCAAACTCAACAGCAAGCTTTTCACTGGACTAATGCAGGGGAAAACCTTACTTGGAAGGAACAAAACAATCTAGAGCCTCACTCTGGGAAAAAATTCTGAAATGCTCTGACTCAATTCTTTGCTGCCACAGATTGCCCAGAGAGGGTGCAGAGTCTCCTTCAGTGGAGATATTCCAGAACATTCAGAACATTCGTGTGCCATGTGCTCTGGGATGACCCTCCTTGAGCAGCGCAGTGGGACAAATGATCCATTTTGTCATACTATGGAACCTGCTGAGAATGTGTAACCAGGAAATTCTTGATGGAAAGGAAATGCTGACATGTAGCAGGATTTAAACATCTTTAAACAGGCTCAACATATATAATGAAAGCTTAAGAGGCTGCTACAGCCCAAGTCCTGCTGACAGCCACAATTTGCCCTGCAACACATTCAGAACGCAGCAGCTGCTCCTTCACTACAGCATTGCTGACAAAGACACTTACTGATTACTGTTGCTCAAGTAGAAAGCATCTCCTTATTCCTACTCCCCAAGAAAATCCTCCAAACTAACTAAAGAACATACAATAACGATTATATGCCAAAATACTTAGGAACCAGAAATAACAGACACAACTATTCTTTAACCTGTAACTTTAAAATTCCTTACTTTTTTCCACTATGCAACATTCATTCCACCAGGAATCCTGATACACCAAGATACAGTACTTGAAATATGTAGAGAACTGGATATTCCTTAGGGAAATAAAGAACCAAAATAAAGCACAAACTGATGGAGATGACAGAGTTTGCACTTTGTCTTAGTCATCAGAGGTTATGATTTCACATTACTTGGCCAGTATATCTGTCTGTAAGTGGGTTTCTGTTAATATGCAGAACTGTTAGAACTAAAATGTTCCAAAACCAATTGTTCTTTTTTAACAAGTAATCTTAATTATTTTTACTTCTAGATGCTTAAATAGTTACAGTAATTTTAATATTATCATACATAGTAATGATGTACATACAATGTAATGTAATAGATATTATCATAGTATTGTTGTTGAAAGCTTTAAGGGTATTTATCCAGAACCACGTAAAAATATTTTCCAATAAAATGAGCAAATATTGGCGATACTATAATTACAATGACAATTCCGGATATTAAAAATTAAACCATCTTGATTTACAGTTTACTTGTATACCCAAATTATCACTATCCTACAAATTTAATTATTATATTTGTAGCAAATAATTACATAAATTAATTCAATGAATAATCTTTCATTGACACAACAGACCTTTTCACTGAAATAACTAGGTTTAAACAAAAACAACTCAAGTATATGACAAATAAGAAATACAGTATTACAAAACAGCTTAAAGCAAAGTTCAGAAGTTGGACTGTTCTCTGAAGCCACAAATATTGCTTGTTGATAACATGCCACTGTTTTTTCCAAATTGTTGAATGGTTTTTAACCCATTAATAACTTCAGTTCCTAGACCATCTCCTTAGTCTTACTCCTTTTATCAACTGAAGAACTACTTGCAGCATTTTATTTTGTGTCTGGCTTTCTATATTCTGGCTTTCTGGCTGCTTTCTATATTCCAGTACTCTGCACATAAGCTTACCATATTACCAATTTCTTACACATATTTGAAGGTTTCCATTAGGTAATCTTTGATATTAACGTGAAAATCTTTCCTCTTCATTGAAGACATGCTAAATCAAAACCCCAGACAGACCAGGAGTGCTTACCTGTGCTCAGTTCAAACAGAACAAAAATGAGCTACTTGGCTCAGAAAGTTAATGCAACTAATACAGTCACTGCAAAAGAATGAAGCTGATTCTAAATTTAAAAGACAGATCTGTTGCTTCATAGACAACGGAGTCTAAAGAGTTTTTAGCTGCCACAATTCTGGGTATTTAAAGACATTTTGAACATGCTTGATTGTCACTACAAGTTGCTAATTTTTGTCCCACAGGAGTTGAACTGAACTAAGCATATGTGTGTGTGTCAGCTTCAAGCCAAAGAATTTGATCATCACTAATTTAAACTGGAGGAGGATAAACCAGCAAATGAGTAATGACTTAAATTAAAATGACAGTTCCTTAATCATCAATAAGAAGAAAAGAAGCTTATGGGCAAAAACATACCCAAAAAGAAATATAATTTAATATCCCACTTGAGTTATGAAATGAAGCTATTTAAGTTATTAAACAAGCACAACTGAGGCATTTAACTCGAACAATTACATTCACCCTCCATATTACACCAACACTGTGATGTTTTCATTCCTTTGTTTCATACAAAATCTTGTGTTCACATTTAAAGAAGGTTTGAATTTTCAACAGAAACATTTCAGCAATTCATTTAGTGGTCTCCTCTCCTGCTTTAGAGTGGCTCTCATGAGTTGTGGCATAAACCATAAAGCCAGTGCTGTTACCTGCGGAGGTGGAGAAAGGCTGTGTAGCACTGCTTACGGAACTCCTGGTACTGCTCACTCTGGGTGCCTCCCATGCCTTCCACCATCTCTTTGTTCAGCTTCATTGGGGGAGGAAGGGGCTTGGGGTCCCGGCCCAAAATATAACCAAAATCAATGTGAAACAGTTTACCTGTAGAAGAAGGCAAACATTGCACATAGTCAAAGTTCTTGGCACAAAAATTAGAAAAATAGAATCATTAAGAAGATAGAAAGCAGCTCCCAGGAAGTTTTCTGTAAGATATACTATTATAAATTTTTATCTTCAGCTGTTAACTGGGAATTATGGTTTTAAAGAAGCAAATCTGATTTAAAATTCAAGGTTTTTTGATTTTTAAACGTGGAGTATATTTACAAAGACTGAACCAATACTGAAACTGGTCAGTGGATATTAAATGCACAGTTTACATAATAGATACTACTAATGCTTTGCACTTTATAATTTCTTAGCAAATTTAAGCATTAATACTTAAAGAGGTGTAATGTGTTTTGCATTTGGTTGCTGCGGCAAAAAATATGGTAAATTAACATAAAAATAATGTAACAGAAAAAGTAAGACTCACAATCCTATAAACAACCTTTCAAAGCCACTGAACACCAATCAATGCTACTTCAAAAGTCTTTTGAGTTGTTCAAGTAGGGTCAAAAATTATCAGTAGTTTTGAAATACACTGAAGAAACATCACTATAACTTCAAATTTCAAAATGGATTTCAAATCCACCAAGAAGTTTGTCATATCCTTTTCCAGTACTAAAATGAATTCCTTCACTTGACCACTAAGTTTCGATTCTCATTTCAACTGATTGCATTTAGAACACTTCTGCAGCATTAACAAAAACTTATATATACCTCCTCTCTTCAAATGCACAAGGCAATTGCCCTTCCTATCAACAGCCTGCTGTGCTGCTCACCATAATGCTCACACATTAACTGGGGAGAATTCAGACTGTTCCCTTCCAATATTACTGAATGTATATACATGAGATGTTATTGGTGGCAAAATGAACAACAGAACTTCCCCTGGTAAACTTCAGTTTACTAGCAACTTCAAAAAACCTAAAATATTTATGTTAACTGAGGAATAAATATATTAAAAATACACAAAAAATTATGTTACTAGTAGAAGTAAAACAATTCATAATTCTTAGGTAGACATTTCTCAGGAATAATCTTGATTCAGTTAAATACTGTCCATATTAAACAGAAAAAATTCCTCTTAATGTGTTCTGAAAATGTATTTTCAGTTTGGAGTGTGTAATTTAAGCAATGACTTGAGCCATACCACAGCTATATTACAAAAAGATGGTGAGACTGCAGATATGCATGCAGATACAAGAGATACAAGATAAGAGATCTTTTAAACAAGAAGGCAGAAAATTATTAGCATGATTATTATCTAGACAAACACAGCACAGAAGATAAGAGTCTTGCTTCAGAATTATGGAACTGAGGAGCACTATAGACAGGGGTGTATTTGCTATAGGGTATTTTAACCTGCATCATGTATATTCATTTTAAGATTTCATAAGATTAGGTTCTCAGTGCTCTTGGGAAAAAAATGCAGCAGTCATATTTTACAGTTAATCATGCTTCTTTGACTGTTTCATCGAATAATAATGTAGTATCAATAGAAAAGGCTTTTTGAGATCTGTCATAAGCATTCTTCTTCAATCCAAGAAACAAATTCCATGACAGTCCAATTTCAAAGAGACATCACAAGTATCCTCAACAAGAGGCAAAGTATTTCCTGACTGATAAATGCCGCAACCACTACATTTTGCATAACTAATTGTGCTATAATAAAAAACATTCTTTCAATACATTTTTTCTCAGCTGGTAAAGGAGATTCTTTTAGCACTCATTTTTGTACACCAAATTTTGGAAACAATCACATACAGAACCCTTTCATCATGAAGCTAGAAAAACTGTTTAGCTGAAAAGTTTTGGGGACTTGCTTTCTGTTCACTTATTCAAACTTGTCACCTTGAAGAGTCAAGAGACAACAGTTTGAATAAAACAGTAACCCTTGTAGCAGAAAATATTTTTTTTCAGTTTGCTCTGGAGATAAGGAATAAAAGATGATAATTAATAATTTACACTGATAACAAAGACACCTAAAACATTCAAAAATATTTCAATAATTGAGTGAAAGACACTTAGAAAGTGAGATGAGGCCATCCTGTGTTAACTTTATGGGTCTCCTAGATGTACTTCAAAATTCATCTGTTTTTTAGGCTGATTTAAAATGTATGTACAAGGTCACATTTAAATAAGTACATTTAAAACCTTTCAAACCTGTTTACTAAATACAGACTTCATTAACTTTAATTCAGCTCCTGCAAGATTAATTAAACCAGAACACCATGCTACAGAACATGGACAAAAGGCTCTCCCTGGTGCTTGCACAAAGCTGATACATCACGAGCAGCCTGACGGAGCACTGAAGGTCTAGAGATTTCTAGAGGGGAACCTGACTCGTGTTACCCTCCAGACTTAACAACTGAACAAGTGAAGAACAAGCCTGCTTTGGACAAATTAAATTGGCTAAGTATTTAATTCTGAAAATAGGAGGCAATATTTATATTCTTACTTATGCTAATATAAATTTATCATGATAATAAACTCAATTATTTAATATCCTTAATACCAAGATAAAAAGGTTGCAAGTATCTCAACTGATCTTCCCAAGTGCCATTTGTATCAGGACATTACACTGACTATTCCACTTTCATTATATTAATGAATGTGACAATTTTCACTCAGAATAGCTCTAATTGAAAAAATAAGGAGACCTCTGGAGGACATCTAGTCCAACCCCCTGGTTGAGCAGAGACACCCAGAGCCAGGTGGCTTAGCCAGGACCATGTCCAGACAGTTTCTGAGTATCTTCAGGGATGGTCTCTCTACAACTTGTATCAGTCACTTCCCTACTCATATCATGATATTTATATACAGTAATGACCTATCCTCCCAGTAATCCAGCCTTCATGTGAACTTCGTACAACACTACTTTTTCTAAAGTATGTTACGCATATTCTAAAGTATGTTATTCTTTGTGCAACACTACTTTTTTGAAAGCATGTAACTGTTTGTAAAACATGGTTTTACAAGTAATTACATGACCTTCCTTCAATATACAGTGTGAGTATTGTAACACATACACTTCCATCTGTTAGAGCATCATGCTTTACCATGATCCTTCTTCTGATTTATTACGTCTTAATTTAAAGGGCTCCTAATCTTTAGACATGCATATAAATTACATACAAAACTGGGCCTCTACTTAGGTTTACTACTGTTGCCAAAGGAGTGCTAAATCATAAAGGTGAGGTTTTTTTTGTTTGTTTCAGTCATGATTTAAACTAAAACCAGGAGTTACATCAGATAACATGTGAAACAGACCTCATCTTTAAAACTAGTGCACTAGAAATCACCCTGCCCTCCCCATTTTTTTACTGTAAAAAAAGGAAGACCTAAGGCATTTACTGACTGAAAGAAGATGAGAAGCTTCCAGGAGTAAGTAGCATGCATATATAAAAATTTTTAATTCAAAATCTAAAAGTTGATACTATGGTACTTTTGAGCTTTTGGTTTTTACATTTTTTTCTATGAATATGGCTACCTTTTTCCGTGGTTTTCTAACATATGGAATAAAGAAGAAAGGCCACAGGAGACTTAAGGATATGGCACAAAACATGGAAGTACCCTGACTACTAGTCAGGGCATCAGGGATTTCCAAACCCATCTGTCTGTCTTTCAGCAATCTTTGATTAAGTGAAACACGGACCTGCAGATAATAAAAACTGATACCTGGTGTTTGCAATAGCCAGCAACACCTGACTGCAGCTGAAAAGTGTGGTCTGGCCTTTACTTTCATTGCTAATACCTAAATTTTAATACAGGAGAAAGTGGCTATAAAGCACCACAGAAATTGTTTCATTTTGCCAGGAAAAAAAAAAAAAAACATGAAAACCAGACAGAACTCTGAAAACCTTAAACAAAATGCAGAGGACAGAGCAAATTAGATGCAATTACTGAAATAAAGTAAGTCTGATGGCAATTGTCTCTTAACAGTAAAAAAGCAAATGAATTCAAACTACTCTGCATTTTTGGGGAATAACAAAAAAAATCCACTAAACTAAAACACAATTTGCAAACCAAACCAAAAATTTCATTATTTCTTTGTAACTCTCAAGCACCACTATTATTTTAACTTGGCCCATATAAAAATATACAATTTAGTTATTATTTTAACTGAATTCCTATTTTAAATTTGAAGCAATAGGATGAAAATGACTGGATGGATGGAGTGTTTTTCTGGCTTTCCCAGCAAATTCTAATGTTACTGTCAAAATTTCTCTTTTGCTAACAGACCATTGGCATGATGAAAAAATTGGAATGCCTAATTTACTTTCATAAGCAGCATTACAACTTTTCTAAGACTACACAACAATGAAAGCAATGTGAATTTTTAAGAATTTATTCAAGATACTGGTTATGAAGTCAGTATACAGCAACAGATTGAGGTAAACTTTAACACTGTCACCCATGTAACTGCTAAGAGCCCAGCCTGTCTTAAGCATTATAACTCACTTCCCTCCCTAAACTGTCCACTCTAAATACATTCTATTCAGGCATATTATAAGAAAAAAAACAGGTCTGATATTTATAACTAGATTACAAATGCTGTTCAAGGTACCTAGAAGAAAAAGTGTTTCAACAGAACAAAAGCTAAAAGGTTATGTTCTTTTTAATAATAAACACCACAGAAAATGGTATTCCAGAGAGAAATCTAAAGGACAAAAGTATGCATTAGTTTTTGTTTTTTTAGAAAATAAGGATGTCCCTCTATCAGGACCAGTAACATTGAAAAACATCATTAAAAACTGTATTTTACATACTACAGTATTTTGCAACATTAATAAACATATTTAACAATGTAATGTACTTGTCTAAGTACTGATAGAGAGTGAATCTTGCAGGTTTTCCCTTTTACCATCTCAGACCTGCTTTGGGATTTTTTTTTGACTGAAAAACTCAGGAAGTACAAACACGTGGTGTAATTTCATATATGAATCTGTTCAGGTCCTTGCTGTCTTTCCCAGTAACCCTTTCTAACCAAGACTGAAGAACAAATGTGGTGTCAGTTGGTGACCACAATTCTACCTCTAAGGATTAAATGAGAAGACAGTTCAGTTCTTTCATCTATTTACTCATGATGCCAAAAGCAAATGTGGTTTTTGAGTTCTGAGCACTCAGTCTCTGACCTGCTCTTAGATATTAATAACATAATTTTATCCACATAGCAATTTTCCCTCTGTATACAGAGCAATGTCAAGTGTATGTACTTTAGGAACTCACACTGGGAACTTGCATATTCATGCAGGTGACCAGAAGTTACTGAAAGATAAGCTGGTCGTCACTAGGGTGAGAGTAAGTTGGTCAGAAACACACATAAGCAGTGCTATCAAGAAAGCCATTTGAAAGTCTAAGATATCCTACAATATCTACACATAGCCTAGACCTTTGTGAAACCTCTGTATGTCTATAAAGCAAGTTGGAGTTACTAAGATACTTCTAATGGGACAGGAGGCTTCACTTGTCCATGAAAGCTGAAATACTTTCTAACTCTCCTTATGACTGTACTGACTGTCTTGCAAATATGAAGACATTCATATTCGGATATTTTATTAGTACCTAGATCCTGACTCTACAATCAAATCAGAGAGAGTATAAGAACTGCAGAACATAATGTTCTCAGGGGAAGACACGGCATAACTGCAATATAATAGCCTAGTGCATATTCCATGGAAGTTAACTCAATATGCTACACCTTGTATATCATAATCCAAGCTTCACAACCACCCAGATCTTCCTTCCAAGGCAACAAAAGGAATGTTAGCTGTTAAATCAGATGCCAGCTTAAATATATAAATCAGTCTGTAATCCTAAAAGGAGGCACTGATGTTGCCTAAACCTAAGACCTAAACAGTGTCTTATTATCTACAAATCACAGTAATATCTGCTACAGATTTAGAAGCAAGATGATAAAATGCAGACTACTTTTAAATACATTTTGTCTCCCTGAGAAGAAGAAAGTTCAAAGTTTTCAGAGAAAATAAACATCCTTGGATATCATGGAATACTGAGTATATAATCTGACCTTTGGGTTACCAGCCAGGACACATTTATGAAACTGATTTAAGTCTTTTTGTAATTTTTAACATTACTGACAGATAAGGATGTTTTGACTGAAGGTTCCCCACATCTCCTTCCAAACACACTTCTACAGTTGTCCTTGAAGTATAACGATACAGCACGTAAAAACCTGAAAATCCAGATCACTTTTTCAAGATCACTACTACAAAAAAGCCACTCAATTTCTAGAACTATAGATATAAAAGAGACATGAAAGACAACAGAAATTATGTCATTAGATACCTGACATCTCATGCAAAAAACTACATTTCTAATGTGTAGAAAACATGTTTTTATGAACTTCTGTATCTAGTGCTTAATATTTAAATTATCCTGTGTCTGTTATAAGCATGAACTTCTGTATATTACAAGATGATGCACCAATTCTATTGGAAGGAGTCTTAACAGATGTGGCTACATTCACAGAACTGAAAGGCTGAGCCAAAAAAAAGGTAATGACATCTAAGAAATACGTGAACCCACAGCGGGTACCCAGCATTCTTTGCTCTACTGGAAAACTTCAATTCATTAAATGAATATCATCAAGAAAGGATGCATATAGAGTCATATGATTTTGATGGAGGTACTTGGAGCATGCATTCTTCAAGAGAAGAATGAAATTAACTTCTTCCAACTTAAGGCTAAGAGATTCTCAGTAGCAAGAAACAAGCCTTGAAAACAAATCTTTATTGTACTTGTAACATGTGGAACATAAGGATTTCTCTTGATAGCTCACAAAAGCTCTCAGTTGGTGGCAGACTGTGGGTTTTCAAACTTGGAATATATGATGGATATGCACTGCCCTCTGCTGTACTCCCCAAATTCAGTAAAGCCACCGTGTTGTACTTCTTAACATAGAGAGGTGAACTTTATCCCAAATCAAAACACTGAACTATTACTACTCTCAGCATGCAAGCAGAGCCTGCTATGAAAGATTTATACCCACCACCACAGATAAATGAGAGACCTCTCAAGATAGATCTTTAAATGATTGTTTGTATAATTTTAAACAGATAAGGTAAAATACACTTGCTTTAGCTGTTCCCTCATGAGCTTAGAGCAAGACCTTTTACCCTAATCAAGGCCAATTTTTAATTTTTTATGTCTTTCAGACAGACTATCATGGTTAAAAGCAGTATATGCTTCAGCCTTACCTGTAACTAACAAGCCTTCAACATGGATGTCTCTTTTTCCAAATAACATTTTTATTTAAACGTTTCTCATTCAATAAACGTTTCACTTCATAATAAAGACTTAACCACAACTCTTAATTCTCTACCACTATGTAATGAAGGTATTCAAGCAATAAGAACTCCTAGGGAAGCCGTAGTTCAAAAGTAAGCAAGCAAGTAAAAATAAACCAAACAAAAATTCAAAAAGACGTTCCGCTGTACGAAATGTTATTTGTCAAAACTTTGTGAAGCACATGCAGCTACACATGAACTAATTTTCAATGAAAACAACTGAAATTCCCTATATTCTACAGCAGTGATTATAATAGTTGAAGTAGTTTTATTTTCAAATTCTTCATTTCCTTTAGTTAAGAAACCATCTTCTTATTACACACTGGAGCAAATATTACCTTAAATGAGACAACATAATTTACATTTTAAAATATAATCTAGTCTGCAATACTCAGTGGGTTATATTCACAAGGAAAATGCAACAAAAAAGTACCAATACATTAGAAATTAAACAACTGTTGCAATAAAATTATACTGCTAAAAAGAATTACCTGTTTTTGTTAGCAACAGATTATCCAGATGTCTATCTCCAACTCCAAGGATGTAAGTAATCACACAATAACCAGCTGTAAAAAGAAAATTGTAGACATCAGTATGAGTACCTTTCCTGGAGAGAAAGAAGTTCCACACAATTAACAGCATATTGCATTATCTTAGCTCTAGTTCACTAAAAATAAATATACCACAGAGACCTGGGGCAGGAGTGGTGCTGGTGAAGAATGATCTAGATTGTCAGCATTATGAAGAATATTTGAAGTACTACAAATCTGTAACTTTCTCAGTACTGTCAGGATTTTAATTTCTTACAATACAATTACATGCCTAACCCTTAAAGACTAAATTAGTTCAATATTGGGATAAAAGTATTTCAAAAGAAGCTGAAATATTTTGAACTAAGTGAATGTACATGTTTTGAACTGAAGCTATTTTAAGGCCACTGTAAACAAGTATTAGGCATGGATATGAGCCTGGATATCCAGGTCAGCAGCATTCACAAGATCACCAGTGATAAAAAGCACATTGTTTCAATTGCTGCTTTCATCCACTAACCACAACAGTTTGAAGCAATTCTAAAGACTGCACCATCAGAAAGAGAAGGGCAAAGGAGAAGATACTGTGGAGTCATACCCGAATGCTCTTTTTCTTTCTTTTGTTGGAATGGAGGTTTTTTTAATTTTATGGAGAGCACATGTGGTATTTTAACACAGTCATCAGTTTATTGAACATGAAATACACTGCCACTTTCTTTTTTCATATAAATATAACCACAGACCCAAGAGGCCTTATGTTTTCAAAACCAATTAGAATTCCAATACAGATGATTTATCATTATATAAATGCTTTATGTGTCCCTGCATTATGAAGACCCCAACTCACAATACAGAGAAGGCAGAGATAAGATTACTGCTGGAAAGCAAAGAGTATTTAATTCATAATCTCCTTTAAGAACCACCAAGAGTGGTCTTGTGTGTTACATATCAGGCTTAAAATTATTATTTTCACTGCATTGCTGACAGCAAGTATATGCACAGTGCCCTGTTTGTAGCCACCTAAACTGAACTAACTTAATATCTCATCCACCATACCCTTCAGACTTCCCCTAAGAAGTTACCAGTTGTTCGACTGTAACTCACCACAGCTCTTAACATACGTGTCCATCACCTCTGCACTGATTCCATGAGGGCCCGTCTCACTAGGGGCGTGTTTTCTGAAGAAGTTCTGGAGAGAATGCCATGAAGATATTTAGTTATTCCACGTAATATGAAACAGGGTTTTTAGGGAAAAAAAAATATTTAAATCAAGACCACACATGGCCACTATTACAATGCGTTAAACTAGCAACTACCCCCAGAACACCTCATAAGATCTAGTTTAATATAACTTTATTTACATCCCGTGTCAATCATCATATTCTTATACTCGACACAGAAACTGAAAAGCAGTTTCCTTTATTAAATGTTTCAGAAAATTAACAATGCACTCAGAAGTTACTAATCAGTAACTATGAATGACAATACTTCCAAGGCAAACTATTTAGGTCATATCAACAAAAACTAAAACTGGAATAACAGTCCTGCTTCCTAACTACATTTGGGGATCACGCTCTCACAGGGTATAATATCCTTATCCTTATGTCTCCCTATTCATCAATAAAACCAACTGCTGCCATTGAGTTTAAAAAGAAAATAAGCCAAAATCATCAAATGGAAAATCTGAATTTCCTGTGAAATGTGGACAAGGCCAAACAATCCCCTTAACCTTCTTGAGTAAGAGAAAACTTGGTTATATCCAAGCCTAAGCAAAGTTTCTTCCAGTAAGCACAATATAAGGAAACACTGTAAGAAGGGTGTAGTAGTCCCCTGACATGTACATTACTAAAATCATAACGAAAAACTAAGACACTTACATAAATGAACTTCTAAAACATGAACTGCAATTTTAAGGTTGTTGACAGAAGGCAAGTAACACTGAAACATCAAAACACCTTTTCTCTCCTGGAGACCTGTGTTTCACCCGGCAGCACATTGTTTACTGGCTTTAAATCTTTTCATTAATTAATACGTAGTTTTATAGAGTGCTCATCTTTACTAGAACTGCTGTGAAATCCAAAATTAGTATTTCTAAAAACACTAAACCAAACTTCCACAATATCTAAAAGTATTCAATTACTTTTCGTTTCCTTGGCCTACGATGCCCAGCTATTTTATCTTGTTTCAGAAAAGGAAATCACACTCTTTTGCTGCACTGTCTATTTAGATTAAAAATTCTTCACAGGAATAATTGCTCCTTATGTCTGCATAGCAAATGAAACAATAGGGCACCTATTTCCAGTCACATGATGTTGTAAGGATTTGAAAAATAACAGTTTCACCAGCATTTCTGAACGTATTATTTTATAAAAACATGTAATGGAATGAATCATGAATAGTACACTTCCAAATTACAAAGGATTGTCAAGAAAGTACTTTATAAGCACTGTAAAATTATTGACTGTACAGACGTACCTTATTACAACCTATATGGAATGGAAAGCTAGAAAAACTCCAACTTATGTAACTTGATGCTGGTCACTGATTAGTGATAAGCAGTTTTTATGTGTGATAATTATTTGGTAAGCTTATTGTTAAGCAAATGATAAACAATTTAGATCTTCATATTTTTAACATAGGTAGTTTACAGGAGCTGAAAGGTAGTTTGCTTTGGCTCAAGTTACTGAGCTGTAGAAAAATGCAAACTTCAGTATCATCAAAAGGAAAAAAGAACAGTGACAAATCAAATCCAAATAAATATGCTCTATTGTCATTAAAAATCTATTAGCTGCTCACCTCATTTAGCAATTTGGTATGTTTTTATCCAGCTATATTTATCTCAACTATCTGAGCTCTGCTATCTCACTAGTGTGCTATGTACATGCACAGTATGAGTTTGTGTGCTACAATTCAGTTGTGTGTCCCCACTCAAATCCATGAGCATTAAGAAAATCTGCTAACAAAACCAAGTTACAGTACCTATACATCCACTATTGAGGGAAAACAGGCTTCAGAAATTATATGAACACATTATTTAGTTGTTTCATTGAACAAAGAAAAGAACTAATCATATTTTGACAAGATCAAATGAATGAAAGAAAAACATTCTGAAACAAAACATGCAGCAAAAAGAGTCCGGTATCTACCATTTGTCATTACAGCAAAGCTGGGATTTCAATATCATAACTAAACTCCATTATAATTTATTTAAATAGTGTTACTTTCAGAACATGAGATACTCAAGTGGTCATTTATGCATACCTTTTTAAACAAATCCCAAATGTTTCCAGCTGTAATTTGCCTTCTAACAGATCAAAAAATCAGCTGAGAGACTAAGAATTTTGCACAAGATCTAAGCCTTCAGCTTACAGTGTTTGATCAGAAGACAATTTACAGCTCCCCCATAACATACCTGTATAGTTTCCTCAGTAGCAAGAACTTCTGCAACTGGTACTGATGGAATAAACTGCATGAAGCCTATGAGAGAAAACAGTCAAAAGAGAAAATCTCACAGACCTTTCAAACTATTTAACACATGTTTATGAATGGACAAAACTCATACACAGTCATTCAACTGCTTCTCATAGGAAAAAAACCCACATTTTTTGGTCCCATTTTCCAATCTCCTGCCTTCAATACTTTTAAAACTGCTTGTCATTAACACCAAATCAACTTGCAAAAGGTGTGTTTTCACAAGTTTTCAAGATGAGAGAAAGTAAATTGATGGCTTTCTAAATATTTATCTAGAATATATCTAAAAGTAGTCAAGTTTGATTTTTTGTTTTTCTCCTCCATTTCATGCAAAGATCTCTAAATAGAAGTGTTAGGTTATTTATTCATGATCACACTGCAAGCCAGCAGCAAAGACTGGTAACTGCGGATTGTCATTTACTCCTAAATCCTGACCAGGCTCCTTTTATGAAGACATTTGAGTCACCTATGGAACACTGTGGTGATTCAGATTGTTTACTTCCATGGCTTAAACTCTAACAAGACTTTCTTACACACTAAGAACACAAGGAGGAGATTCTTCTCCATACTGTATTTTTAGGAAATAAATGTATTCATACCATGTTTTGTACTAGTTGCGAGCACTTTATAAGGTGTCAGCTTCAAATCCAGATTCTCTTTTCTTAACAGCTGTAATAAACAATATTAAAAAAGCAAAGATGAATGCAACAGAAATGCAGATTCTATTACTAAAAGGCTGTGTATTGGACATTGATCTCCACTGTTCTTCACTGAAACGGATAATGAGTGAGAGCCTGTTTGGCAATTCTGCATTTTTTTTCCTTAATCTACACAGCGTAATTGCACAGCTATACAGAAAAGAAAAAAAAGGCCACCTAGAGATCTGAGAACTCTGGAATAATCAGCAATATGAACTGCATTAACAGTGTTTAACAGTCTTGCTTTTGACAAGGAAAATCAAGAAAACAGAAAGACAAGGATATTGATTAATAATTTTCACCTTATCCATGAGTGAAATAATCTGAAGAATAAGTTGATCTTGACGTAAATCATCGCCATGCTTAAAAATTACAGGATATTTGCCTCCGTCTTCTGTCTTGAAGAATAACTGAGCAGGCATTAAGGCACTCTGCAAAAGGAAATGTACTACTAAGCTGGTTTACAGCAGTGCTCATATTAACATATTGCTACAATGGAGCTTAGAAATAAAATCTTTGCATTGTATTTGCATTGCCTCAATAGTTTAGAGTGTACCACTTCCAATTACCACAAGTATAACTGTATTTTAATGACAAAAATACCTTAATGCTTTCCTTCCTTTTTTATCAAGGATACATTCTCCCTCCCTGCTGCTCCCCACAGCAGCAGAAGAGGAAAGGGCAGAAGTATTCCGTTTTTTTAATGTGTGCATGTTACTCCAATCAACAAGGAAGCACTATGCAAAAGCTCACATCAAAAGAAATTTTAAGTGATCAGATCAAAAAGCGACACAATTACAGGATAAGCAAGAAAGAACTCCTAGGGGCAAGTCATCTTAAACATTTAATTGCTTCCTTAATCTCCTTAGCAAAAGCGCCTTTTTACATTATTGTTTGAGCAAGTCCATTTAATTGTTTGAAATTTCTCCACGTAAAATGGGTTAAAGGGGATCAATTATCTACATGAGTGTTACAATCTATTGCAACTGACCAAGTCACTTCTCTCCACAGCAAACCAAACAAAATAATTGAGGTACAGAGTTAAATCTTGAGCAGTTAGATTACATTTTTAAATTAATATCACAAAATTATTAAGTTCTAGAAGTAAAAGCAAAATTATTCTTTACGTAGTACTAAAAAAGCTAATGTGATGTCCAAGGACACTTAAAATTAGTAATTCTTTCTTTTTTAATTTCGTTCGGATTTTTATCCCACAGCCCAGAATGAGGTATTAAATGGAAAAATGTAAGCTATCAGACTTAGAAGAAGAAAAAAAAATCTTTGATTTTAAAACAAGTTGCATCTCACATTTTTGGTCCTACATTTTTTGCACAGCTACAGAATACCAGTATGTAAAAGACTGCATTGAGTTTGTCCTAAAGAACTTCAGCTGTTATTACTGAGAGGAAACAGTTGCTGTTCAGCAATCTGTTTCTCCACATTCTTTCCCTAACTCTTAAATCATACTCACACAAAATGATTATTAGAGTTTGCAAAAGTTTGCTTTCATAACAAAATTTTTTCAATGTTGCCTCCAACCAAAGGTGCAAGAGCATGCCACTGCAGAAGCCTATGATTCAAAGGAACTAACTTGATACAGAAAGAAGCAAGCTAAAACTTGTAGAAAGCCATGCATAAAGTATCTCTGAATTAAAGCAAACTCAAAACAAAATCAACAAGGAGTCTGATGAAACTACCGTGCATAATAAATCTAGGACCTATTAGAGATGACAGATTTAACACTCTGCTGTCATAGCAGCCTACAAGAATTCTTTAACTGGCAAACAAGAGTTCCGGGACATAGGCCCAACTTGTATAGCAAATTTTGGTCATCCTAAAATTAGACTGCAGTTACCTATAGGAATTGAATGCAAATTTATAAAACGTTCCAACACCACTGAGCACAGGTAATAAATTACACTGCAAGAATTACCTTATATTTCAAGCAGTAAAATAAACTAAATAACCCCAGCCCTTTCAATGGTACATGGGCTATTTTTTGGTCACAAGCAGCAGCTACAGTTTGGTTTAAGGAATTACCAAACATAGGGCTACAGTATTTACCTGTCAGCAAACTGCAACTACATGATATGGACCAGCACAGTGCTTTCCACTCTTTATGAACTTAAGCTTTTTTTAAGCAACGGACTAGACCCACAGATCTAAATGAGACACAGCACACCTGCTTTCATTTACATGATTTTGATCTTAAAATGCTACTCCTGTTGAACACACGAACAAAATTCTGGGAAATTCTGAACTTCATCATCTGTATCACTCTTATAAAAGCTGCTTTAAAATTAAAAAGTTTAAATTGAAAAACAATAGAAAATAAGGAGTTGTTTAACCACTTAAAGAGCATGCTACAATTGCATTTTGCCTGGACTATGGCTGTCCCTTTAAATCTTTCAATTGATGTTTCTAAGCTTAGGATTCACAAGACCTGTTTGTATTTCAGCTATTCAGAAGCTCTCATTTACCTTGAAGAGTGTGGCTTTTTCAGGGATTATTCCTTTAATTTTCACCTGAGGTTCCAGAGGAAGTGGAATAAGTTCCATATCTGCTAAATTCATCTTTTCATTATCAGCTAACAATGCCTGAAGCCTCTCATTCTAAAAGAATGAAAATTTGTTTAAGAAAAAAATCCACAAAATATAAAACACACATTAGGCATACATGAAGTCCATAAACAAAGGATGCATTACTAACAAATATTCAATTTATTCAATTTATCTGTACAAAGAACCAAGGTTTCACTCATATAATCCAGGAAAACAAAAACTCGCTATTTGCAGTAATTTGAATGACAAAGGAGATACTCCATCTAGCCTTAGTATAGTCAAGCAATTTTCTAAGTTCTATATAATATATAATATAAATATAGAATATATATATATTATATATATATAATAGCCTTAAAAAAACTTGTTTCTAAATTGCCCGCACAAAGCACAGGATGATTTGTTTTTCATACCAAAATTAAATGTCAGTTATGTTTCAGAAATTGATTAAAAGATTAAAATCCAACTAAGAAATTTTATATCCCTCAATTCCATCAAGGAATTTCCTAACACCAAGGAACCAAATGGTCAATAGCTCGCACTGATCTGATTTCCAGACTTGCTTGACATTCCTACATTTGTAGTTATCAGAAATACAAAACTCATCAGTTTTTGAGTACTTTACACTTGGTGTTCTACATAGTAAAGGTTCAAACCATTAAAGTCCCTAGCCTTTTCCCTTTCTGAGTATAACAGACACAGACACCAAGGAGGCTCACAACTGTTACAAATAGCTCTAGTGCTTAATTGCTGCTAGCTAGATTGCAATCTAAACATAAAAGCCATGTATTCCTTAGTTTTACAGAAATTTCTTAAAAGAATATAAAACTGAACACTACCAATGCACAAGCAGAAAAGAGAATCTTACAAATTGCAAAATTCTACTCTCCTTTTAGTCTTTGTTGCTGATACACAGAACAAATTGCCTCACTTTTTGTTAATAAGTGCTTTATTTTTCTGCAGAAATATACCCCATACACTAAAAGACGCCATCACACTGAAAAATTCATGTTTAAAAATACTGATGTGTGTCAAAGGAAAAGGTTATACAGAAACAGAAATCCCTCTACCATTTCCACTTTCTTTCCTAGACCTGCCTGCCAGGTGCACTTACAACTTTAGCTAAGAAGGACAAAGCTTCTTGAAACATGTAATAGAAAGTCTTTTCCTCAAGACCTAACAGAAAACAGAGTTCTGATAAACACATACCTTATAGAAGAGCAGATTTGTTGCTCTTGGAACCAATGAAACCTTGCTGCTAACTGATTTTCACTATCTAATCTGGCATATCATGCACGTAACAATAATCTCATACTCTCCCACATCCCCCACGATATGTTCAATTGTATCATCAACTATTTAATTATTCTGGTATCTTTCTTCAGCTGAAATGCCCCAGGAGTGCTCTTAAGGGCCTCTTCTGTTTTCTAACTACAAGTTTTGAATACACTTTAGAACCTGAACATCAAAATTTTTCCTAAGTTTGTTCACAGTTAAACAAAATTATTTCAGAAGGATGGACATCTGTTACACACCTAAGTGCTGACGAACTTTAATGAAAGGTCAACATTCCTACCCATTGTCAAATATAAGCCTGTCGGCTTTCCAATCCTTTAGTTACCTTTTTCTTACGATTCCCACTTTCACGCTGTACTGCCTTCATTACATGAACCAACCGATCTACAAATGTCTGCTGGGCTGCCAAAAGCGAGCGCATAACTCTGACAGACTTATCACCCTAAGAGAATGAAAAGAAACAGAATTAATTCCTCGTTCTGTAATTATTTTATCTAGAAATCATTCCTTTCTTCTTAGACCTTTGGGCTTTTAAGAGGTTAAGTGAATAATGATCAATTTCCTGTCAATTCAAAAGGTATTTTCTGTAAAACACAATCACAGTCACTGTAGCTGGCAATCAATTATCTGACCTAACACTGCACTTCAATTTGCTTCAACAATTTCAGTGGTGAACAGTCATGCATGACAAACCAATTCACACAGCCAAAATAAGTTAGTATGGATAACTGAATTACTCTTATAAAGCACAGATTCAAGTAACCCCCCCTAAAACTGGAAATAATATTAAGTGTGACATACATGAAAATCTGTAAAGACTGCAAATCTGCAATACAGTAAAACTTCCAATTCACAGATGTTTTTTCGGCTTTTGGGTTTGTTTTTTTTTCCCCACAGCTCCAGTACCCTCTGCTGCTGACACACAGAACAGCAAGTGGTGTTTCTGAGTTTCAGATCAGTCTGTCCACTTTCACCTCAAGGACAAGAGTTTACAATAAATAAATAAATAAATAAATAGTAAATAAATTACATTGACTTCACAAGGCTTTTAGAATGTTTTAGATCTAGTGTAAGGCAGAGTATTTTAGAATCAGTATGTTACTAACAGGAACAAACAACAAAAGAGAAGAAAGAGTTCTCAATATATATTCTTTTCCTTTTTGGCGGTTTCTTCAGCTTACTACAAACTCAAAATTCAAGCAGAATTGGAAGCTTTTATAAAATTTCAATGCATGTGAAGTACATACACAAACAGCCCAACACATCCTCTTAGACACCAGAACCTTTTTAAGGAAGGACTATCCCAAACGGTTATGGACTTCTCACACAGAAGCATTACCTTCAACAAAGCCTGACTGAATCTTCTCATCACGTTTAAGTACATTTCGTGAGTCTTTGGGTCCCTCTGCTGAGTATCTTGGTCTTCACACTCCACTATTACATACCTGCAGCATAAAAACAACCTGAGTTATACCATACTCTTGGAGCTACACAATTTGAGAGAAACATAGGAGCCCTGTATTACAGACCTGGAACTAAAAATGAATAGAATCTTTAAGATCTTTAGCTCAACCAACAGCTGAACCCTTAAAATTGCATAGTCCCCAGTTCCATTTGGATCAGGAGAGTCTATCAAACTGTCTGTGGTTTTTCACTTACAGTGAAGCGTCACGACTCAAAGAGGATACACCTGAAGTCCAAATCATATGAACACTCCAGCCAATAAGTAAAACTCAGCATGTTTTCCACTGTGATACCACCTCCTACATAATTTAGTGGCTGCTTATTCAAGAGCACCTACAATACAAGGAGAATCTCATCCTACCTGCTCCCTGTTTTACTATTAGAAATGGTGGAATGAAAGGTACTGGTTCTACAGCAGCTCTGCAGAGTCTACATGCCAGAGTTTCCATTTCTAAACCATGAATTGGATACAAATCTTAATAATACAATCTGGAATACTTACACTGAAAATTTATTTTGATATTAAGCAGTCATTTGGAATGCATTTGTCTAAATTTCTACTTGGAGCACTGACAGGAAAAAAGTAGCTATTTATTGAAAGCTACATACATGTCTTCTTTCTACCCAGCAAAAACATGCAATAAAAACGTAAGAAAATAAAAACATATAATAAATGCTATTAAAAAAGAAATAAATTAGCATCTCAGTAAATTTTCAAACACTGCATTTGGATTCAAAAGTGACTAATTCAAGACAGTCTCTTGGACATTACATGTCAGCAAGAATTACACCTTCCTTATGTACTTGTGCAGAATGTCTTCATGAGAGAATAACCGTGAGACAAGATTAGAGGTCTGTCATTTGCAGCTGATCAGATTGAGCAGTCTTATTTATAAAAACACAACATATTACATCCAGTAGAATAATGCACATGTAACTTATTCCATGTGTACAATCCCAATGAAATCTCTAACTAAACATTCTTCCTGGGGCCTTGCTAATGCAGCATTATAGACTGTTCTCTCAAAAATGTGTGTATAAAAGTAAGTCCAAAATCTCCCCATAAACTTGAAGGAAAAAGGGAAGTAATGAATTGAAACGTGCTATTTTCATCTTCATTTGTTAAAATCCCTGGACAGTTTCTCAAAGCTATCTTGAAACAAGGAGTAAGAGTAATGCTTCATACTTGGGTAGGTGTCTCATATGTCCAAAGACGAGACATAAAAAGTAGTAGCGCTGACTTCTGAGGCCACTGTTAAAGGACAAGATAACTTCACAATGACAAGTGACTGAGCAGAAGGTTTAATTTTCAAAGGTTATTGTACTTTTTCCATTGATTATTTTGGGTGCATGCTGTGTCTGGATAGTTGAAACATACAATTGATCAGCAGCCACAAGGATTTATGGCTACATCAGCTTATACAGTGGCTGCAACATCTGCATTTTGTCACTGAGAAATTGAGATGTCTGGAAAGAAGACAAAGAATAAACTGACAAGGGTTTTTGGCTTGATGGACTTTTCTTATTTGTTTTGTTGAATTTATTTTTTTTTAAGTCATAAGTTAAAAACTTCACAGAGTTATGGATGCTTGAACTTTGTGTAGATGTAATGTCTGAGATGCTGCTGAAATGTATCAAGCTGATAGAAGTAAGTTAAGCTACCAACATCTTAATGAAGAATATTTGATTAGGTCAAGCACTTGGTTTCTATTCACACCAATTCAGACTGAAATTATTCTAATAATTGATATTTAATAGTAATTTTTAATGAAGCCGAACATTGTCTTTGGCCACTGCAACAGAAGTACCTACTCCTTGTAAATGCACATATGACATTCAATTAAGTATCTTAAAATTCAACCTACTAAAAATAATTACACAATAAAACTTAGAAAGTTATAAATGAAATCTCTCAGCACAGTTTACAAGTTTCTTGCAAGAATTTTATAAAAAGTTTGTTTTACATCATATAGCACACTTAGTTCCCAATTCACAGCTTATCTGTAGTTAATGCTCTCAGCAAACTGAAATATAATCATACGCATTAGTATTTTTAGTTTTTTCATGTAGCTACAAAGGTTACAAATGAGAATTATAAGATGTAGGTTTAGCTATGTAAACGGCATCTAAGGCCTTCCTTTTAAAATACATGAGTATATGCAAGTAAATAGCTGTGAGTGCTGTGCATATGCAACGTTTGCACACTAATACACACATAGCCTCACATTTCCACACAGTATAGCTCTACTCATCTGAGCTTGCTCAAATGAGACAATTCCTAACATGTAAATGCTTATTCAGAAGGCTTGCGGGTTACTACTTTAGACATCTAATTTTACTCTTAATACACTGAGCTAATACAAGACCCCAAACTAAGCAATCCTACCTTTCTATGGTATAGATGAACTAATATTTACCACTAAAGTTTCCCCTTAAGATTGCATGCATCTGCAATGACATTTTGTTTGTGCTCATAACCATAAATGGAATAAAACTAAAATTAGGTTACAACAACAACAAAAAATGCTTTATGAATGTTCATAACATACACCTTTGATTAATATTTAAGTGTATATCTTCAGTATTCCAGCCAACACTGTCAAACATTGTAAGCACAAAAACTTACAACCACACATACAGCAAAGCAGAACAAAGGTGAACTTAATCTCCTCCCCAATACCATAAATAACTTGAATGACAACTTTTAACATAGTTAGGTTGCCTTTTGTGACATTGTACATAATGGTCTAGACATCACCTTCTTTTGCCTAACACTAATGCGTATTACTGCATTTTATAAGGCTCGTTTATAAATTATTGTGCATAATACTATGTTTTAAATCTATTACTTTACCCTGAGAAAAACTGAGATTCCGAAGCTCTCATGACAGGTCATACTTCAATGAGAATCCTTCTGGAAATTATAGTTTGATTTCAATTACATATTGATATAGTATAAAGAAACAGTTTCTAACACAACATACCAGTACAAGTAGTTTGCTAACGTGGAATTTTTGCATGCCCGTGATATCAAGAAAGTGCAAAGGTCTTGCTGGAAGGGATTTAAGAAGAGAAAAAAAAAATTACCAAGAAATCTAAGCGAAATCTAAGCATCTGAGAGAGCGACAAAGTTAAGGAAAACCACCAAGTTTTAAGCATAAGAGCTATGAGAGATATATTTCCTTCTAAAATCTAAATCCAATTCCACCTAATAATAAAATCACAGTAATTTAAATAGTCCTTTAAATCCAGTAACACTACTAAAAGTTAAAGGTCTGCTGCTTCAGTAATGTATTTACCAACTATAAAAAGCACATGATATTCTCCAAAAATAAACCTTTAATGTAATTTCTACTTATAATACGTTACTCTTTCCTCCTATGCAACTGCATGTTGCCGGAAATGCTGTAACATTCAACTCCCAAAGAGATTTCCCACTCTGTTCTGTATTCAGAGCATCTAACAATCTTGAAGATGTTCTACATTTCAAGAAAACAAATTTGAGTAAGATATACAGCATTTAGCTGCTTCTTTCAGGTTTAATAGTCCAGGTAGTAAGAAATCTGCGTATCTTTACTGTGATATACTCAATTTGAGGCTTATTGTCTATGCAGTATTAAGACTCAAGACAATTTGCAACACGGAATAGATCATTAGTTCAAAGACCAATTAATCTGCATATCAGATTAAAATCAGATTCCTTTGAAATGTCTTTACCTTCTATTTTTCCCTTCCTCCCATCCCATTCCTATTACACCTCTACTTCTGGCATAAACTGAATGTCTTTAGCAGAAGTAAATCAACACAGTGTCTCACTTAGGTTCAAAAAAATAACATGCCAAAGAATGCAACTATAGAAAGAACAGATTGCAGAGACTAAAATATTTGGATAACTGTTTTCTATTAAAAGACTGTTATAGAACACCTCAAACACATGCAGTTTTCAGTGTCTCATCAGTATGTGATAGCCTTTGGTATCATATAATAATTTTCTCCTTTACAGAAGAATATTTTAATTTCAATTTCCAGTCCCCCAGCTTTGGATACTGTGACCATGGACATAAAGAGACATCCTGTAAAAAAAAAATCAGTTAAGATATTGCTATTTTCTTAGCATTTACTTTAAATCTATATTCTTTGGGCACTTTAAATATTCAGTATGATTCACCAGAAGGATCCAAATATTTACACACAAAAGCAAGAAACAGTACCAGGTCACTAGAAAAGTACAATAAATACAAAGTAAATTGTGAGACTTACATCAAGGTTTTCATTTTCTGCAAGCTCTTTTGTCTTAGAAGTAAGAGGTGGAGAGGAAACAGGTGGAATAGGACTCATAATCTGGGAACTACACAAAGGAAAGCACAAAATTGGTATGATTCAAAGAGGCCAGGGAACATGCATGGCAATCACAGTGAACTTCACTTCCACATAATAAATTCAGAAAAAATTCAGAGAACTGGAAGAGTTTCTTTGCTACCTTTCTTTGAAGGTAGTATCTCAACCCTGTTTCAGAACAAACTGCATGAACAGCAACTTTGACAGCTGCAGTTCCTGAAAACAGCAAAAATCTGAGCCTAGAGAGCTATACAGTTTGTGCTTGTGAAGGACATTCACTTAAACAAATTTTGATTTTATTACATCTTCCATTCAAAATAAGCAGACATAGATAGGAATTCAACAAATCTGCGTTTTCAGGAGCTTTCTCAAATGCTCTAAGATGAAACTGCTAATACACAACACCTGCAAGCACTAGTCTTTGGAACGCGACTACACAGAGTAGACAAACGCTTATTTGCAAGGCAAAGTTTTCAGATGGCAAATTTAGCTGAAAGGAAGTAATTAAATAGCTCTCCTAAGATCTAAGTATCATTGCAGCCTCAAAATACACCACCCTTCCCACAACACCCACTTTTCTGGCTTTGCAGGAAGACAATGAAAAGCTGTAGAATTGTAACACAAAAAATACACCCTTGTGTTACAAGTCATTAGAAGCTTAAGACTGAAAATACTGGAAATCTGTAACAAATATTCACAGAAGACTTTGGTTACCAAGTTTGTTTGCACTTTGCTTAATATTTTATTAGCTAACTCAGTCTTTCTTTTGGATTCCTGAAAGTATAGGAAGTATGCTTCAAGTCTCCCCTTGCACCTTCTTTCATAGAAGGATCAAATTTCTTTTCACTTCAAATTGACTGGACTTTTAGATCCACATTCTGTGATGAAAGTAGGAAGTGGAACTTCATATAACCTCAGTGAAGACATCTTAACTTTTGCAAAAACAGAAGGAATCGACAGCAGTGTTTTTCCTGCTCTACAGCAGTTTTCTTCCTTTTGTGTAGTAAGAGCAAAAGCCACAACTTTAACATTGTTTGCTCTGTATATGTGCAATCAGGAAACATATTTCATGAATGCTCACTATTTGTTAGGTTTGCTTTGATTCTTGGTTTTTTTTTAATGTTCAGATTATAAAATAGCATGAAGATTAAGCAAAGTTCCCCTAAAAAAAAGAAACAATTCGATGTCTTAGAATATTACATGTTTCTGCCTTTCTGCTGGAGGTCTAAGCTTCTTACCTGTCTATTTCTGGAGCATTAGATCCAGATGTTGTCATAGTTTCTGACATGGAACCTTGACTGTCCCTCTTGCTAGGCTCCAGGCCATTCTTAATGTCATCAAAGTTTTCGTATTTCAGTGCTTGGACTAACTGTAGCAGGTACATCAACAAATCCTTATGGAGGAAAAAAAAACCAAGTGAAATAATGGTGTCAGTCAAAGCAAACTAGAACTCTTTCTGTTTACAAAATTCTAATTTACATATAAACTTCATCAGGATTTAGATACCTCTAATAACGCAGAAACTGAAGTCCCCCTAAACAAGCAATATACCATAGCAACACTGGTGTTGGATGCAGTTTGACTCCCAAATGATACTGAATTATCATTCGACTATTCTTTGTGACTCAAAGACAGTAAGTGCTAATTTAGTGAATATGCAAGTATAATCACTATGTTTAAATTCTGTTTAGTTAAGCTGCCCTAATTGCTTCCAGCATTCACAGAATAAAGCTTTCAATTTGTGTCTCAAAAGAAGAAAACTGAAAATTCAAGCATAAACTGGACTATAGTATCCAGAATGGAGAGTGTTTTCTCTTATGGACTTTTTTTTAATCCTTTGTGTAACTGGGGATCTAAAGGAAAAAACACATATCAAATCTGTTTTAGATTAAAGAACAGATTTTTAACTATTTGCTGTTTAAAATAAACTTGTTGCCTTTACTCTTCAACTTCTTCTGTATACTTACCTTCCAGTACGTTGTAAAAGGTATATTTTTAACGTCAAAGCAGTATGACCTAGGCTACTAAAGTAGGCTTGAAAAAATATGATAAATTTATGGTCCTTGTTTTAAACTCTATTGATTGCCAAAGATTCAAACGTTATGGTAATACATTCAAACCTGGGTTTGCTTTTTTTTTTAACTGTCAAAACAAAATATAGAAATCACTGATATTTAACATATTAGATTCTTTTAAGTAGCTCTATTCATAATCACAGCTCATCACATTCTAATCAGTATACAATTACAAAGACCTCATTTCCACAGATAATCTTATACTCGTTTTCTTCAGCAAAAGAGTATCATCATATACTGAGTTCAACAGATGGATCTGCTGAAAATTCTTCCATTGAGTATTTAAGTTCAAAGCACTTTCACAAGTTAACACTCAAAATTTATCACTGGTTTTTGTTGAGTGTGTTTACTTTGTTTAACAAAACCAGCTACTATTGGCAGTTCATATTAAGACAATTATCAATGTGTAACACTTAACCATGCAAACACTGCTCCCCAAAAACCTTACAAGAAATAGCAACACAGTGAATCATATTTTGTTTTCCACCAATATTCACTAAAACGTCATAAAAAGTAGCAAACATTTCAAGGACTCAATGAGATCAAAAATCCTGAGACCAGCTGACTTTTCCATGTACCAAAGACCAGTGAATACCTCATCATCAGCCTGCTGAAGCCTGGCAACAGCATAGCGCCGCACCGTTGGGTTGGTAAAGTGAGATGACAGAAGCTCTAGAGAGTCTTCCACATCCATGGGCTTCCATTTGCCCAGCAGCTCCAGTGCTTGCTTTGCCTCCTGTGGTAGATCCCAGTTGACACACTTCAGGAACTTTGTCAAGGCCTAAATAGGAGATTGGACAATTCATCAGTAGTAAGCTAGACAAAGGAAATTATTTCAAAAATTAATGTCTCACACAAAGATAGAACTAGATTCAGATTATATTTACATAAGCACAGACCTGGAAAAGCTTACTGATCTAAGTGACAAGGTCCCTTCCAGCCCAAACCATTTAACAACTCAACTCACCTTCTCCTGATGAGTAAGGTAATATCTGAATTTCCACACCAAATCCTGTTCCTCATACGTTAGTTGCTTTGTTGGTGGATAACTCACTATGATCTATTTGATACATAGTCAGAAAGTGAATTTAAAAACATGAACAGGCATAATCAACAAGTTAACAAAGTATGCTGTCAGAAAGCACAACACTGACAACACAGTAATAGCTAGGGAAAAAAAAGAAAAAAGCTTTCCAACAACACAAAGCTATAGTACCATGGTGATGCTTCTCAATAACAAGTAGATTGAATTGACAGTGCAGGCAAACACAGTTTCTTTAAGTGTATCACTCACACCTACATGACATGCACAACATACACATTCTTAACCCCTCTAAATGGTTAAAAAAAAAAGAACAAGCATCTTGTATTCCATTCTGAGTTGGGCTCTTCTATCTAAATACTCTGAAACATTTAATTTATGATTTTCTATAAACTGAAATTAACTGTACTTTCCTTAAACTGTCACCATATATGATGACCAACCTACCTACTAAAATTGAACTTAGCCATCATATGACTGACTTACATTAAGCTGGTCTCGTGTAGTTGCATTAGGCTTCAGGTCATGATCAGAAGGTCCACTTCTTAAACTTCGAGCAAGTTTGTGATGTTTACTCTCTACTAAGTTCTCCTAAACACAGAGGGTAAGTCAGTATTTATAAATACTAAATTTCAGAGAAAATTATTATTGAAACAAAACCATCTAGAGAAGACTTACCAGTCTCTTGAAAAATGCATGAAAATGAAAATTCAAATCTGAAAAAACAGCATCTTCTGGCTTTTTTTGTTTGTTTATTTTACAAAAAAAAACTCCTTTAATAATATGTGGAGGGTTGTTGGGAGTTTTGAGGGTCTGTTTCAGTTTATGACTTAGCATTAACAAACCCTACCTTTCCTTTCGGTGAATTGCTGCAAAATGTAAGCGTTTCAGTCAACATATCCATGATTGACAGCACTCAAACGTACTACACACTTTATAAACATTTTCTTTAGGATGATGTTTGCAGCATAAAGCTTTGTATGCAAGAAAAAACATCTCAAAAACTGGTCCCACTGTTAATACCATGTTAGCAACAGTAGGAGCCACAATAGGAGCCACAGTGCCAACAAGTTTTCAGCAGCCAAGGCAGTTTCCAGCATTGTCAGACTTGCTATTGCAGTGTTAGATTACACAGTGCTCAAACAGTGTTGCCAGTACAAGCCCACTTACATTAAGGTTCCCAAAGCTGCCAATACCAGTCCCACTGAATTGGCATCCACAATAATGGAAATCTTTTCTAGAACTGTACTTAGGCACTGTCTACATGACAGACAACATACAAGAGAGTGTAGGGAGAAAATAATTTAACAGAGGAAGTGACCAAGAGTTATTGTACCAGTCTCTAAATTCTACATTCCTCTTCTTCAGCTCCGTCTTATCTTCCCACCCTCTGACCTCTTTTGCCAACAATCCCCCTCCTCTGCTTTCTTACACCTCAGAAGCAAGCACATTATGCATGGAAAGGAGGAGGTGAACATAAGCATTAAATCAATCCTTGTATTTTAATCTAGAAGCAGCAGAAATAGAAAAAAAAATTCAAACCCACTGGTATTTCTCAACTGGTTACATATATCTTGCCACTGGAATTTTAAAATATTTAAGATGGCAAGCATTCATCTACATTTATGAAAAGTTCAACAGTAACTCTGTAATACAGGTGGCACCACATGTAGCATGCTTACCATCGACATCTGAGGATCTGGAATCTTAACAATTTCAGGACTTGTTAAAACTGGAGATGACTCATCACCATCCTGAATGACAAAAAGTTGGAGGCATATTAAACATCTCAAGTTTTAGGGAGATAATGCATCATATTAATGCATTATGAACACTAATACAGTAGAAGAATGATTCAACTGCTGACACTTTTAAGGGGAAAAAATAAAATAATAAACAGATCATTTTTCTTGTCTTTTTCCCAGATGAAAAATGATTTGGCAAGACAGCTGGAAGTTCACCAGAGGAGATGCAGCTTGACAGTTCACTACTATGATGCCACAAAGGTGAGTGGAGAAATTTGCTGCCATTGTCATGCATCCTCTGGAGGCATGAAGAGAAACAAAATCAGGCTCTGTATTTCCGCAAAACCCACACAGTTTTCTAGAAAAAAAAATCACCACGTTGCAGAAATCAGACATATTAACTGAAAACGGAAAGGTTTCAGACTGGTAAAAGTGGAACATTTACCCCACAATTAGAAGGCTGTGGCAAATATTAAAAATTCAAAACTCACCAGGATGAGAATGCCAAAAGCACCATTGTCTAAAATTTGCTTACTTACAAAACAAACAAACAAAAAAAGAGCAAAACCTTACAGTATGTCATGTCAAAATGTTTATAAATGAAGGTTAAGGAGGTTTTTTTCCAAGACTAATGTTAAAAGAATGACTTGTGCACTCATTGCTGGCAACTCTTTTTGGAACCTTTGAAGTCATGAAAATGACTTTCTTTTAAACTCTTTGAATATAGTCAGATCATTCTGTAGAATGAAGCTTACAAGTTCTAGCTATTCAGTTCAAGTGCCAGGAAAACCATTCCCAGTGTTTCACTGCATGACAGAACAAAGCCTTAAGCTCAACCAAAACCAGCCATGAAATCAAGTTTTTCCAAGAATTCATGGGACAAGTTACCGTGTCAGGAGCAAGTATTTTGAAAGAAGATTGTTTAATGAAATACTCAAGAAGGTACTATGACATTACCTGTCCTGGTGATGATGTCAACTGTTGAACTACCCTTCTGTAATTCTCCATCATACCTTGAGAGCAACATGTGCAGCACCACAACCCTGACCATACACACTTACTAAACCAAACCAGTGCCTAAATTAGCACTTGAATTTGGCCAAGTGTATTCTTTTGAAGTCCTGGTCATGACCATATAGACCCCTTTAGTTCACATCATGGAAATCTTAGAAATCCCCAACATCCTCTAACTGCCAACAACCACCTGGATGTGATGAAAGACAGACCAGAGAACAAGAACACGGTGCAGACACTGGGCCTTCAGCAGCCTCTTCCCTCAGTGAATCTGCTCCTCTTGGCTGCAACACTTCCTAGCACAGGCAGATCCTGAAATGACCCTGCTATTTTGCCACCAGGAAACAAAAGCAACATCAATACCAAACAGCACTGACCTGCTTTAAACTGCTGTGTTACAGAGCTCTGAAGATATTTCACTACAATAAGATCAGTGTGTGTGACTTTGTATTAGAATCCATTTAAGATAGTCCACAGAATTTGCAAAATTTTACAAACCAGCAACATTCCTCTGTACTTGCCTGAAAATCAGTTTCATAGCATAAATAAATAAGGATGTTCTATTTATTTTTTAACCAAAACACCATTTAAAGTAACACCACTGTGAACCAACATCTCCTTAAAAAAAAAAAAAAAGGACAACCAGTGGTGTAGACACTACTTCTTCTATTTCTACTTTAAATCCATGAAAAGGTATCTGATAATCAAATTTATGTATCTTTTTTAATAAACTGGATGCAGCAGTGCAATCATTCACCCAAAATGTGACATGTTTCACTTGAAACCTGCACAAAAATACATTAGTGATAAATGCTGGTGTTATGCTGGTAAGTTACACTGAACTTCTGCCTAAATGGAGAATCAAAAGTGACACTGTCATTACTAGCAGACCCTATTCCTCATGTCTCGAACACTGTATTTAAATGAAGTTAACACAGAACATAGAAAGAGACACTGCCACCTCACTTCATTGTAATTGAATGTCGAGTCAAAGAACCCCAAATCCTATCAGTCGCTAGTTCTTCCTAAACACTTGAAAACAAATATATCAACAAAACTGTGACAAGTAATCTCCACTTTGACTATCGGTCACAGGCAGGTGACAACAGAACCTTCTTTCATTATGCTCAGTGCACTGGATTGGTGATGCCCGCTACACAGACTGCAGACTGTAATTGAAGCATGACAAAACTGGGAAAACAGGCATTAATTTATGTACCATTTTCTACTGCTGTCAGAAAAGGGTCAAGAACTTGTTGGAAAGCTACTTTGTAATAACAAATCCTTCAAACTCCAGTTAGTTACAGCTCTAACATGTGCTATTACACATTCAATTACTTTATTTCCACATGAGCAGCCAATTAATAGTTATTCTGCTCCATGCACTTTTAATATGCTTCAGAAACATCTGTTAAAAGAAAGATACATGCTTGGAGTCTGAATCTTCTTTCCTGTATCGTGCACATCTATAAAACCACAATGATGGAAAAACAAGAAGTCATGTGTGTAAATCAGGAATAATTCATCTATAATGGCAGGTTGCTGGACGTAACAGAGAGAAGTAATTTTTAGGAACACTAAGTTCATTTATAAAAAGGAAAGAGCCAAGAGGACACAATGCCACATCCTCATATGCATGTTCTCATGTAAAGAGCTAGCTGTTAGTAAAAAGTTTCAATATTTTGATCATATTCCATTATGCTCTCCAGACAAGTATTTCCTTTATTTCCACAGAAGTAAATAATGTTATGTTTATGGGGAAATCTGACACATTGTGATTTGTAACACAAGATAGTTTTGCAACAGCATAGTCCTCTATAATTGCTAGTTCTAGGACAAGTGTACAGAAGCACTGTGAAAAAAGCTATTCTAAAGGTAAAAAGATTTGAAACATGTGGAGAAGTCTTACTGTCAATTAGTTCCCAAAAAGAAATGCTAAACAGCTAACCTAGACAGCTGCATAAGACCCACTTTCATCCATTTTACCAAAATTCACCAAGAAACTAAAGTAAAAGAAAAACAAAGTCACAAAAAGAAAATCAAACCAACCGACCCCCACCATAAAACCCACCAAAAATCTCCAAGCAAACACTGCCGTCAGAAAATACTCCTGAAGGCTAAAAAACTCCAAGTCTTAACTTGCACTATATCAAGTAGTTGAAGCAGATTCTGACCTATTTTCTCTTTTTTTTTTTTCCTAATCCTGCTTTTTGCTATTTATTACTATATTTTTCAATGCCTTCTTCAAGAATTTTAAGTTAAATCACAGCTCTTTTGGGCCAGGCCAATCAGTAATAGCCATATACAGCAAAATACTCATAATCCATTTTCAATTATGTTAAAATTTTGTGTAATGAATTAAGCTTTTCAAAATTCTCAGAATAAATGCTGCTTGAAGTTAGTGCCTCTGGTCTCAAAAGCCCTCCAGTTTTTTTTTTCCCTACCTTCTATGTCTTTCCAATAAAGCTGCATTATTCAGTAACTTTCTGACTTTTTATGAATCTAAACACAATGAAAAATCTAAGAGACAATTTTATTTGAAACCAGATTGTGGATACACTGCTTTTTCCATCTCAGTGGGTCTTTCCAGAATACAGAGTGATAATGCCTTCCAATACCCCACTGGTATCTGGTAAGCTCACTGTCAATGCTTCATCCAATTAAGTTTTGACTTTAGAAAAATACTGAAGGCATTGGTCTGCAGATCTGTTTCATAAACAGCAAGGAAAGATGCAAGACATTCCAATCTAGAAGTCTTTTACTTAATTACTCCAGAGCATTTTCAGTACTGAAGACTAAACTTCTATATTTGTTCACCAGCAGAGCTTCTGTGCAAAATTTTAATAACTCATCTTCTATAAAGTTACCACTCAATACAGGTATATATCCTCTGGATCTAAGTCATAATTTTACATACAGCTACTCGGAAAGTACTGCTGGATGATTGAAGGAAATATAAATCAGAAAGTTTTTAATCACTCACACTTGTTAAATTCTGTAATCTTGAACTCTATTACACAAATGACTGACATCTGCAATCATGTTTCATCTATACTATTTGATTTGTATATGCATAAACAGTTGCCACTGACAGCTGTCTGCTGCTCTACTGCAGCAGAATATTTCATCTCAGCAGAAAAACCCATTCATTTTAGGTACATATGCTGCTTTTTAAAGACAACCATAAAGCCTGCAGGGTACATACCTTTTCATAGTAAACTATTCCATATTCTTTATCATCGCACTTGACGCAACGGAATTCAATCATCAGGTACATAAAATTGGAGCTTCGTTTTTCCCTCTGAGGAAAGAGCCACCACAGATGTGTATCATTTTTTGCAGGACATCAATCTTCAGCATTCTCAATACACCAATTACCCTACTTCCTTTGTGCTGTGACTAATTAATTAGGTTATCAGCTGTTGCAGTAATTATTTAGTTAATAATTTCATAGAAGTACTTGAGACCATATCACCTCCTTCCTGACATTCTTACTACTTCACATTCCCACTTCATGATATATATTCACACTTAACAGATGAAAACCTGTTTTATCAGCAGCTTCCAGCTCTGGGCTAAAGGTATAAAAAAATGCAAGGCAGAATAATCAGATGACCAGTGGGTAGTTGCTGTTTACTTTTTTTGTCTAAATCATTACCTATAATTATGCACATCAAATTAAAAAACAGAATATCGAGAAAAAACAAATCATTTTTTAAAACCAACACCATAAAAGAGAATAAACAAACAACACCACCATAAAACAGAATAAACTTGGACTACAAGGTTAGATTTAACGCTTATTAATCTTCAGTGTAAGATTTGCTTACATGTGCTTTACCTATAAAAAGTACCTAGAACTTTAAAATCTGGGTCAGAAACAAGAAAAAAGTTTAATAATGAGTAATTTCAGTTTATTTAATGCATTCATAATGGCTTGACTTTCCACCATAGACAAAGTGGTTCTCTGTTTAAAGCACAGGTCTATAAACTTTTTATTCCACTGTACTGTCAGTAATGAAGAAAAAACTAAAGGAAAAAATGGGATAAAAAAGATAATAAGCTAATTTCTAAAAAACATTGAAATATTTATAGGGGCTTATATAACCACAGATTTTAGATAAAAAAAGAATCTGACTTCCAAAGCTCTAGCTACCAATAAGACAACAAAAATCTCAGGGCACAAGAAAAAACAGAGTTCTTTGGTGCAAGACGAGTATAACAAACTCAACAGTTTGAGCTGATTTTCATCAATGAGGGTTAAAATCTCATTTAAGAATTAGACTACCAGATTATTTTATTTTTTAAAAATATTCATTCAAAATTACAAATGTCTTTTTTTCTGCATCCAAAGTTAAAAAAATAAAATTTAACAGGTCTGAAGCCAAGGAACATGTCAAATGTCTAAGAAACCAAGGAACAGGTCAAATGTCTAAGAAGCTCCCCATCACAACCTAAAATCCTACACCTAAGTTAGTCATGCCTAACAGTGTTTCTTCCCAGCTGTTCCAAATTATTAATAAAGCCTGTCTTCTGTGATCAAGTTCACTTGAAGCTGAAAACAGCTAAGACAGCTGTGCACCGTGGTGGATGAAATGCTGGACATAATCTGCCTTGTGCACTGGTTGCCCCAAAACCACCTCTGTGCTGAGCTGCTCCTCAGAAGGGTGGGCAGCAGGTCACAGGAGGGGACTCTGCCCCTCTGTGCTTTGACACCACACCTGCAGAGCTGCATCCACCTCAAGACAAAAAAGATGCGGACCTGATGGAGGGAGTCCAGGAGGCCACTAAGATGCGCCAAGGGTAAAAGCAAAAGGGTGCCTTTGCTTTTGAGACAGGCTGGGAGAACTGGGGTTGTTCAGCCTGGAGGAGGCCTTTAGAGGCCCTTCCACTGCATAAAGGAGACCTGCAGGAGAGCTGGAGAGGGACTGCAGAAAAGGGCATGGAGTTAGAAGATTTTACTGTGAGAGTGCTGAGGCTGTAGCAAAGGTTGTCCAGAGAGATGGTAGAAACCTCATCTCCAAAACATTCAAGGTCAGCCTGCACAGGGCCTAGAGTATCCTGATCCAATTGAAGATGTCCCTGATCATTGCAGAGGGGTTGGACTAAGTGGTCTTTAAAGGTCCTTTCCAAACCAATCTATTCTGTGATTCTAATTATTGCTAAAGTAAAATCAACTTTAAGCTTCCAAATAATTACTTTTTCCTTTACCATTTGCACTGGCAGTTGAAGGAAATAAAACCAGGCAGTTAAGAGCTAGGTCTCCTAGAGAAGTGAAGATTTATATTAGCATGATAAAACCCCCCAAAATTCCAAACCTGACCCTACAATGACTCACCTCATTGATCATTTCTATTTCTCTAAAGGTGAGTCTGTCCAGCCAATCCACTTTCACCATGTGACCCTGCCGATGAGACTTGGTGAGCTGCATGAAAAAACCACAATGACAAAATTTAAATTGCTCAGAGCAAGAAGAAGAACACCAAAGTTATAACAGAGATACTAATAGGAAATCAGATAAAAAAATAAAG
The DNA here is from genome assembly GCA_003676055.1 of Chloebia gouldiae. Lineage (NCBI taxonomy): Eukaryota > Metazoa > Chordata > Aves > Passeriformes > Passeridae > Chloebia > Chloebia gouldiae. The sequence continues at coordinate 5,252,918 of QUSF01000029.1, forward strand.
GAACTGAAAAAACTGTATTCACCTTGTATAGCATACACATAGTGACATAGTACACACCTTGTAAACAGCCAAACCATGCCCTAAAAATAAGTCTACTATCTAAAATACCAATCTCAGCAAAGACCATAATAATTATCCAAGCACATCACCTTTGCATTTTTAACACAGCAAAACCAGGAACTTGTTTCTTAACTAAAGTAATGTAAAAAAGCTATCCCATTTTTTTGTATTACTATGTTTCATATAGTGAAACTCACCAAGCCAAACAAAAAGAAAGTATCACTGGGACTATAACTTGGTCAACTGAAGATCTTACAGTAAGTCATAGACAGCTTGCTCTCTCTTTTAGTCATCTGATAACTAGCTCAAGTTTTATTCCTATGTCTATAAACTGCTGTAGGAATAGCAATAAAGTTGTTAAAAGTACTCATTAAAAATGGAAGACAAGATGAGAGCATACTGCTTGTAGTTTTAGATACACCAACACAATTTTAGATGAAACATCCATCAGAAGACCACACAAATATGAAGACTGCTTTTTCAGCTGCTAAGAAATAACAAGTGTTCTTCAAAAAAATTCAATAATTAATGCAGAATGCAAGAGATGCAGAGGGATTAGAAGACATGAAGTTACTTCATCTCTCAAAGAAATTAGTATCTGTCTAGAAAATGGCTAGCAAAGAGACCCCCTCAAAATTATTCTTATTAGGGGAAAGGTTACAACCATTATTTCATTAACTTTGTTTTGTGGTCAGCCAGCCCACCCATGAGCATCTGGATGTGAACAGGCACCGTCACTTCTTGCCCTAAGGGACAGGCAATATAAAGACCTAGGACAGCAGGAATGAAGGTACTGGATGCCGGAGAACACAACAGCAGTCTGCTGCTTCCAAATAGAACTGGAGATGGTAGTAGTACAGAAAAAAACCACAGAAGATTTAAGTCTTGGGATACACACGTAGATGTCCAGATTGCACAATCTGTCAGATATGTGCACTAGACCTTCCATAGCTCAACACTAGAGAGACACTAAAAATAAAAGCCACTATGAAGATAGAGAAGTGAAGAGTTTGCACCAATTTTACTGATTCATTATTCTCTCTCAAATCCTCACTAAACTAATATCTTACAGGATAAGTATGTTGGGCTAGTTTCTATAATCAAAGTCTTGGGAAAAGAAAACTTGTACACAAATTCTTAGTTCATTTTTTATTCACTGCACTAGAGAATAAAAAAACGGAAGTTATTTTGTGTGATTCAGAAGAAAATATTAATATTATAAACCTTTAAACCTTCCTTATAGAGGAAAAAAATTGTAATACAACAATTAATTAGGTCTGCATACAAGACCTGGAAGATCTGTGAGCATATAAATACACATAAAGAATTGTTGTCTTTAACTAATATTTACAGTTTAAAATAAGAGAGAAGCTAGTATCCCTCTCAGGGAAAGACGCATTCACCATTTGCTACTAAGTAAGATGCATCCCTTTAGACAGTATCTAAATACTATTTAGATAACATTATTATTATTATCTAATTTCATTCAGACAGCAGAAGGTGTGAGGGAAATTAATGGATCAAAAAGAACTTAAGAGTACTTTAAGTAGAATAAATTAACATACAATTCATGGGAGAAACCTTTTGATGTCATTCATGTTTGTGAATGCTAAATTCTCTTCCATTAATATTCCTTAGTACAGAAAAAATCTGCATTCACAATGCCTCTAGAACGCAACGCCATGGTTTTTTTTCATCAGTGGCAGTTTTTCTAGCAACATTCACGTATTCACATACGGCACCTCAACATGAAAGGGGAGAATTGCCACAGTATCTATTATGTAAGGTAAGGTAAAATTCCTTGACCACCTAGTCACTGGTTTCATAAAAATTCAACGTGACAATAAAAAACACATACAGACAAGCTCGGAAGCATGTCAAGAAAGGAGTTATCTATTAGATGGAGAAAAGATCCTTCATAAGCTCTTCTCCAAAGTTACCCGTTATCTGGAAGATTCTAGGTTGGGCTCTGGTACCAGATATCAATCAAGAGCACAATACTGGACAAATCTGTTCAATAAACAGAAAAAAAAAACCCAAACCAAGAACAAAAAAACCCACACAAACTTGCCATGTATGTACCTAAGTCCTAGTCCTTTTACCTATATTTAAATATACCTTCACACAGAGTAGCATGAGAAGGCATTCAGAAACTGATGAATAAGTTACAGAAGAACTGAAGATGATTATATTTGAACAATGGCTGCTTAGGAGTGACACATCACAAGAACCTCCTCTGCTATGTAAACAGCTATGCAAATGAAAGCTCCCATAGACACACTACCCAAAAACCCCAATTTCCCAAGAATCTGATGAAAAATTGTTTTATAAAAAGGACCACAAAATATCAGTGAAAACACTCCTCTTTCAGAAATTACCATCTCCCAAAACAGCTTTCAGAAGAAAAGAATGGGGGCAATGATGTTATTAGCTTTCTATTAGCTATTAAATACAACTGTCATATAGGGTGTGAAGAATTCCCTCGTATTCCTCAGAGGCTGTGGGTCATCATCTTCCAAATGCCAAAACAACAGGCTAAAACAGAATGGGCTATTTTAAGACTGAAGTACTCTATTTTATTTGTGCTTTTTGAGCTAGAGATGAATGGTAATGTCTGCACAACAGAACTAACATGAAAGACATGGCCTACACTCTCAAAGCCTTTCTCAGAAACCCATGGCATCCATCATATAACCATGTGATGAACTGGAAATAAGACTTGGTATTTAGTGCCTCTGTACAGAGATTCCTTAGGCCAGAGGGCATTTATTCTGCTATGATTAAGAAATGGGGCACCACTGGCTTTAATGAGCTTTCCATTATAAATTCAGTGCAAACTACACTAATAAAACAGAGACCCTTAAATGAAGGTAGTTTACCACTGTGATAAATCTCTAGAGGAGAAAATGTTTCTTTCATTGGGAGTTCCACAAAGGTCTGCATAAAACTGTGAGACCAAGATTAAGAAGAAAACTCAGTGAATAAGCAGACTGAGCAGTCTGGGAAGCTTGAGGTAAGCTTACCTGAATAGTCAGAGATCATCTAGTAAAACAGCCCAGTAACTAACACACCCTGACCAATTGCAGTTGTTTTGATGGTGAGAATATACTCTGCCATCAAAACTTACAGGTAAAAATACTAATATACATATTTGTGAGCTTAAATTAATGAAATTTGGGTTAATTTCTGCAGTTCTATTCAAGTTCTTTCTAATGTACAGGTATGACACACTTCTGAACACTACACCAGACAACCTCAAAGATAATGGATGCCTTCTGAAGGAAACCTGACTGTCCTCAAAAGTCACTGTTAGGAGAGACTATTAAACCTGATAGAATTTTGGCTGTAAGCATCTTCAAGGGATATTCATGTTTTCATTCTTTACAAAAAATTTAGCTCTTAAGTTCTCCCAGCAGAATGGTATGAGTAATAGAAGGTTTTTAAAAAAACACTTCAGAAGCAATTACATATGATCTGCTTTACTCCTTTGTATAAATCCTGTGAAAAACCTAAATAACCAAGTGAAGAGAGCTATCATGTGAGAAAACAGCACTGGAAGCTGTCTTCTTTCTCTCCAGTGAAGTGCATGCTTGTCACATACATTTTAAAGGTTACTTGCTATTCCATTACCTTTGCCAAGCGGCTCATTTGATCTTCAGAGACTGTACTGCTGGTTCTCCCAGGTGTTTTGGTGGGCTCGGAGCCATCAGCTTCTACATTGGGCCAGACTTTCAAGTCATGCATTCCTTGTCGAAACATACTGCATGGAAAAATACAGAATCACTTCAGTAAATTCAAAATAATACAGCTGTCAGGAATCAAAGTTGAGCAGCAGCTGCAAGAAAATGAAGTTGATTCCTTTGCCAAAGCTACAAAATTGCATAATTGAACTCTACTGCATGAGCGCCTTGCACCTTGTGTTCTCTACAACCGTTATTTTACTGGCACATGAAGTTTAGAAGAAAATTGTGAAGTCAGAGGTAACTTATTTGGCAAGTGGAAGAAAAATGGGTAAATCCCAAAGCCAGTGGGGTGTTACAAACACAAACTGAGGAGAAAGCTCAACTTTCATAGTTTCATTATTTGTAATGAAGCAGAAAGTATTCCTCTTGACTTGCAAATTGTAACAGTAACCCTACATCTGCCACTATGAAAAAAATCAACTAAAATACTACCTAAGTTGCATTTGAAGGTCAACGGCTATAAAGCAGCCTTCTGAGCTGCCAAACAATTAAAAAAAAAGAAAAAAAACAAAAACAAAAACACACCAAGAAATAAATGCCAGAACTCGCCACACACCACTTTCTCCACCAGTGCCTGTAATTGAATTGATAATTGAAAGTGTGGAATGAACAGAACTTTGCAGGGTAACTGACCACATCTTTTCTCTGCAAAACCCTGCTTACCTTGCACATTTGTGCTGATCCACCCATATAAAATGCTCCAAGAAATCAAGTGTATTCATTACCCTTGTAAATAACAGGTGATCACTTAACTCTAAAAACTTCAGGTAAATACAACCAACAGGAACATTTTAAAAAGCGAACCATTAAAAATGAGAAACAACAATTAGAAAGACCATCTGACCTTTAATTTAGACATCACTTCATGAAGTATTATTACAAAGGTTTTCTTTTAAAAACTACAAAATTCAAAATTTTTTGTTGGTTTCTCTCAATCTACTTCATCCAAGTTCACATGCTGGAAGTAAGACTTATAAATGAAATTTATTTTTCTCTTTTACCAGGTACTGTGCTTTAATGCTTTAACAGCTACCAGAGTCTTTGGAGCACAATCCAATTGATCAGGTTCAATTTTTTGCCTTAAGGCAATGTCATCCTTTTTTGTTAAAGCAGTATCCTTAATGAGAAGGATACAACCTCTCTCTACAGTCACTTTACACATTCAAGCATCATTAGAGCAGCTTTCCTAACGATAATCTAAACTTTTCCTGCACTTCAGTCTAACCTTATTACTTCTCATCCACTGGCAAGACAAAACAGGTTATTTCTCCCTATTTTCCAGCAGTATATACATACTAGACAAATGTTCTTTTTTTTTCAGCCTGACTAGGCATAACACTTCCTCCATCACACCTATTTGCTAGACATTCAATGATACAGACTCCCAGTAGTCTGAAATTTGACAGAAGTTGGTTATAAAGAACAGAATACATCCCATCTGAGTGGAAAAGGAAAGGACAAGAAAAGAAAAGGGTATGGAATTGTCTTTTATGCACATACTTGTAAACCATTTATGTAATCAATGCTGTTCACACATTTTATATGAGCACCATGATGCTGAAACATACAAAATTTGAGATTCACTGTAGACTACAAGCCTGTTCCTCTCTTTTCCTGGGCAGCTACTCTCCAGTCTGTATGTTATAACAATCAATTGCAAAAACGTACCTGTGCCTCTTAATCCTCCTTAGACCACAACCTGTTTTTTCAGTCTCCTTTGCAGTTAGATAAGATTCTTTTGGGGTACTGTTCACCTCACAGATTATTATTGTAATCCTTCCCACTTTAGTCATACCATCCACAAATTTACTGAACACACCTTCTATTAGATCATAGCATATTAACTTTGAAAAGTGCTGATTTACTGAGTGACATTTTACTCCCTACAAATAACAGTGCGTCCACAGCCTAATTGCAAGCCAATTAATTTTTTTAAAGTAATCAGTATTGGCATCCATGCAGTACCAGGCTGTAGATGTGAAGTGATTTCAGCACTTGCCATCTTAAAATTCAAGCTTGCAGATCATTAAAAAAAAAGAAAAAAGGTGTTATACAGAAGACTTCTCTTATACAGCACTGCAGCAAATGTGAAATTACACTCAGGAATAATCAGGAGCAAATCATCTTTGTGTCTGATTTTTCAAACATGGACCTGTTAACCTAGTTTAGAAAATGTTTAAAAACTTATCTCTTATAACCCATCCTAGATTACTATTCACAGGTGAGCTTTAAATGTGTTCCAGAGAAGAAAAAGCAGTATACCCATATTTTCCGAAGAGTGAGACTGTTGTTCCTCCCACAGGAACAGCTTTACCAGGTCCATACACATCCCAGATGGTCAGAGCCACCTGAGCATTTCGAGGCAAGTCTGGATACTTCACAGGCAGTTTCAGCCACTCGTTCCAGCTGCAGAGAGACACTATTTATTAGTCATAAAGCTTTACAATTCAAGTTACTCTCTATTAGTTTACACAACCCAGATTCTCCTCAGAATAAAAATTTCTTAGGGCAAAGGGACTATTTTCCTGCGGCCTTTAACCATTCAAACACCTGTCTGGAGCATGACTAAAAGGCTACAGAACAAAAATAAAAATAGTCTGGCTTGATGATTGAGTAGCAAGAATCAGGCCATCATAGAACAGCATTAAAATGTTTCATTCCAGGCCCCAGAAGTTACATAAAGTAGGATTACATGGCCAAGCACACAAGTTACCTTTTATCACGTACCCTTTACAAAAAAGGTTGCTTTTGTGCTGGCTGGATAACACTAACCATATGGACACTTGAAGAAACATAAGCCATTTTGTAGAAGACAACAGAAAACAAATCTGACAGGAACAAATACTTGATGCCCCAATAACTAAGAAGAATATGAAATAAAAGGCAAGCCACTTACTTCCATCTAGTACTAAAAGCCTTGTAGGAAGTTCTAATTGGAAGAGCAAGCGGCTTCCCCTCTGCAAACACCTGACAAGTTACATACAAGTCAGAGCAAGTCTCCTGGTACAGTCCCGAGAACTTCAGCATTGGATCTTCTAGGAGAGCTTTGTAGCTTTTCTGCTCCCTTTTCCCTTCCAGACTTCCTCTAAGGGGGAGAGGGCAGAGGAGGAGAAGGAAAAGAAGAAAACATATGTAAACTGTAACTTACTCTTTTCGTAGTAGAAATCCTATTGCATTTCCAAAGCTTATATTTAGATTACCCAGTATTGAGGCTATTCTCAGTTTGCATTACTGCTTGTAGTGAAATCCAAACACCAGAGAGGAACTCAGGACGTGAAATGCTGAGCAAACATGGAATGTACTGAAGTACTGATTTAGGCAGGGGTGAGGGGAAGAGCAAGGAAAGCAAGAATTACTTGTTTGTCTTTTAAACTGAGGTAACTTCTAGTACAAGCTGTCGATCGATTCTCATACAGACCTTAAGTAGGGCAACAATAAATGAGAAGACAATCACTGCTATTATTAAACTAGACAAAACAAATATGAGATTACATGTGCTTCAAACACTATTGGAAAACTAAAACCCAAAAAAACTATGGCAAGTAAATTTTTAAGATCTATGAAATGTATGACTGGTTTTGGAAGTCAAGCATCTCTCAAATCCACAAAAAAAGAAGTCCACATCAAATAAAATTTGGTTAAAGCCTTGCAGCACTTTGAGGAATTGATGGAATTTCTCAGACTTCAGCTATGCCACAATTAAAACAGTCATGCACATTAGATATGCACATGCATATTAGATATCTGTCTGTGGATGCACAAGTTAAAACAAAAAAAAAAATTGAGGTGATGGTGATGGGAGAACATGTAAGATCGGTCCTCCACCAAACAAAAACCTATTTGTTTCCACAAAACCATTTCAGAGTAAATTAACAAGTCACTTGCACAGAACTGGCACTGCACATTCTAAGGATAACATACACTTCTATGTGTTAAAACAAAAAAAAAACTGCTAGCTTTAATTTTGTTTGGTGGAATGAGCTATCAAAGAGGCCACACAAATCTGACTCCTGATGGCACAGAACAGTGTGAGCTGGCAGGGATCTAAAAGATCATCCAGTTCCAACCCTTGTCATGAGCAGTTCCACTCCTTCCACTATCATCACCTGTTCAGAAATTAAACAACCCTTAATAAGCTTCTCCAAGTTAGTTTGCCAGAAAAGTGCAAGATACTTGAATATTCCACCATTGGGTACACTACATTTGAGAATCAGCCACATCTCTCCTACTCCTCAAACTTCTCACTGCTGTGATGAAGAAAAGTCACTTAAAAAAAAAAAAAAAAACAAAAATTACATCGCTGTGTGGAAACTCCAGCTTCAACAAGTGCTTCCACGTGCTCATGTAGGAATATATTTACATGCTGCAGTACGTGGATCTTGCTAAAGTAACACACCCACTAAGACCACCACGGTTTCAGAGGAGCATGGAAACAAGCAGCAAGAGCGTCACCAGTTTATCTCCTTCCCTTAACACCCAGGACTGAGCTGCGACACAGGGGTGGCCCTCCAAAGCCCGAAGGGAACTTACAGGAAAGAGCACCCAAGACTATTTACAGAACCATGTAGTGACAGGGCAGGGGAGATGGCTTCAGACAGAGTAGATTTAGACTAATTAGAAACTAATTCTTTCCTATGATGGTGGTGCCCTGGCAGGTTGCTCAGAGCAGTTGTGGCTGCCCCATCCTTGGGAGCATCAAAGGTCAGGCTGGACGGGGCTGGGACCAACCTGGGAGAGTGGAACGCGTCCCTGTCCGTGACCGGGGGTGTAAGAGGATATGCTTTAAAGGTCCCTTGTAACACAAATCAATCTGTGATTCTCTGACAGGCGAGAGGCCACGGGAGCCTGCACTGACAATCGCTGCCTTGGAGCACCTGAGGACACGGCACATCTGACACGCGTTCGCAGCACAGCTCCTCGCCCGCCCCGTCCCGCCGCCTCCCCGCGGGCCGGGAGCTGGCAGGGACCCGGAGCCGAGCCGGCACTGCCCGGGCACCGCCGGGGTGCGGCACCAGCGCGCCCCGCCGAGGCGCGGCCGGCACGGTACCCCCCCAGGCGGCAGCCTCCGCTTCCCTCTGAGCCCCGACGCCGCTCACTCACATCTTCAGCTGCACGTTGATGTCCAGGTCGCAGCTGTACACATAATAAAGCCTCTCGGTCTCGCCCATGGCCGCCGCCGCTGCTCCCCGCCCGCCCCCTCAGCGCCCGCGGGCAGCAGCAGCAGCGGCCTCCCCAGCCGCGCTCCGGGCATGCGCTTCCGCCGCCATCTTGAGTAAGGGAGGAAGGAGCGGGGCCGGCCCTTGACTAAAATGGCCGCCGGCCCGGGGCGCCCCCGCTCCCGCCGCCGCCGCCCAGCGCCGACATGGCGGCCGCCGCGGCCCCGTGAGGTGGGCTTTGTGCCGCCTGGGGGCGGAGAGGGGCGGAGCGCGGCAACAGCCTCACGAATCGCAGGGTATCCTGAAGCGACCCACGGGGATCATCGAGTCCCGCTCCTGGCCCTGCACAGGATGCCCCAACTACACGGTAGTCCCCTCAGTCTCCTCCAGGGCTAACAAGCCAAGTGACGTTTGCTACTGTTCTTAAGGCTTCACTTCCAGACCTTTCACGATCCTCATGGCCTCCTTTGGACCCTTATAGAATAGTTTGGTTTGGAAGGGAACTTAAAGCTCATTTATTTCCAGTTTCCTGCCATGGGCAGGGACACCTTCCTCTAGACCAGGGTTCTGCCCCCTAGACCAGGGCTCTCCGCGGAGCTCAGAGCTTCATCCAACTATGCCATTATTTATACATAGAAGTTCAGAGTTAATAACTTTTCCAGCAAAGCCCCCTCCATTATGATTAATTAAGTAGTTTTTATAAAAGTTAAATAATCTCAGCTCAAGGAAAGGATCTTCCCCAGGGCTGGGGTCACGCAATGATCCTACGTCTGGCACAGGCAGCCAGAAACTACCCACAACTTAAATATTGTAAAATAATATATGACTTAAAAAAATGTAGTGTTTTGAGAATTATTACAGATTGTTAGCACCTTTAAGTGACAAAAATAGAGATACTACATGCATATAGTTATTATTATCCTACACTTTCTCTGTGTAGGCAAAGCAGCCAGCACTGACAAACAGAAGTTTTGTATTTTATGATCCACCACAACCACTGAACTTCTCAGGACTGCTGGAACAGAAGTATAAAAAGTGCTATTTTGCTCTAGCTCACTGTACTTAAAACACTTCTGGTCCTGAGGAAGCATCCAGACAGGTGCTCTCCCACAGCACAGCTCAGACTGAAGAAAATGGTGTAATTGTCACCTGGAGACAGTGTTTTCTCTTCCATTTTCACAGGAGGACAGGGTTAACAGGTGGACATGGAAGGACATCTCAGCTAGTCCTCTTCTGCAAGTCAGAAGCTAGGAGGGAAGAGGCCAAAGCAGGAAAGCAACTCTTCTTTGAAGAGAAGGACTTTACCACCTTACCACTTTTTTCCCCCTCAGGTGCTATGACCGGAAAGTATTCCCTTCCTTTTTCTCCAAAGCAAATAGGACACTAGAGAAGTCCCTAACCTGGAACCTGTATCACTAAAGCGAAGTCTTTGCTTTCCAGCACCCTCATTCTGGCATGTATCATCAGTGCAAAACATAATTTAAGTAAAATTAACAATCTCCTCTGCACAATAAATTTCTATATTAATTCTTCACTTTCTGGTAGCATTTACAGTTTCAGCAGTCCTGGCAGCTGCCTTTCATTTGTTGCCTGCCTCATAATTTTTGATGTCTTCTGTTTGTTACTTTGGTTCCATATATATTTTTTTTTTCTTGCATAAAATCACTGCTTTCTGTAACAGGAATAAACAAACATATTTTTCTCCTTGGGTATGACGAAAAAGTAAAACATAAGCCTGCAAAATATTAAAAGACAAATAAATCTCACTGTTTTAAAGCTAAGCTATGTGCACAAACAATTAGTACATTCATATGTGTGTATCTGTTTTGCTATTTTTTTTTGTCAGGAAAAATTAGATTCTCAATTAATGAAATTAGTAGTATCAATTTAATAATCTTACACTCTGTTGTACCACTATAGCCACTTTCAGATAATTATTGAAGCTTTTTTTAAAGAGAAAAAAGAAAAGGAAAAAGCTAAGGGAAAAATTACAGCAGGCCTCTGAAAAAGGCATTAAAAAAAAGTTTCTTTCAGATTGCAATGTGTCTAACTAGATAACTAAATTAGGGGAGGCAAAAGAAGAGAAAAATGTTTAGGAGAGACGTTTTTGACAATAAAATTGAAGAAAGATGCTATTTCAATCAGAAATGTCACTTTATACCATTTTCTGATATTAATAACCTTACATTTCTAGGTTCTCATATACTGCCACAGAGGCAGATAGGAAGAGTATTTTTCACCTTGAAGGGTCCTGAAGCACTTGGATGAGGCAGTGATGAACATCCAGGGCCCCTGCTTGTGCTGTGACACAGTTCTGGCTGGAGGTGATGGGCATCTGAACTGCCACAAACCTACAGCCAGTGAAGCTGAATGGGGCCTTTCCCTGTAGAGTAGATGAAGAGCTGGATAAGGGCATTTTCATGTTTTACTCTCTGCTGTCATTCTGTGTGTCCTTCACTTGATATTTCTGGCAACATCTGTACTAAATGATAAAAGTATCCACCATGGGCTGTTTCCCCTGAGTCAAGTAGTTCCTGTGACTCACAGCTACCCTCTCTTCATCTGGCCCCTGCAGCGTGGTCTATCCATATCCCAGCTGGTTGATCTCTTCTGTCTTGTAAGCTTAAGTGACCACTCCTGTGGCCAAAATTTATTTAAATTATTTATGTGTGTGTTTTCCAGCTCTAAGTGCCTGATGTAGTAGCTGACTGTGCTGGCTCAGGTTTCCCAGAGAAGTTTTGGTTGTCCTGTCCCTGGAAATGTTCAAGGATGGAGCTTGAAGCAGCCTGGTGCTTCAACTAGGGAAGGTATCCCTGCCTATGGCAGAGGAGGAGGAGGAGGAGGAGGAGGTTGGAACTAGAGGATCCTTAAGATCCCCTCCAATCCAAACCGTTCTGTGGTTCTGTGATCATACAATATAAGGATTGTTTTACTGCCTGTGGGAAGGTTTTTTAGTGTGACACCTCAGGCACATCATGAGAGCACTTTGTGGTGGCCTCTTGTTTCTGGTTTTGGCCTCTTGAAGTAGGGCAGGATTATTCCAAATGTTGCATTTCAAATGACGCACATCTATTCTTCTGTTGCTGATCTGTAGTAAACCCATAAGCAAACTCTCATGGCAACTCTGCTTGGGTTTCTTCCTTAAGAAAACTAATAAATATATGCCACAACAGAGCCCAGGAGTGAACTAGTATGCAACTACATATATGTTGATAGCAGGAGCACATTCTTGAAGCAACCCAGAATGACAAGATTTCTGATGCTCCAAGTGCATTGTGAAGCATATTCTAACCTTCATTGTGCCAAAAGAAGAAGGAGCATCTGTCCCTTCTTTCTTGGGGTGAAGCTGAGAGTGACATGAGGGACTGTCAGGAGTTACTGATGGCTAGTCCCTCCTGCTTATGGCCCGTGACCCCATTTCAGGAAGTTCTGTGTGCAAGCAATGCCACAGAAATCAGTCTCCTGCTCTACCACAGCCTTGCCTGACCCAGCCATGGACTTCACTAAGCCAGTTCCCACTCTTAGACTATTAATGTCGCATCCCCACAGAGATGCCTGATGCCCCAGTCTGGCCTTGCTCTGGCAGCACTGCAAATCTTCCCTTCTTTCTGGTGGATGCCGTGGGAAAGCCCCTGGCTTTCTTTCCAGGGACAGCCCAGAAACATGTTCTTGTGGTTCTGTGATCATACAATATAAGGATTACCTGAGTGTTTGGTCTTGAAACACCAGTTTAACTCAGAATATGTGAGTGTTTAAAATTTCTTTGGAAAAAAGTACACCAAGAGGAATCTATTTTTTTTTTCATGAAATCTATAAGTACCTGGCTAGCTATGCCTAGATTTAGTTATTTGCTGATATCATGCCATTTGTGTCATTGGAAAAAAAAATAGCAAGCATGAGATTGACATTCTTCATTGCTCTGCTCATGCATTAGAATTTCCCCTACCCCTGTTCTGTTTTTCAGTCTGATAGTTTGTCAGCTCCCAGAAGTCTGATGAGGTGAAGCATTGAGAAAACAGTGGGAGCAATAGAGAGGTCTGCTGCTGACACAATTCTCTTTGGAAGGAAGGGAGCTATTTTTCTTGTTTTGAAGCAGAAGTGTCACTTGCAGTTCACATTCAACTGATAGCTACAGAGAAATACATAACCTTTCAATCCCATCAAGAAATATATACCATCTTCTAGAAGACAACACTGATTCCTCATATGCCATCTATTTTCTGCTGGTGGGACTACCATGATACAGAAGAGGACTGATCAGATGTCCAGCCATGCTGCACATTGCTTTTAAAGTCTTTTAGAAAAGTTGTTGTAAGTAGCTATGTTTTCAGACTTGTTTTATCTTTCCTGAATGTGGACATCTGTCCACTAAAATCTGGACTGAGACAACTAGGAACTATATATAACCCTTAGTGCATCTGTCAGACAATAATGACTTTTGCTCACTAATGAACTGGAACAAAACTGCCTTGGCAACTGCCTTTTCCCTCTAGTAATATCCTGAGAAAGACTTTACATGCTGGGTGTACAGCAGAGAGAATTTCTGCTATTCAAATACCACAGCGGTGATCAGGTTTTCAAAACTACAGTGGAAGGGCCGTTAGCACATTGTATTTCCTTTAAAAATGGATAAGAATGGATTTTAGAAAAGAGCATCCCGTACCTTCCCTTGATTTCTGAAATTTTACCTAATAAGTTTCACTTTTCACCTGATTTTATATTTTTCTGTTATTCCATGGCTAAGTAGTACATATGCCCAGCCTATTCTCATTAAGTGACCCTATGAGTAAACAAACTCACTTGTTTCCCCATCCTTCTGTCGAAAATCATTCCTTGTGCTCAAATGAACCGGGGACTGGCCACCATTTCTTATCTCTTCACCCACTCAGTCCCACCCTTTCCTATGACCAGCACCAGTCTGTCTCAGCAGGCTCCACTTTACAAGCTCCATTAAGACCACAAGATGGGTGTGCTAACTCCTGGTAAAAAAACAACCTTTAAAAAAAAAAACAAAAAACCCACAACCATAGGGGTCTGTTTTCTCTGAACCCAATCCAGATTTGTGCATTTTAGGTAATTTTAGGGGCCCAATCCTCACAGTCTTACCTTGCTCCTGGGATATTTGTCATGCCAGTCAGTCAGCCTTGCCTCAGTTGCCATTGATAGAATTTAAAAATCAAAGAATCATTCAGGTTGGAAAGACCTTTTATATCATCAAGTCCAACCATGAACCCAGAAGTGCCCATGTCTGCATGTACCACATCTCCATGTCTTTTAAAATCTCTCCACATATGAAATGATGAAATAATGGAGAAGACAGGCATAAGTGTAATGATAAGTCACACTTAAAACTTGTGTTCTCCGGGGAATAGGTAGACATAAACAAGGGTATTATTAAATGAATTTTTGAAAATAGTGAAATATTTGTTCTAATCCATTAAAAAAAGGTATGTATTTACCTTTTCTCAGTACCTTCAGGTTTTATCACATCGGCTGAATATGAAGCACTGGACTTCCTTAAACATTTAATTTCTATTGATATTACAGCAAAGCTCTGGACTTCCCTTTTGTTATAGAATAAGCCTCTGAAATAACTCTCTTTGGAGGAGTCCCTGAACTCATTCATCTTTATATAACTTGAACTCAATATATTAAGTTGCACTAGGGAAGAGTTTGGCCCATTAACTTTAGTTTTCTAATGCTGTTTAGTCAATAAGCCATATAATTCCCAAAACAAAGAAGGGGAAGGAATAATAATAATAGGAAACATGAAGTGTCAACACCACCAATTCAGAAGGGAAAAAAAAAAAAGCTAAACACAAACTGTAATACTGTGTCAGGTCATCACCTAGAGAAAATCTGTGTAAATTCAGTGAAATCAAGTAAATTGTATTCAGTTATCTCAGATCAAGTCATGTCATGTAATTATGTAATTTTAGGGTTTTCAGTTCTTCCTCCCCTGCCCCCATCATAAAATTTATTTTAAAAAAATCCCCAGTCTACTAGATATTGCAAGTTCAGTAGTCTGTTAACTAAGTAAAGATATGATGAAAACAGTAAGTGCTGAAACATTACATGTGTAGTACATATCTCCAGCCAGTCCAATTTTTTGCTGAGTTCCTGCTGTGATTCAAATCTTACGTCAAATTTATAAACTTGTTTTCTCCATTATCCTCTCCTATCCTCATGCCTCATCAATCAGAGCTTATTCCTACACAAAAGTCTGATCCATCATTAAGGAGGCAGGTTGCAGCCAAATGTAAATTTGCACTTAAAAAAAAAAAAGAAAGAATAATATGCTGCAGGGCAGGGTCACCCTCTGACCCTAGGCAATCTGCCTCTCAATCTGCAGAACACAGGCTAAAATAATGTGTCCGTCAAACAAGCAGTAAACTTTTCTGCTTCTGCCTTTTTGAAGATTCTTGGAGTTGCTGCATCTGCCAGCTGACACTGTGTCTGACTTTTAAAATATGAAAATCTCCATATGCATTGAGCTCAGTTTTCTACTTAGCATTTCAAGAGCCCTAAGGACCTCCAGAGGGAAAAAAACCCAAACATATTCTAAATTTTCAATTTTGATGACAATTTTCTTTCCCTGCAGGATGTGCAGAAACACCTTGAAAAATTTGTCAGCTGCTAAAGGAAGTGTTCTTTGCCATGGGAATGAGGGCACATCACTTTCAAGTAACTTGGGGAAAAGAAGTTTGACTCTGCACCCCATGCTTCCCCAAAGTAGCTGAACATCTCTTTTAGGTTGTTCCAAATAAAAATCAACAATAATAACAACTTTAAAAAAATAAATGACATAGAATCCCACAAATACAGGTTTTGAGCATACAGTAAAGAAAACTGAGTCTGTCCATCCATCCATCCATCCAGTTGCAGAAGACTCCCATTCTTATAGCATCCAAATCCAAGTAAGGATTCAGGCCATAAACAAAAGATTAGTATTTTCTTTAAAATTAAATTGTTATGATGGGATACATAACTTTCCCTAGTCTGAGCTGGTCTCCCCTTGGATTAGAAGTAAGGGAAAGGGAAGGAGACTGTAATATTCAAGAACAGTACAATCACGCCCACTTACAGTAATTGTGTGAGGTCAGGATGTTCCAATATTTGCAGTCCTGTTTTTCTCAGAGAGCTTGTAAAGGGAACCTAGATGATCTACTTGTATTAAACTAAGTTTTTATAAGCTAATATTAAATGGGGTGAATCCCTTCCTTTAGCTGAGGTTTATGTATTTTCTCTGTAACTTCCATATCACTAAAGGGCACGCTGGAAGTGTTAATTCTCCAAGCACCAGACTTGTACAATTTTTTCAGGGTATGTTGGATTTTGTCTCTTCTGTGCCACAGATTTTGTATCATCTGTATTCAGGAGCTGGGAATATGAATCTCAATATTTTCTTCCCCAGCCAATTTTAAGGACAAAAGCATAATTGACCCTAAAGTGTTCAGGTCCAAGTTGTGGGGGTCCCTGCTCAGAAAACCCAAGGTTACAGAATCCACTGGATTTCCTTAGTTGGGATGCTCAGTATTCAGCTTTCATTAGTGACCTACAGCCAGATGAACCACAAGCTGAGCTAGGAATAGAGTGGTAAGTTTTGATTTCAGGACTCGTGTTCCAGCATTAGTCAGAACTTATCTTTGAACTAGTCTTAGACGCTGGACTGATGACAGTTGGGGTTTTTGTTTGTTGGTTGGTGTGCTTGTTTGTTTGTTTGTTTGACATTACAGTATTTTCATGTTTTACATAGGCTAGATGAAGTGTATGAATTCTAACATAATTTAGCATTTCTGCTGCTAATCCTGGTTTAGCTGTGACACAGACAAATCTGGTATTAAGCAAAGAAGTTGTTGCATAAACATGGCAAATGATGCCTCTCTTCCTTTCAGTGGACTCAGAAATTCACACCAGAGCAGTCAGTTAGAATATTCAATTCATACTGCAGACTATTTAAATGTTTTAAAATGGGAGCATTCATTACAAATGCCTTTTCTAACCTTTTATTCAGGGTGAGATGCAAATAAAGCATTGACTGATAAAGGGAAACATGAAAATGAATATGTATGTTTGCATAAGCTGTATTTCTTTGCTGCTGTGGAAAAAATTCTGCTCTTAGTCCCATTTAAACATCCACTGCTGATTTCAGTGCAGTTATGAGCGTGCAGCTGAGGCCAGGATAAAACCTTCCGTCCATCTATTGAATGATCAAACCATATTTATTATGGATCCCATTTCTATGTGGAAGTGAAACAGGCCTTGATCTCAAGGGCAAGCTCTGCAGCATCGCCTCTGCAGCCCTGTGACATGATATGGGTATAAGCCTCACTCCAGTGGGTGCTTATGTTGGCTACAAAGGGAAAAAAAGTACCACATGCCTCTGCAAAATCCTGGGGAACAGTCAGACACCAGCAATTAGAAACCTGTTATTTTCTTTTAAAAAGTATTTAATAATAAATAGAAGTGCTAAGCTCAAAAAAGCAAGTTGAAAATTCATAATCAATTTTGTCGTTGCCTTTCTTTCTTATTGGTAGGAAAAAATTACTCAGTTTTCTCTCACCTTCAGATAAGACTAGGCTTTTGCACTCTATTAACCCCAGGGACTAAAAGATAGACTGTTTTCTAACAGGTGAATTAGTGCTAGATAGCATTACCACAAATGCCAAGCCATTAAACATGTAATTGGATTTTTTTTTTTTTTGCTATCTTAACTTTTCTACGTTATAAAGGATCTTTACAAATTAATGACAGAATATGAAGCTGCCCTGAGAGCTATTTGCCCATTAAAAACAGACATGAAAAAATCCTATCCCCATCACATAGAGAACTATCCCACCAATTTCCAATTACTTCTGCCACTGACAGTTCACTGGACTGTTAAGTTATATTCTGCACCATGCTGCTTAATGTGGTTAAGTCAGGCAGGTATTTTCTGCTTTTTTCTTTCTTCTTCTTATTTCTAATTTTTAGTCCCCTGATTGTGAAGCAATTAAGCAATGTCAATAATGAAAAAGCAGAATTCTATATAGACACAGTTAAAGATGGATTCCTAGAAATCACTGAATAAATGCTCTTAGCACCCTGGTCCAAAAATGTTTCTCTAAGTTTATTCAGGACCTCCACTAAAAGCCTGTCCTATGTCATTTGCAGACATACGGAGGCAAGAAGCCTGAGAAAAAAGCTAAAGAACTCACTTTTGTATAAGATAATGACAATGATGATATTAGAGTTAATGGTAATAAGGAAAAGGATTCACAGTGTCTTTTTTTCCTTCCATTTTATGAGAACCTTCAATTGAAAATGCAGTGAAATATTAAAAAATACCACTTATGTGAAGAGTTGTAAACAAACAAAAAAAAAAGTTAGGCTTTAGAAGCTCTTTGATGGGAAAATCTAAGTGATGGTTGTGTTAGCTTTACTATTAGGTGATCTAGTCCTTAAAAAGAGATGTTAATGGTGTCACTGGAAGTTGGATATGGCAGTGAAGCACCCATTGTCCATGGATACCTGCCTACTGGGGCAGTTGTGTTCTGTGTGTTGCGTGTGGTTTCACTTCACAAACCTCACCTCCTGGATTTGCTTGTGATATATCCAATAAGGCATTTGCTCTTTGTAGGTTGGTGATTAAGTACCACACAATTCAGAAGATTGTTATATAGAATTTCTATAATTTAAGTGGGATTTCAGGGAACATTTAATAAATAAACAATATTCCATCTCAGATGGCCAAGGGTGAGATAGCCAAAATGTAAATGGACTTAATAAAAACATTGGGTCAAATGTGGACTTTCCTTCAGGTTGCTGGTAGGATTCCTTTTGAACCAGTTGATACCAGTGCTATCATTCATGAGCTTAGGAGGAATTGTAACTTAGCCATTTCTGATTTAAAATGAGAGATATTCGGTTATTACTGAGGAAGAGGAAAAACCTATGGTTCATAGTAGTTGTGTGAGTAATTTCAGTGATGCAGCTAGAGGAAAGGTAAGTACAAAAAAAAATATAACAGAAACTTATAGGCACTAATAGCTGCAAAAAGACAAATCCAAGATGGATTGGCTACAGAGAAGGAGTATTAAAATTAACAGGGGAATATAGAACCTATTTTATATGGAGACTTTAAAGAGACAGAACTTTAAAATAGAAGGGGCAAGACCAAGGCAGGGGAGTAATATTAATACTGTATAATTATTTTTTCTAATGAGAGCAAATGGTATTCAAGTTAAAGAAAAACAATGCAGATAGTTGCAGATAAGTTGCATATCTGGATGCAGCTGTCCTCTGGACAGAGAGTGCTGGGAACACCTACTTGCCTCTTTTAAGCATCCTCTTTGAGCATCACTGTGTATTTAGAGTATCTCCTTTATCACATAAACTCCATGTATATTTTTCAGTGCATCCTAAGAGATGTCCTTTTTTTAAGTCTGAACTCCAGCAGGTCTCTCAAGTAGATTAATGCTGAGATATTGCTGGATAACGTGGTGTTTGTACTGGAAACAGCAACTCTTTCCACACTTACCAGATTTACAGGCTGTTTAATTTGCCAGACTTTTTCTTCTCCATCTTCAACTCTCTCACTGAATTCTGGTTTGATATTATCAAAATTATTTTGGCTCTCTGATTTGGTTAATTTAGTTTGGCCTATCCAACTGAATAGAAGAAAATAACAGATGTTTAAGTTGGTAAAATGTGTTTTCACCTCTTGCTGCTTTTCCTTTCCTTGTATGCTGTTTTCACTCCTTTGGCTTCAAAGATCTCCAGGCAGATGTTAGAGTTCAGGTATTCCTTCATTTTTTAGCCTTGTACTTATTTACACTAGTGTGATTACAAAGTGGAATGTATTACTAAACCTTGTAATCACTAGTGTGATTACAAGGTAGAATGGAAGATGATTTAACACCCCTTTTCAGGGTGTTTACCAAGACTAATAATTTCAGAGAATTATTGTTTTAAATGCCCATGCTTGGTTCAAACACTCCACTGTTACTCTGCAGCACTGTATACAAATAATATAATTTTTTAATGAGTGGGAAACCTCCTGCTCCAGCCTGTAAATTAATAGTTGAAATTTACTCTTGAGCAGACAGCTGATGTCTGGGCCGGTTCACACTTGGTATCACTTCAGGGCTTGTGTGAAATTCAGGCAGGCTATGGGCTTTGTGCTGGGTTTTTGAGCAAGGTTATTTTCACTCTGCAGCAAGCAAGTGCAGTCATATGTTTCAATAAGGGACTTATCCGTTAGCATGTGAAAATGTTACTGCTAATTTTACACCTTGAAAACAAATCAGGGTTTCACAGTTTGAAAGCAGAAACCAACCAGCTATAAACTGTCAGATTGACTGTGATCTCAGAATTGAATAGGTCTATTTGTTCTAACAAACAGTTAGGCCATTAAATTGCAAAGCCTTTTCAGTGTTTGTCCAGGTAAATAAGGACACATCCAAATTGATTATCTGTTGTTTGGAGGTAATGATACGTAATAAACTATTCGCTCTGGATAACGTAACAGAAATGTGCTGTAGCCCACAGATGTGCTGTATCTTCCCCTGTAAAAGCAGGATTTCTCCACTAGCTGCTGTCCAGGTCTCCACATTCCACCCTCCTGCCCTCCTCAGCCCTGCGGGCAAGATGCATTTGTCTAATGAAACAAATGTGCACATTCTTCTTGCTCCCAGAACCCTATGTGATGCCCCTGCTTCTGATGGAGATTTCTCAGAAATCTGCATGCAGGTACATCTGCAACTCACAGAAAAATACTTCAGGGACATTAAATTTGATCCCGTTCTTTCCAGTGTCATTATACTCATTTGAAAAAAGAATATCTGTCATCACAGATGTCAGATCTACTAGCTGCCCAGGAATAAATCTTGTGCTCATGTCAAAATGTCTCCAGCAGAACTTCTGGGATGAAAATTCACAGCTCAACATTAGGCAGCAATTTATGATGTATGATACAAGCAGCATGAGTAGTATTCTATCAGGAAAAGGGGGGATCTCTAAATTTTGTCAAACGGAAAGTAGTTAAATGGTGATTTTCTCAGGAACTTAACTGACTTTTTTAACTGTCATATAAGAATTCTCCCTGTGCGCATATTCTTGGTAGCTCCACTTAGACTATGGCTATATGCAAATATAGCTGGAAATCTACATTGTAGAGGAGAGGGCATAAGCAGCTGGGACTGCAAACCAGGGACAGAAACATTTTCCATCAGCAGCAGGACCTTCTTTATGGGATCCTGCTCCATCACTTGTGACAAACACCAAATTGAATGTTTGTGGGGACAAACTCAGAGAGGGTAATAACCCGTGCTGAAGCAGTGTGAGAATGATAAATGTTTTATTGTCTTTATTTTTCTCACATCACTTGCCAGTTAGACTTACAAGGTGAAATTAGTAACCTTCTGTGGTGGAGTTTGTCTTG
This sequence comes from Chloebia gouldiae, assembly GCA_003676055.1. Lineage (NCBI taxonomy): Eukaryota > Metazoa > Chordata > Aves > Passeriformes > Passeridae > Chloebia > Chloebia gouldiae. The sequence goes on from QUSF01000029.1 coordinate 5,274,298, forward strand.
CCAAACTTTAGCTGACTGAAGTATTGAGTAGAATATTGTCTGTAAATAAAACACTTGAATTTAGACACCTATAGACGTTTATGCCCAGGTTGGTGTTTAGGCTGTCCTTACAGCACTGCCTGTGTCTCCTGGGAAGCTATTGGAGCAGTCCTGGAGCCTGAAACAGCATCATCCCCTCACACCATGAGCTGCACTGACTGATGGCTCTGACAGTACATCAGCAGAGGTAGACTACATGTGGACTCAGCTCATCCTTCCTGATTCAGGCTCCTTGAGCTGCTGTAGCACCCTCCTGCTTTGGGATGCCAGTCAGGCAGAGGATCTCCTGAGGGCTCTGTTTTGAGGAGCTTGACTATCACTAGAGGTCGATGGCAAGGAACCTGACCTGTATCGATAAGCATCTTCTGTAATCATGAAGAAGACAGGTGTCTTAAACATTTTCATTTAATCTATCATAAATATCTATTTTGGAATGAAAAAAAATCTAATTTCTCCCAAACCATTGTTTAAATGGGACTGAATCTGGTTACTTAACAGATATTTGGAGCCTTATGCTGGAAGAGAATAACATAGATTTGGTGAAAAAGAGGAGGTCACCTCTGCCTGTTTATGATACAACTTTGTTGATATAAGGGGGGCAGCACAATGGGTACATTTAACCTATGTCCACTGACATAGAAAGCAAGATAACTAATCCAACAAGCGAACCAGGCTTATCTCTCAGTGATCATGTAACAGATGGCAGACAATATGGAAAGGAGAACACACAAAGAGAGATATTAATATAAGATAGGCAGATAGATGGAGCAGTACTTTCAAAAATAATAAATGGCTCAAATTGAAGGCCAGTTCTCAAATGCATATTCAGAGACATATGTATTGAACTCCTAATGGAAAAATCGTTAAAAAACATAAAAGGTAATGCAGAATCATATGCTGACATTTATTTTCTCTCTTTAAAAGGAAAAAAAACCCACATTTACATTTTTCTCGAGCCCTCTTTTCTCCGAAGTTGCTAAATATTGCAGTGGAACTGAGATGATGTAAGTATAAAGACATGAAGGTTTTCTTTCAAAAAAAGGAAAGAATAAATAGAAGAGTGTTTCTTTTTATTTTATTTCAGAAAATTATAAGGCTATTTAATCCCTTAAAAGATGTGGAAATCTGAATCCAAAGACCCTCCAACGATAGAAATGCAAATATGTTTGTAACCACTAGATGGTACTTAAAGCACAGGATTGGAATGAGCTGCTCTGCTGTGAGATGTGTAGTGAAGGTATCTGTGTCAGAAGCTTAGCAAAGTCGAGGTTGGTTTTATTTTTTCCATATCCAGGAGGAATGGGGGGGGGTGGGGTGGAAAAAGAAAACCCAAAACTAAATCTCTTCTGTGCCTTTTTTTGACTTAAAAAAGAAAAATGGACGTGGCAAAAGTGTTTCTGATTAGATTGGTACAAAAAGATGATGCATTCTTTCTGGATGAATCAGGAGATATGAGGTTCTGTCACTCTTTAGATATAGACCTGAAATACTAAGCTTAAATTTATAGCCTCTTGAAAGAGCCACAGGACTCTGTTTACACATAGAGTAGAATTGGGTGCAGTTCCAGCAGTTCTTCTCTGTGATCAGTTACTTTATCACCTTGATCAGTTCAGAAGATACAATAACTCTCTTTTTTAATACACCCTACTACAGTAGATCCTTTATCAACCGGTTTTGGATTTAATCACACTTCTGGGTCAGGAATCCTCTCCCCATCTGTCTCTTTCACATACATGCAAACACATGCCTGCACAGCCATAAATGTCTGCATGTTACTTTTTGATTGTTTTTTTGCAATTTTTACATTTTCTGGAGGAAAGGCTGGAAGAGATAGGGAGCAGGTCTAAAGAAGAGACAGCTCAATTGCAGCAGCTCTCTTTTTTCCCATTCTAGTTTCCAGAAACAACAATCTATTTCCAAAAGTAACAAGTAGAGGAATTTCCAATTATAAGAATGATATTGCAGGGGCTAACTGGAAATTTAAGGGTGTACTTGGTTGCAGATTTTGGACTTTCAGGCTGACTTTTTAGCATGAACTCAAACCTCTTCTATTTGTTCTGGGTAACCTCTCCCATTCGGACCCAGGCTCAGTAGTTTAATCTGTTGCTTTGGTTTGGCTTCATTCCTCACATAAATTTTTTACAGCAAAGAGCAGCACAGGAGAGGTCAGTGAGATTTTCGAGGAAATTGTGAATAACAAATGTCTCTCCGTGGTTCCTCCTGATGAGCACCCTGCTATGCAACAGGGAACATTTCTTCCTGACCTCTTCTGCCTATAAGCTGTCCCTGGAGGGTTGTGGATCGATACTGTTGCTCAATGTACATGAAAAGGTTAGGCTGAGTCTTATTCTCTAAAAAAAATACCACTAGGTCTTTTCTAAAAGTATCTAAAACAATTTGTTTCTAAGGTCTTCTGTGTCATTGAGCTCTAAACCCTCCAAATCTTTGTTCGGTGTCTCTGATTATCCAACAACAAAAACAAAAACCATACCAAACAAACAGAAAAAACCACCCCAACAACAACAAAAGCAAACTCAAACACTCCTGTGATATCTTTATACAAACAACTGTGAATGACATTAAGGTTGGAAATATAAATCTAAAAATGTAATAAAGTGTTAAGTGATCCAGACAGTTAGTAGGAAAATACTTTTGTTACGTAGGCCTAATTTTTCCTTAGGGAAGGTCATTCTCTGTCTGCTGCTTCATATTTCTTTGCTTTTCCATGGCAAGCCTTCCTCACAGAAAACCAACGGCTTTGGGCCTGATCTGAAACTCCTTACACACAGGACAAGTTTTCCTGGAGGACAAAGTCCGTTCATTAGTTTCATAGCAGCTGCTGTGAGCAGAAACATTTTTCAAAAAAACAAAGTTTCAGGCGTAACTAGCATTGATCTCATCACTGAGATTTGCTCTTGCATAATACCTTTGCACTGAAAGGTTTTGCTTTGGTAATGAGACCAGGTGTAAAACTTTTGAATGTGAGCTTTACTTTACAGTTCTTTATTTTGTCCAGCTATTGTCTGGGAATTACTTATTTTTTAGGATGAAGGTTGCTTAGAAATAAACTTCTGGTTAGTTTTTTTTTGTTCCATGGTGTTTTATAACAATGTATCCCACCATCTTCAGAAGTCACACAATGGCTGTATCTCTTGGCTAGTTGTGCTCTAGAGCATCAAAAGGGTCAAGGAGCTGAACCTGGCACAAGCACACCTAAGAGCATTTTCCTCTTTCTTGCAGTTGGCAATGTCTGTTTTTGTAGTTGCAATTTGCCTCCAAGCCCCTGAATTTCCTTTTTAATATTTATTCCAAAGCTACACTGCTCTGAACTCAGTCATGGAAGTGTGTGCCATTTCTTTTTCTGAGAGAAAATACTGTCTGTTCCTGTCTGCCTGCTGCTCCATCTGTCTGCCTGATCTGGTGCTTCATAATCTGGAAGAGAATACCTTTTGGGTTGTTTCATATATATTTTGCAACCACTACAGAGCTTTGCTTGAAGGAGCCAAACTCATCCGTGATGGTGAAACTTCACTGATTTCAGGTAGTTGTACAAGGTGAATCAGATCGTCTCTTGGGACCACTGCAGATAGAAAATGTGTAGATGTGTGTATGAACAGGCAGAGGAGGAGAGGGTAATCAGAAGTAAGGTTTCTGCAAGATTGTTCTAGGACAATAGTAAATCATACACTCACTGCTGCACTGCACAGAATGCACTAAAGGAGAGCAAGAAAAATGAAGGAATATGCAATTCTGCTCACTTCAGCAGTTAAGCTTTTGTTAGAATACTCTTAAGCAATTACAAAGCTGCCAGGACTGTCTAATTAAATATGTAAGTATCAGTACAAAAATAAAACCCAAGCAACACTTACATCATGCCTACAAGGTGTTATTGTTCTGCATATTTTTTACAGATGGATATTTTTTCAGGAATAAACTTGCCAAGTGTTGTGAGAGAGAGAAGGAATGGAGGAGAGAAGGATGTAGAGGGAAGTAGTGAAAAGAAATATGGATGCTACAGGAAAAATAGCAGTGGTTTTATTTCAGAGAGGCAAACAAAATACAGTGCATCTCTGACAAGGAAGTATGACTTGATTTCCCTACTTAAGCCTTCGTTGAAATTGCCCTGTACTTGAGTGAAAACAGATGACAGAATAATTAGAGATGGTGCATATAATTTATCAGTCACAGTCTTGATCTTCCTGTAGCTGATTGGAATGACCAGATGATTTCTTACTAAAAGACCATATATTTGGAGGGGATGGGAGCAAAGGAGGAACATAGCTAAGCACAAATAATAACTCCTTCTTTGCCTAGACTCATAGAATGGTTTGGGTTGGAAAGGACCTCACAGAATATCTAGTCTCAATTCCCTGCCATAAGCAAGGATGCTACCCAGTAGATCTGGTTGCTGATTCAATTAAACCTGAATCTTTAACTCATGAGAAAACTTGCCTGCAGATGTGCAGGTGAGGGATGACACAGCCTTTGACTTTGCTGCTCTTTCTGGTAGAGGCTTTGTACAACCAGGAAAGTATGGAGCTGCTTTTGATCCCAGTGGAAGAGGGGTTCAGTTGTCTACAATGTCCTGAGTACACTAAGGCTTTCTACAGACAAGGCAGTTTCCAGAAAGGCTGTGTCAGCCTACAGGCCTGACTTTTGCCAAGTGGCATAAGACTTGATCCTTGACTTCTTTTCCTTGGCATTAGTGAGATTAGTAAAAGATTTAAATATAATCCATATTTGAAACGGCAACTAGTGTGAGGTAGGAGAATTCAGGGACAAAATGGTATAGGATATATCATCTTGGCTAAATTTTGTCAGAAATACGGGTGCAGTCACTCTTTTTCTGAACACCAATATTTTCTGAAATATTGGTGTGCTAGATGAGGCAGCCAAGGCAGTTTCCTTCCCAGCTACCAGTAGTGCAAATTATTTTGACTCCACTGGCAAAACAATTTATAATTCAACTTAAAAACATCAGGTACTTTCTGGAAATCATAATTGTGCCATTGCTGTGGGGGTTTTCTTTTTCCCAAGAGGGGGATAAATTCTGCACTGCAACTCACAACTCACAGCCTTGAGAGGTGTACCTACTGGTGCCACAGTTGTGTGATGACTCCCAGGCACAGGACTTAGGCTAAGTAAGAGAGGCATTTTGGTCTAAATGCTGGAGTGCTGGCTTGAGTGTTATTTCAAAGGAAGATGATCACCACAAACTCATACGCTCTGTATGTGAGGTTCTCCCATAATTTTACGTGAGCTTCATTTGTCCCCATTGCCTGTAAGAGTGTTTACCAACAAAGAAACGGGGTATTGTTACACCAGAGGAAAATGTCCACATTGTTACTTGGGCATGAGCATATTCAGTCTCCAGAAGGGGGAAATACAGAGAACCATAATACGAAGAGAATAATATAAAGAAAATAATAGTATGAAGTAACAGTTGGATTTGTCTTTCACTCCCTGAAAGCTGTGGCTATAGTTTCCAGAGAGGATAAAGGAATTAAGTATGTATTTCTTTTTCAAGCCAAAAGTCCAAATCTCTGACATAAACCTAGAAAGTAAATGTTTTGCTTGCTATATTTTAGCCTCAGAACTGATCATGTTTTGAGTTTATCCATGTTCCTTTGTTACATGAACAATCGCATAGCATTTATTATGCTAGTAGCAGACTCCTATGTTAATTTACAAAGAGAAACAATTGGAGGCATCCATAAGCTCCCACACAGAAACACTGATGAGAAAACAGCTTGGTGTTGGGTGCACTTTCTGTATTTTCCTCAGACTGTATCAGGAGGAGGCTGCAGAATGAAAATGCTCCAGTGATAAACACTTGTGAATGGTGGGGAAAGACACTATAATTTCAGGTGCAAATTCGATAACTTACCCTGTGGATTGAGGGAGAGGATTAGCTCCCTTCACCACACTCTTCTCATACCTCCACCCACCCCCTATCTTCAGGAACTATATCCAAACCCTCCATCTGAATCAAAAAGCTTTATCTGTCCCTTAGTGAAACATCTTTTATTTGCCAACTTGTTTTTCCCACAGACTCTTGCTCCCTTTTGTGTTTGCGCTAATATTCGAATGTCTACACTGCGTAGCCGATGATTATTTGTGAGACAGAGTGAGTTAATGCAGATTTGCAAGCTGTTCCCATTTGTTAAATGTCAGAAAAACACATGCAAGTCACTGGCTTTAGCACTTAGCTGCCAGCTGGCTCTTCTGAAAGGAGGGGACAAATGACAGTCTATCAAACAGCATGCTTTCAAAGAAAGAGGAGACCTGTTCCAGAACTGCAGCTTCAGAGGCTCTTTTTAACAACATAAGCAAAACTGGGAGCCAACCTCATTTTTTCCCCCTGGCTGTAATGAATACATAGCCTAGCGACAGCATTCTCCCACCCCCAGTAAAAACAAACTGGAATTAAAAACCTTATGAGGAAAAATGTGTCATTTCCACCGCTCTCTCTCTTTCACTTCAAATTTTATTTATTTTTATTTATTTCTTTAATTTTGGCTCAAAAGTAAGACCAAAAATGCCAAAAGGGATAGGAGTGGAGTTCTGAGATCAGTCACAAATCTCAGAAGATTGCAGCAAACTGTGCCAAATGGAAGTGTTTATCCATGGGTAAGTGCCCAGTCTAGATTAACATATTTTAATTATGGTCTCCGGGTTTGCTGCACTCCCTGAAGAATACATAGTTTAGGCCTCACTGGTGAGCCAAAGTTGTCGGGGAGCAGGGAGGGATTGTTTTTGGTTGGGCATGCTGATGGGGTGCTATGTCCTCACCGTGCCTGGAGTGCCGAGATATGTCTTTCTCCTGGAGCAGATGCCACAGGATGGTGGCAGCACCAGGTTCTTTGTGCCACCTGACATGCTCTGACTCTGACCCAGAGGCCAGTGCTCCTCCGTTGCAGCTGCCAGTGTGGGAGCCGGGGTGCAGCTCTGCTTCCCGGGGTGATGTCTGCCGGGACCTCCAACATCACCCGCTCATTAGGATGTCTCTGAACAGCTGTCATGTGGTGCTGACTTTTTGTCACGGTTGACAGCAGTGAGATTAAAGCAGGTAGCCGGAGGCTGAAAAACTCTGTGTTTCGTTACAAAGCCCTGAGTCATCTAACCTCCTGTTATAAATACTAGGTGTCAGATTTGGATTCACAGAGTCACTTGTAGCCTTGGGTAGATCCCACTTACACAAATGGTCCAATTTATTACAGGACTATTATATACAGGACTATTTGTATACAAGATTGCCATCATTGTCAAGATGTCAAAATCTGGTCTGGTATGTTTAATGCTTCATAATTAACAAGCTGCATCATGCTAGTGAGCATCTTCCAACTACCAAAATAAGATTTTGAATGAGTGGTCATTTTCCAGAGTTTTCTGTGGTTTAAACTCAGTGAAAGTTAGGACAGAGCTTTGGGAAGAAAGTGTGTGGTGCCAGGAAAGGTCCATCTTTTCTTTTCTGTTCTTATTTTAAGATGAATATCCAATTTCCTTCTTATAGAAGAAAGAGAGAGACAGAGCCACAAAGAAGGTAATTCATCCTGCATAGCTTGCAGAAGAAGGAGTCCCTTCTGCTTACCTCTGTCACTGGAAGTACCCCAGGTTCAGTGCTACCTGATGGAATGCAATAAACTAGGTGAGATGAAATGTTTTCCAATTGCAAACAGTGCCTGTAAAGTCCATTGCTCTGTTGCTCATAAATTCATTTCAGGAATACTCTTAAACAAGGAATTTGGCACCAAAGATGCTCTAAATTTTTCATTTAAACCATACCACCTTTCAGCTGTTTAATCCATGGGAATAATAAATCTCTTGGTCTCTATGCTTTTACCTTGGAAACATACCCTGAGCACCCCTAAATTTGAACAGTGGGTTGGCTAACTCCTGCCTAAATCCCAGTGAGATCCAGGAATCAGGCAAAGTTAAGGCTCTGAATCTGATAGGTATATAACTTGAACCATCCCTGATGTCTTCAAGTTCAGCACAAAGGCTTACTTTACTCAAGGCCCCTTTCATAGATAAAAAAGATCTATTTAAACGAAAAAGTGAGATATCCCAGGTTCCAGGCTGTCCTCATTCAGATGAATATGAAATAAGAGACTTCAATTGCTCTAAACTTCTCATTATAGTCTCAAACTCTAGACTTTGAGACTGTCTGGGGAAAAGGGTTATAAAAGTTATTGTTCTGCAGCTGGAGGAATCTAACCCCATTTTGAATTTTGAATGCTCAGGGTCTTCAGAGCTATGTCCATAGAGATATTCAGAGATATTTAGGCACCCAACTGCTCTTTGTCTCAGTGCCTTCATCAAGAGAGATCACAGTCTGCTTGGATGTAAAGCGTAACAGAAAATGAAAGCACCAAGCAATATCAGCCTGTGGAGAGAGTGAGAAGACAGTTGTTAATCTGAAAATTTCCTCCACATTATATTCTTATTATCTTTCCTTTTGCACCATAAACTGTTCCCTGCAATTGTACTTGGGATCATTCAACTGAAAAGAAAAGCTCCCCTGTCCATCTGTCTGGCAGAACTGTCCAAAGGTACCTCCTTTTCTCCTTCCTTTCCTCAGATCTGGCTGGCAAATCTTATCAAACAGAGCATTGTGGTATAGTAGCCTCTCCAAGCCTCCAAAGTCTGACTCTGAATACTGAGATCACTGGATTTGTAGCATAGGGCACACCTGCATTTCTAGTGGCTTGAAAATATTGCTAGGGAAACACCAAATTCAGCAGTCTAGGAGAGCTGAGGCTGCTACAGATCCACACCAGAGGTCCCACGAGTACGGGGACAGAATGTGTATTCCCTGCAGGCACACAGGCACAGAAACACATATGTATTTATACAGAGATGCATCCAGATCCACATTCCTCAAAGATACTCCACACACACAGTCAGCACCCACAGCCCATAATGTCCCCTCTCTGGCTGGTCAGGGTGAAAGTCTGTGCAAAATATACATGCATGGATAAAATGTGGATCCACCAGCAGCTGGGTTCAGACACTCAGTCTGACCAGTAGCTACCTGTGAATCCCAATCTCCCTCACGTTGCTGGCATCTGCACACAGAAAGCTGCAGCCCAGGGTGGTACAGACCTTGAACACACCATCACAAACAAACACACACACACACACACACACACATACACATACACACAGGATGCAGACAAGAGCACTAGCCAGTAGTATTTACACACAACGGACTGGTTTATTCCCTTTTCCTTCATTTTCCCTGTATTTGGCTGTCCCAGACCATTTTGATCCCCCCTTTCACATGTTTTTAGTTTTCTTACTTCTCCCGAACTTTCCATAAGTTCCATCCTATTCCAAAACACTCTTCTGGTGCACCTCATAATGTGCCCCTGGGTTCTCTCATTGTCCCTGAGGTGCTCCAGAGAGCAGCTCCTGTGGTTCACCCAGGTAGGGTGATGACACCCCTGGAAGGAGGCATAACAGGGGCTCATTTCTTCCTTGAAGTTATTTGGGTGCCCCTCCTTTACCATTATTATGCTTTGGGTTTCTCTGTGTATGTGGAGATTAGCCTCTTATTTCACAGCCTGACAAATACCTGCTTTCTGACAGAATTTTCTTGTTGCCTGGGCAGATCCTTCTTTGTCTCTGAGGCATATGAGCTCTGTAATACTTGTTACATGAAGAGCATTGAGGTGAGTAAGCCTTTTTCCTTCATTTCCTTGAAGAATGTCAGGCTCAGATTTAAGCAGTAAATGCTGGTAACAGCAGCATGTGGTTCATGCAGGCAAGTGGCAAAACAAGACCAGTCTACTAAGTAGAGTAAGATGTGTCTGTGAAGACTAGTCATCAGCTTATGGATTTCTAATCATGTGAAAGTCAGCAAAAAGGTCAAAAAAGGTTGTTATTAGTGCTAGATTTTTCTGGGGGCATCACAGTCTATAAGTGATCGTAGCAAAATACTTCAACAGTTAAGGGTATCAGATATGCACAGACACTTCATTTTTAAGTGCACACAAGACACAAATTTTTAAGTATGCTTAGATTAAAGACCTTCCTTATGTTCAAGTGAAACTTCCTGTGCATCACTTTGTGCCTATTGTCCCTTGCCCTGTTGTTGAACACCACTGAGCAAAGCCTGGTCCATACTCTGACATCTCCTTCCAGACACTGAATGACGTTGATGAGGTCCCCTCTCAGATGTCTCTCATAAACGAGAATTTTAGACCTGTTAAGAGAATCAATAAATACAGCAGGCAAATCTGAACAATGTTCTTATTTTCTATTCATCCTGAACCATTTTGTCAGCATGGCAGATACACTTTGAGACATAATGGTGGTAAAGTACTTAATATGATTGAAAACATTATTTTCTCATTTTACTGCTTCCTGTGCTAGTTGAGGGAGATGATCCTGGGTATTTGTGTTTGATACAGCCTGGAGTGTTGTACATTGAGCCAGCTCTTACTGAGGAGGCTGAAGTACCTCAGTTTACCAGCTGGGATGACCAGTCTGCTTGACTAGCCAGAACTAGCCTCTCCTCAGGTGCCGATGCTGCAGTGTAGACATTCAACAATTTTGGAGCCAATTTAAATCTCTGTCTCACAGTGATGTTCTGTGCAGAGCAGGCTTGTGCTTAGGGACTGATACACAGCCCACAGAAATGGATAGGATGCTTCTGACTGTGCTTCAGCAAACCCCAGCTAAATCACTAAATTCTCCCCACCTGACTTCCCTTCCTTGAGACAGGGGTAACCACCTTTTCTTCACACAGTGCCCATCTTGCTCAGCACCACAGATCTCTTATCATTCCAGGAGGAAGAGAAGAGAGGGGAAGGAAGGGCAGATGGTATCATCCTAATGCAAATAATAAATAATCAGATTAATCCCTGCATCATGACAAGAGTTTCAATAGGTTCAGAACTAGGGAAAAACACTGCTGTGTTCCCCAGGAGCAAGTCAGAGGGGAACGTGATAAAAAGTGCTCTCAAGCTGGCTTTTTTTTTTCTTTCTTTTTTTTTTTCCTCCTTATTTGTTTTATACTGGGGGCAGATCAATGTGGAAGAGCAAAGACAGAAAATTAGTGTTTGAAGTAAGCTTCTGTGTTTAAGTGATTTTTGTCAGCATCTCATGAGTAGGGTGACCAAATGCTCACATTGTAGGGGTTTTGTTTTTGTGATCTTCATCCATATGTCACTTTATGAGAGAAGCATGATCATGGACTAAAGCAGGCAGACCTGAAAAGTCGATGGAGGAAAGGTAGGAGGAAAACCCTCTTTTTAGCTGAAATGTTGAGCTCTTTGAAGTACTGTTGCTGTTTCTTTGTTGGACTGTTTCTATTTCCACAATGTCCTTATGCCTGTCATTGCCTGGACCTGGTTCAATAAACACATTAGCCACATCTGAGAGTACAAATCTTTCTTCAGAAACTTAAATGTCTATTTGAATATGTGATTGCAGTAACTGCACGTGCAGTCAGAGCCAGCCCAAGTGCATCATCAATACTGACATGTCCAAATTTAGGGATAAGCCACATAGGAGGAGCTACACCAGTGTGAGATGACAGGGAACACAGGCTGGCTGCATCGATGGGTCTGCCAGAAGTGGTTCTGTAAGTCACATCAGAGGTGGAGTGGATTTGGCAGTCATTGGAAACCCTCTGTGTGGAGGATGCATGTCATGTGCAGCATCGGCTGTGCTTCTCCTGAGCATGGCTTTCCATCTGCTTGCTCCTATTCACCAGCTGGGAATGTCACCTCTTACGCTGTTGATATAGCAGTGGCACTGGGATACCGTGCGCCCAAAGGTCTATGGTGGCATTTGTTCCCATACTACAACCCAAAAAGTGAGCATGGAGATTTCTCATTGGCAGACGCAAGATGAGAGGAAACTCATCTGCCCTTTTCCCAAAAACAGTCCTTTCTTTTGCAATTCTAAAGTAGGGGGTTTCTTCCAGTACAAAGGCAGCTAGTCAATACACACTTTCACAAACAGCATGAACTGAGCAAAGTGAGTGTTTAATATCTGAAGAATGATTTATAAGGTGCTTTACAGAAAAGTTTTCAACAAGTCTGAATTCTCCATTAAAAGCTGCTTGCTTCATTACAGAGTTACCAAAATAGGCAAAGAAAATATTCTCTGCTTATCCTGAGACTCCTTAACTCCTGAGAATTTTAATAAATCAAGGAACATTTGTAAGTACTAAATGTTAAATGTGTATTCACAGTTAATTTTTAATCAACTAACAGTGATGTGTTAATTGAATGCCATTAAGAAACCATAACTTGATGCATTAGCTATTTTCCTATGCACAGGAACTTTTCCCAAGGTTTTCAGTTGTTGCCCAGGCTGCTTTTGAAAAAAAGAAGAAGTATTTTAAATGTGTTTAGCCCTAGATTGTTCAAACCCTAAAACTGAGCCAAGTTCACAGGGTTAACTGAGGTTTGTAGTTCTGTGAACCTGAACAGAATTTTAAACAAGCCTGGGCTAAGTTTCAAGTTATCTTGTGCCTTAAGGTATGACTTGCAACCTACAGAGTGATCGTGTAGGCTCAGCATGTAGACTTCTGACTTCAATATAAATTGCTTAATTTTTGAAATGTCAAACAAAAGATCAAACACAGAGGGGTGACATACACCCATCTCTGTGACTTGTGGAACTTGCTGGTTTTGCATCCAGCTTATCAGCTGTCTTCTTCTTGGTGTGAAGTAAGTAGAGCTTTTTCATTCTGAATGAGAATTTGTGCTAATGCCTTGATCACTCATCTACTGGATGCAGTGAAACTCACTGAGGAAGATGTTGCTTTCTGTCTTGCCCCATCTATTCTGTTCTGCTCCTGCTGGCCTGAGGAATGGACTATTTGTGTTGTCTGTTTCACTCCTTTTTTTTGTGTGTGTGTGTGTGTGAAAGCAAACTAGGTTTATTTAACTGGTCTAACTAGGAACTCTTCGCTAACCTGGCTGGATCTAATTGTCAATAGGCACTGTTCATATAAGCAGCTGAGAGAAAAATCTCAAGGGACAATACGGGGCAGAGCAAATGGGAATAGGCTGAACCTACCCCTTTGGCCAGCTATGGTACAGATAAAAAAGAAGGTGCTGATGTTCCCAGATTCCTCTCTGTACATAGTGGTTGCATCGCATCATGTTTTACATATTTCTGAAATAAGTCTGATCAGAAATGCAAGGAGGAAAGGGGGAGGAGAACTGTGACACAAAACCAGCTAAGTTATAAATATCTCTATTTTTAGATATTCAGATGAAATTTGCTATGGGGGTTTTTAGTGATGGTAATCAGAAGAAAAAAAGGGCATCAGTAAAGATGATTGAAACCTATCCAACAAAAATAATCTATTGCAGTTGGCTCATTTTCTTTCTGATGTTGTGCTCAATGAAATGAATTTAAACTGTTTATTTTACAATTAACATGCAATGTGCATTTGTGAAGTAATTTATGATAAACAATTTTCTTTTTATGTGGGGCTGCAACAGACAGTTCACAACATCAAGGTGAAGCTCCAGGGAGAGAGAAGGTGTTTTCTCATGTATTAATTTTGCCAGTTCCCATAAAACTTGTGTGCCCTTTCATGTGTCCTGGCCACAATAACCTCAAGTTGCCAGAAGAAGAAGCTGGAGGAAGAGGATGAGGGGCACCTCAGGCTCAGGGGCACCTGCTATTTGCAGTGTTGCAGAGAGCATTTTCTGGTTCATGAAAGTCAGAGAACAGTCAAGGCAGACATTTTTTATTAGGTTAGAAACAGGTTGAAGCACAAATGTGGGAAACAGTCTGTCTCATGAGAGGCCAAAGCCCTACATTGCTGACTTCCTGAGACCTTTGTGTCCTGTATAACCAGGTCTCTTCTGTGGTGTCCCAGCTGTCACATGGAGTGTGTATCACTGGACGAGACAGAAGTAACACTGTCCTTTCTCACAGTCTCACCTATAAAAACCCTTTCTGCATGCTGCATTAATAACCATTATCCATCTCCATTCTCCAAAGTGCTGTCAGCAGCATGGATGAGATGATGATCTCGGCATTATCCTGAGATTTCAGAATGTAAGGTTTGGTTCCTTGCTCAGCTGTATATTTCCTCTGTGACCATGTGTAAGTTGCCTCCTAAGGGAAATATGCAGGGTTGTAAAAGGATCTTGAATCTTGAAGATAAAGTCTTAACAAGAATCAGTGGCTGGAAGCCAGGCAAATTCAAATGGGGAAAAAAGATGCACATTTATAGTGAAGAAGGGAATTAACTCTCAGAATGACCTACAGAGATAAGGGAAATTCTCTTGCTTTTGATGTCTTCAGTCCAACATTAAAAAGTAAATGTAGCCAAGTACAGATAAAGTTTAAGCAAAAGCATTGACTGGATTTAGTGCAATTACAGTTGTGTGGCAGTAAATAGCTGATGATATCCAAGTGGTTATACTAGGTGACCTAATACTCTTTCCAGGCTTTACACTGCCTGAGCCAGTAGCACAGAAGAATTTTTGGAGGACTGTATCCTTTTCTCAATTCAACATTTAAATAAAGTGTATTTGCCTCTACAGGAAGTATCTGATAGCAAATCCATCTCACCTCACTTAAGTTGACTAAAAGTAAGCCACCCAGCAACTACTTATCAATGTTTTGCTTAAGTTGATGACAAATGCTGGCACATGCCATGGGTGTTTTGACTGCCAGTAGTATAGATACTAGTAGTATAGATACTATACTCCATCAACTAGAAAAGGGCCTAGATTAACTTGAACCTGACAAAGATCTTTTAAGTGGATGAAGTTGGATGAGATGATTTCTAGCATGTACACCCCTAGCTCAGATGTTTAGCGTTTGTATTGCTGCCTTCATTTTTTTTTGTCTCATAATAATAACTCTCCTTCTATTTATCACTGTTGCAGGACATTCCTACATTTCATACCCACCCCAAAACAACTTTCACTTTACCAAAATCAAGACTGGTCCTGGACATTAATTGTCCTCTGAACATGTTTGCCTCTTTCTATTATCTGTGATGGAGCCTGGATGTGTAGCTCAGACTTAAATAATTTTCTGTCCTAAATTATAGTTACAGTCTTGTAAGGGATTGAAAAAAAAAAAAAAACCAAAACACTATGTTTCAACCTTGCTGTGCTTGAGTTTTAAGAGATCTGAGATTATATTTTGATGATTATATTTTGATGATATATATGATGCTTATATTTTTAAAAAGAAGATCTAGAGGAGCACTTAATGTGACTTCACCTGTCAAAAAGTTGTAACATAATCATGTGAGGTAGGTTATATTGTGTTGACACCTCTAGAATTTATGTCACCAGTTCCAGATACCTGTTCCAAGATGAGGTCAATCACTGAACAAAGCAGGATTAATTCACTGCCTTCAAACACCTTTCTACTGATCTGCCTCTAATAAGGGGAAACATTGTTTTATTTGGCTGATCAAGGAATTTGGAACTAGGCACCAAATTCAACTTCATTTTTTTAACTCAGCATGCTAAATAAGAAGTAATCCTATACTGGCTGCTTAGGCAGGGATGAAAGAGGAACCTCCTCCAGTGGGTGATTCAACCCAAAAAAGAGCAGAGACAACCTTCTCAAAGAAAATCTTCATCTCCTTCTGTCTTCAACTATAGAGAAGTACAAGGATGACCAAGACCTTAATTACAGCAAATAACTAAAGAGATAAAATCCGTGAAGGTGAATCTGAAGAATCTTATGAATCTTAAAACCCAAACCAACTGAAATTTTCAGAAGTCCCCATCTTGTTTGTTGACACTGGTGTAAAGAAGACATATTTTTATGTTGGCTCAAATGACTCCATGTAAAGATATTTATATATTCATCTATAGATACTTATGTGTTTATTTATCTGAATATTTATATATGCACACAGATAATCATATAGATCTCTTACCACACAATCCTCTAAATTAGGTACTGTCAATGAAGAGCAGTATTACAAAAAGAATTAACTAGGGATTTGGGGTAAGTTTCATGGGGTATCAGTTTAGGTCCCAATCCTGCAAACACTTTTTGTATATTAATAGCATTACAGTGCAATTCATAGTAACAATTATGTACTTAACTTATTCTATATCACACTAGACCAAATCATGCTAGCTAAGATACATATATTTTATGCTAAGTTATAAGTCATATAGAACAAAATAATGAAAAAATACTGCTAGACTCCTCTCTTGGTGTGGAAAGTTCCTGTTGCATTTTGATGTGATTAAGCATTTTGGTTGTATTTATTGGCTGGAAATTCTTTTGCTCTCTGAGATAGCTCATGATAATCCAGAGACATTTAAATGTTGTCTGTTTATGAACTTCTGTGATGTTTTAAATTTCAGAATTTTAATTATGTTCTTCCCTCCAGGGAATTATCTCTGCATAACTCCAACCTTAAGTTCACAGACTGCCCTTAGGACTAGACATGTTTCTACACCCATGTGACCTCTGTGAGAAACAACAGAGCAAATTTCCAAACCAATTCTCTCATCTTATCTATCACATCCCTTTGATTCCTCTATGGTCTATAAGGGTAAAAAATTATTTCTTCCAGTGTCTGAGATGCAGTTTTCCCCCCCAGCATCTTTCTACTCCTCAGCATCAGATCCTTTTTCCTTGTCAAGCATGATTTCATAGGAGCCACATGTGCTTAGAGCTCATACAGCTCCTTGGACAGGGTGGTCTGCTTTGATTTCCTCACCCAACAGGAAGAGACATTTGGATCTACAATGGGGGAAAAAAACCCAAGCAGCCACTTTTTGGAACATCAAAGAAAGATGTGATTTTAATATTTAGCATTTCATCGCCAACCTAGCTATTTTTGCCCCAGGTACAATCTTCACTGACTCTCTCATGCTTGTGTTGCTGTACACCCAAACCACAATGCATTTAGAGAAGAAAGTATTTATTTTCCACCCCCAAAATGAACAGTGGAAGTGCAGCTTACTGGATGGCAGAAGGAAGTTGGGAGCATTTGAGCCCAAGATTCAGGAGTATATCTGTCTCCGTATAGTGGGTAGGATATAATTTGATCTGTACAGTCAATTCAGTGTAAGAGAGCATGGATTGCATTTTTTTCCACCTACAAAAGCAAGATTTAATATTGCTAGGTCCTGGCATGCCTGAGCATTTCAAAACACTTGTTAAAGGTCCATAAGAGTTAAGCAGATGCCCACCCAACAGTATGGGTGTTTTCCAGAAAGCTGAAGGTCTTCCATTTGTGGAATAGTGCAGATATGCTGATGGCAAACTTTGATTATCCCTAATCCTCTTTTGTCTGTAGGGGAATAAATCAGAAGGAACGTGAAGTACACAGTAAAGGAATTTTTTTTTTTTTTTTTAACTGAGGAACATTTTGTGTATAGTCCTTAGCCAGCAAAGACAGGGATAAGCAGATTTTACCTTCGTTTGCATCTTCACCCTGAAAGCTGTGGATAAACTGCCAGGTCTCACTGCACCTGATGGGAAGAAGGAAAAATATCTCTTCCTGGTATTAGATTTTCTAATACTGCTTGTCTAACAAAAGTTATTTTGTCCTGGCTTTGTGCCAGTGAAACAAAGCTTGGGTTTATTATGGACTTTTTCCTATGTCCCTTATTCTTTGGCAATGATATTAACAAATACAAAATACTGCTGTTTGGATTTAAAAATAACCTTCTGTTTTTTGTCCACCTTTCATGCTTGAAAGGAAATTTGTAAATTGTCAAGTTGACTTAACTTTTCCTGTGGACTTGCACCTATTTGCTGTAATAAGAATTTCCCCCTTGGGTTTCACTCATCTCCAGTGTGTGTCAGGAAAAAGGGATTAGGATTGTATTTGTCTTCTTTCTGAAGCCAATACCCTTTCAGCAAGCCTGCTATTAGTTCTGGCCGCCAAAACAGTCTCTTAATGCCTTACCTGAGAGTCAAGTATTTTATATTAAGTTAACTTTTGCCTCTGCTGACTTTCACTATTCTATTTACTTTGGAATCCTCATTCCTTATGGAGCTTACTATTGTTTTATGTGCACTCAAACCTGTATTATGCCCTTTGGTTCCTCCTGCTAACCTGGCACAAAAATGGGGAAGGAGTCTTGGGGCTTCTTCTTCCTCCAGTAATGGCCCATTTAATGAGTTTATCCTCTGATTTGGAAAGACTCTTAACCCTTTGGCACCAAGAGATGGGCTTTTTTTGACACTAAGTGCTCTGCAAATGCATTTTTCTCAGAGCTGTGGACCAGTGGTACCTGCGGGGATTTAGACAGCACTTAGCAGACCCATTTATTTACAATACAAAATAATGTTTTATTTACAGCATCATACTCACACAGCATTAATCATAAAGTACCTCATTCCAGCTGCAAATTCTCAACTATCCAAGGGGGTGTTATTATCAGTTTTTTGTTATGGTGTAAAAGATCTCTTATGTTTTGTGTTAGGAAGAGACATGTATTTGTATGAATTTCTATGTGCAGATTTTTCCACACTGTCTTGCAATTTTGGGAGATTTTTGTAAATTCAAGCTCACAGAGAGCAACATGCAGTACATAAACTGGATGGACACTGTTACCCACCTCTGACTATCACAGGCTGTCAATGAAATGTCTGTCACAGTAATTTAGAACTTGACCATCAAAAGCAAAATAATTTCTATCTGCAAACTACAGCTATCTATAGTTTTACTTGAAAAAGTCAGCTGTAAGCTATTATCTACTTCATCAATTACCTATTTTGCTAAAGGACATAAGTCAAAGTTGAGCAGTCATGATTTCTTCCATGGGAAGGCTGAGTTTTACATTCCTTCAGACTACTCAATTGGAATATTTCTCTGATGATAGCATACTTCATTTACTAATCGAAAATGTATCAATACATTAGATAGATAGGTCCATGTGTTTTAATATTATCTGTCTATAATTTTGTCAATGGATTAAATAGAATTTTTGAAGTATTAGTTTTTCCTTTTTTGAAGGTGAATAAACAGACACAAGGAAAATTGATGTAATTTAACCTAAGGGGATACACTTTTAGTAGTATAAATGTAGGAATCATATTATACTATGTATGGCACCGAAATTTCCACATGTGAGTCTTGTGGATGTGTCTGGATTTGACACAACCAGACACAATGGACCCTTGAACCACTCACTTGGTGAACCAAATACATCCATCTTTCTTTTCTTTTAGGACAAGAAAATACGTGAATTTGTTACTGGTTATAGGATGTTTCCAATAAATCTTTTTAAGTAAGTTTTGTTTCATTTGGTTTTGTTTTGTTATTAATTTTAATTTGTATTTCCAAAACAGATTAATATTTGTTTATTTGATATTTTTGTTGTGAAAATATTGTTAAAAGTGTTGATCTCTAATTTTATTTTCCTAATTTTATCTCTGCTTTCATTATGGAAAAATGGGATAGTAAGAGGTTGAAAATAAAAAGGAAGGGATACAAAGGCGGAATGGTGAAGGGAGGAAATGTCCTCTTATAAAAGAGAAAATTTTCAGATGGAACAAATCATTAGGGGTCAAAACACTTTTCATAGAATCACAAAATGTGTTGAGTTGGAATGAATGTTAAAGCTCATGCTGTTCCAACTCCCTGCCATGGGGGTTTCGCTATCCCACGTTGCTTCAAGTCCTGTCCAACCTGGCCTTGGATACTTCCAGGGATGGGAAGTAGCCAAGAAGCCCCAGCTTCTCTGGGCAACCTGTGCCAAGGCCTCACCACCCTCACAGCCAGGAATTTCTTTCAATCTAAACTACTTTCTCTCACACCTTAATTTTGGAAAGGAGGCAATTTTGTTAAAAGTTTCTCTTGTTTTGGAAGATTTTTGTTTCACTTTTCTTTTGCTGTTGATTTCAGATGTATTTCAAAACATTCAATTTGTGCTACCCTCTGATGCAGTCCTGCTGCCTTGTTGAAGCTAGCTGGACTTGGATAGGCACTAATTGGTCTTTTCATCATATCTTGTTTGCTGTGTTTTTGTGGAGCTTGTCCTTGCATATCCTGGAGACTTGCAGGCAGCTCTTTGCTGCAGGATGATCTAAATTGCAGCATTCTGTACCGAACAGTAACAAAAACAGTGATAATTGTTGCTCAAACCAATAGTGTCTTTAAGAGATAGGCTGAGATATCTAACTCTGGACACCTTTTGTGCCAGAGTTTAGCAGCTACTTCTTGTGGGTTTGGAAAGTCCAATAGCCCCCAGTTTTGGATCTTGATGCTTCACACACCATCTTCAAGCAGGATCAATCCTTGTGTGTCAGCATTTCTGCAACCTGAGAGAAATCAATGTGCCCTTTAATTGGATCAGATAGTCTCTTTCCCCCTCTCCCCACCCCACCCCTCCCTCCCATTTATGACTGACAATTTCTTTTTCTACAGGATTGAGTTTTACATTCATGTGGTCGGGAAGCATGATATCTGCACCCTGGCATGTCATACAGCATCAGGACCATCTACTGTCTTGCATGAGGTTATTATGACAGGTTCCTGTGTTTCTGTGGCCTGGGTCCATGAAGCATGTCACATTTGATGAATGTCTGACAAATGTGAGTTGCTATTTGTAAACTTGATTTAGATGAGAGGGAAGTTTTGCTTGGAGAGCTGTTCCCCCTGGATGTGATCTGATTCCAAGCCTTTCAGTTCAGGACAGTCACTCTGCAGCCCTGACTGGATGATGGGTCGATATCCAATAACTCATGATCAAAAGCTGAAGTCTTCTTAATCAGCAGAGCTTGGGTTTCCTTCAGGGGATGAGAACACTGTGCAACCAGTCTGACAGAGACACTATTTCCAATTTCGTTAATCTGAGGACATTACAGGTGAAATTAACTTGGCATGAAACATTTCTTACATTAATTACTATGGCAAGGTAAAAAATAATAAAACATACATTTTGGTGCTCAGTCACTTAAGACCAAACCTGATTCATTTTAGGTCAAAGCTCTGCAATTAGGGTTGGTTTTATTTAGGATGTGTGGTTTCTACTTAATTGAGCTATACTGTCTGCAAGTTAACTTTTTTCCTCCAACTATGAGCAAGAATCTTAATCATGACAAATGGATCTAATCCATCGCCTTTCATCATGTTATCGAGGTACAGAGCATGAAAATTTATGACAGTCAAAAGATTTTGCCATAAAAAACCCTGCTGTCTCCTGCCTAGTCGAGCCAGCATTGGAGATTTCTCTGTCTTCCCTGTTGGTATGAGTCAGGTGTCAGACTTGGCTTCAGCTTTTCTTTGGGGACAGCATCTGTCAAAAGTGCATGACACACAGAGTGTCTTCACATTTGGCCAAGATCTTCCTGAGCAGTTCAGAACCTTATGAATATTAAATTGCAAGTTTGCCTTCTCTTTTCATGGTTTATTTATTTTACAGAAGGCATCTTCTCCTGTTTAATGATCGAGTGATTTTTCAGGCATATCATTTGCAGTATTCAGCATTATTTATAGAGATTTGTCATTTCTCTGATACTGCTTTGTTAAGTTTGTCTTGGAGAATTAGCCCATGTTTCTGCAGATTGAGGAGAGGGAAAAAAGGATTTGGCAGAACTTTTGTCCTTCTGAGTCCTGAGATCTAAAAGGAGAGACAATACCATGTAGACATTACAGGTGTCAGGCAACAGGGTGACAAGACAAAAAGCCTTGAGGGTCTGAAAGTGAAAGGCAGAACTGGCCAGAGCGAAACATTATGTGCGGATGTAGTTAATGACCATTGTTTCTGCTGAGACTGAGAGAAGTCCCAAGTCTCAGCTTTAGTTAGCCAAATATTGAACCTACAATTTAAATGTCCCTGTTGACCAAAGCCATTACTTCTTTTTAACAGATGGAAAGGGACTCTGCTAATAGTCAAATTTTTGATCACCAAGTTTCCAGGGTACATTTGGGATAGAGACAGCTCTCCTCTGAGAAGAAGAGCTTATTTTGTTTGTACCTGTAAACAGACCATGGTCTGACACTGTTGAACAGCTCATGCCAAAAGCCATCTATCTTTGCACCTTGTCCTTTACATTTCTTCCTGTTTTTAACTGTTACTCATTTTTACAACACCTCAGGTGTGTAAGGTTTTCTGAGCTATCATGAAAGCCAAGTGGTCCCAGTCCATTAGTGACACATAAAAGCTGTTTGCAGTTTTATGTCTGCTAGTTTAATCGACTTTTCTACAGACTACCACATGGTGTTCCTTCCATTATGTCACACTGAGGTATAGCAAGAGAGCATTCAGCATCAATAGAATCAAAGCACAATGAGCAAGAATCATTTGAAAACTGAAGAGCTGCTGTTTGAAAAGCATTTCCCTTTTAAGCCAGTTTTAAGGGGCTTAAGACCCTTTCCTACCTCTTGTTGTTAAAGGTGGGTCCAAGTGGGCAGTCTCATAAAAATCAGAAAAACTCTCATAGTACAATGTGTATCATATTAGAAAGAAAACCTTGGATTGCTTGATAGCAAAAGGATGGGGCTAGGTTACTAAAAGAGATGTGTTGTAGCTAAAGCCCACAGTAGAAAACTGGGCCACTGATGTCATTTTCTTGAATAAGAGTTCCACTATGACTGAGAAGAGAAGAAACACCAAGCAGCCTCTAAGTGGGGAAGAGGGGGATGACATGGTCTAATGTCTGCAGCAGAAGGCTGTAGGTCCTTCAATTGTTATTTGCATAGAGAAAGTTGAAGTAAATCTTTTCAATAACAAGCATTAATTCCTCAGACTTGGAGACCCTGATGTGTCTGAGAAGTCCCAGAGTTCATATATGGATTTCTAGTGGTATATGGTCTTACAGTTAGAGGAATCTAAATCTACCTGCTAAATAATGGAAAAAACCACCCTATTCCATATAGAAGTTTAGGATATATTTAACAGTATCAGGAAGACAGTCTTCAAATAATTTTAGATACTCCTCTACAAACATCAGCTGAATTCTTATAAGTAGCTGAAATGGTTAATAGCATGTTAAAAATGAATAGGAAAGGAAGTGGTCACTGAATGGAAAAATCCTGTGCTTACAGAATAATAGATCTCCCTGATAAGGGCAGGAGGGGAAATTGTAGGCTACGAGTCTAAAATGCTGCATGCTGTTATGCTGTTTTGCTTAATGCACTTAATGGAGAGTACACTCCACTGTTCTAGTTCAGCAGCGTGGTCTTGGGAGTAAAGATTTGCCTAATCAAACTCAGTTCACTGACAGCCTTGGACATAAAGACTGCCTAACAATATCAGCAAAGTAATGAAAAACCACAAACAAACAAGAGAAGCATCATTTGGGTCAAGCCTTGCATAACTGAATTAACAGAATGGGAGTCAGATGTGGAAAATGTAAGATGAATATTTTGCATTTTAGCGCTGCTATAGCAGCAGGAGTAGGCATTCAAAAAAGGAATATCAAGAAATATGCCTTGATATAAGGATGATGAAGATTTTTCCTATCATGTATGTAGATGGTAGGAACTCTGAGTCTGTTTCTCAATCTGTTATGACAGTTTGCATTGCTGTTGCTCCATTTACTCCAGATTTACGCTTCAGTTAGCCTAGACAAGCATGAGGATTCCCAAAGTCTATCTGTGTTACTAAATGTTCTCAGCATTTCAGTATTCACCCATGTGTGTCTGGTGCATATCCTGTGGTTCTATAGGCTGAGAGGCTTTAGTATTGTTTTCTATTCAGTCTTTTCATTATTTATCTGTCCCTAGAGGAGTGTTTGTGGAAATGGCATTGGAGAACTGTCAGCACTTATATGTTCTTGTTTGCATCCTCTTGGCAAAGTGAGTTCCAGATCAAGCAAAGCACATGCTCAAACTTGAATTCACGTTCCAGACAGGTATATTTACAAAGAGCAAAGACTACACACTTCTGAGTTGTATATGCACTTGGAGGGTGGGAAGGAGAGAAGGATTTTTGTTCAAGAGCATGGTGCAAAACTATGATTTCATCTTCCCCAGAAAATCATCAGATAACATGTGTGTTTCCTGTGAACATCATTGCAGAAGGGGTAATGCAATTGGGTTTTTCTTTTCATTACTTTTTTTGTCTTACATCTCATTCTGACTTCTGAGAGTCCAGATGAAACATCAAGAATTTTAAAACTATTTAATTGGTCTGGAAAATGGGTATTGCAGTCTCATGTGGTGATAGATACTGAAATAGAAAGGCTAAATTAACAAGTCCTTTTCACCTTGTGGGAAGAGCACTTGGCAGAAGACAAGAGCTTTGTGATCCATGTTTCATTCTCCCCTTGACCTCTCCTGTAGCTTTGGCCAGGTGCCTCTGTAGACATTTCCTTACTCATCCTTTGTCTCACTTGACTGTTCCACACTTCAGGGATGCTCTGACTCATGGCATGTTCAGCTCTTGACACAGTGGCTGTGCTGGATTTTGGGAAACTGATGTCATCCTCAGACTCCCTAAATATCCTCACTAAAAGCTGGTGAAAAAAGTAAAGACATATTGCGTAAGCTGCAATTTTAGCATTTTTTATGAAATATACTTGGTAACAAGTATGAATAAAGACTGACCTTCATAGTGGTTAAGAAGCAAAGCAAAAATTGGAAATTTCCTCCTGAGTACTACCTGAAGTTTCTTAATTATTCAGGTGTCTAAGAAATGTCTTATTATTTCATGTATTTCTGTGTGAATATATAACATCTGTAATCTCCCAAGAACCTAGATGTAATATTAAAAAGGGAAAAGGCAACAAAGTTGGAAGATAAGCAATATAGCAGGACCTCCCTGTACCAGTGGCTGTGTAAAAATGGAGCTGAGTGATTTTCAAATTGCGACAATGTGACTCTGGTGACAGCCATGGAGACATTTCAGAGAAGACTTTATCTGGAAAATAAGCTAACTCTTGGTGGAAAACTGCTCTTCCATGTGTGGGGAGTTGATGCCTGGTGATTTGGAGGCAGAAGATACAGATTATATGGAATCTCTTTCTGTACTGATGACCCCAGGTAAGCAGTTGAGCCTCTCTGGGCCTGTTTTTCCAGGAAATTTTGTAAAAAATACTGTTAATGAAGCAAAAGCAGGAGTCAAAACGTCACACAGACTATAAACACACAGGGAAAAGACTGAGACAGCCCGCTCTGGCATCTCAGTATCTGAAAAATAGGATGCCTGACAGCAGCAATGAAAACAGGGTGGGATCAGCTCGACATTCAGACTGCAGCTCCCACTTTTGGGTGGGTTGAATAGTGCTCCATATGCTGTTGAATTGCTGCTGAATATAATGCTGAATATAATGAATGCTGCTGAATATAATGAAAGCTCAGGCTGCCAAGTTCAGCTCTGGGCTTCTCTAGATAGACAAGAGTGAAAGCCTGATCTTTCTCAGTGACTCTTCAGTGACTAGAGGGAGGTTAGCTTTGATCTGTTTTCCAGAACTCAGCGAAATGGTGACCGCTGAGAGCTATCCAGGAGGAAAAGAGGTGCAGCATCCTGCCAGCCCTGGCTTTGCCACTCAGCCCTCCTCACTCAGGATGTCCCCCTTGGCAGGGAGTTGAGGTGACTCCCCACTTCCAATCTGTAGCAAGCACTCCTAAGAGACAAACATGCTCCTTTCCAGGTGATGCGAGATCCCAAACTCCATCAGTTAATCCCTGGCCTGAGAGAAGGTGGTGATGTGCACTTTTGATTTCTATAGTACAATTTTTCCTCCCAATGAATTAACTTAATGTCAATACTAACAACAGTCAGTCAGTTGGTGTTAGGAGCCTGATCTATCCAGCACTGTTGTCAGCATGTTATATATCATGTAATCTGTCTTGGCTCAGAACAATCAATATATTGCTCCTGAATTTGCTTAAAACTGATGGAGTTGAACCAGTCACAGCAAAAGTGGAAAACATTTGTAAAACTTACCCTTAAGGTGCACAAATGTTAGGATACCCTCCCCACTCTTCTTCTTCATGGAAAGCAGTGAAGCTAATGTCTGGATTCCTGTCTCACAGGTGTTTAATGAAGTTAATGGCTCCCTTATAACATTTTGAGATCCATGAACAGAAAATGTTACTGCAGACCTAGGCATTGCATTATTATTCTTCCTTATCCTTTTTGAAAGGGGAACATACCCTTCAGAGTGTTCTGTTTTGCAACTGCATTGTTATGGTTGTTGATGTATAAAATTGGTGCTCGGTGTGTATAATTTATAGCCTCTAAAAATGATAAATAGCCTAAGAAAAAGGAGGGATCTCTATGTTCAAGCACTAGAAGTTGCAAGACTAAAGGATATTTTTGGGAAATGGTTTCTAACTTCCCACAAACTATAATTTTACCTGCTTCTTAGCAGTGCTCTTTCTGCTTGCACTGATGAAATTTTTGGAAGTATCCTAGTTCTGATCTTCCTGGTGGACTCTGTACAGGCCTGCTGCAGTCAATGGGAATGGACAATCTTGAACATCTTCCAGAAAAAAACTTAAAACCTTTAAAGGTTCAGATGCCATAGTCATTAACGGTATCACCACAATTTTTTTTATACGGATAAACTTGAAATGAATATATTTAGCCTGAAAAACATGATAAAATTTGTATCTGTTAGAGGAATATGGCTGTGGAACTTGTCTCCAGTTAGAGGCAACTGAACTCAAAAAGATTTGCAATAGTGTTTAGTACATATATATGTGTGACTAAATGTTAAACTTTCCTGAGAAAAATCCCAGGGAACAGGGGTTCTTTTCAGGGTAGACTTCTGATCTGATTCATCTACATCTACAAACTAAAACTGCCCAAGTAATTATTAATAAATTAATATATTTGGTGATTGGTTGAGGAACAGTGGCAAATATATATTAAGTCATTAATTTAGCTTTATTGTGTATTCTAGGAGGTAGTCCAGATTAAAGAGAAAGGAAGGTAAGGCAGGACAATGCAAAACAGCAAAGATTTAACTAGAAACTGTCATCACTAACAAGTAAACATGCTATGGGTTTTGTTTCTTTTATTTTGGAAATGCCTTCAAATTCCTATGCGCTTTCACTGCTATTACTGTAACTAAAATATTATCTTAAGATTTTAGATTTCATTGATATTGATCTCATAAAATGCTGAGCATGTGTGTGATGTTAATGGAAGCTGAGACTATTCAGCAGCTCACAAGTTCAGACCCAAAATGGTTGCATTTGGTTATATAAAATACATCAACCTCCTAACCTCATTTTGCAAAAGTTTTGCACTGTTACAGAATCAGCTTAAATGATTCCATCCTAATGGAGCTCTTGAGTAGTGGTTACCAGAAGCTCTTTCACAGGTCAGCAAAACACCGTTATGTTGATGGCTCCTGCTGACAAAGACTAGCAAGAAACAAGTCTTCATGGAAGATGAAATGCATATTTCATTGAAGGAAGCAGAAGTGTTGCTTTGTATTTCAACTTGCTCAAACCTTTACTGCAACATTTAACCTCATGGTAATTCTGTTTTTTTCTCCTATAAAAACATGAAGTACTTACACAAAAAGAACATTTTTTTCGTCATGAAAATGGGATGAATATATGAATTCAAAAGAAATCCAGTTTAGAAAATGTCTAAACTTTCTAACACCGTTCTTTGCAGAATTCAGACAATGCCAATAAGAAAAAATGTATAAGAGAAGCTTCATCTGTTTGTCAGCTGAAACTGGTAGAAACGGATTTATGAATTATCCTGTTAGACCTTCTACATCAAAATTATGTATAAAACAAAATTCTGATGTGAAAATCTACTAGGATTTTCTGGTGAAAAATTATGCTTATGTTAACTAAGGCTTTTGCAGGATCCTGACAGGTTTATATGGCCAAGGAGGAGACAGAGCATCTGTCCCTGGTCTGTGAAGTCCCTGGGTAGAAGTGGATTGCATGATGTTCCTTCTCCAGGAAACAATACAAATGCTGATGGAGGTAAGGGTAAGTTTCTCCATGAGATTTTACAGGTCCACAAGGCAACCACTTTCCATCTCACAGACACCTCAGCTGTAAGCTGGAAGCATAAACAGCTTCCAGCACCCTTCCAAAATGACAAACTGTATTCAAAGACTGTGGAAACTAAGTGTTTGACAGTGTCCAAAAGAATCTGGACTCCGTTTACAGTGGCAAAGAGAAATTCAGCCTTGCAGGCAGCAGTTTAAATACACCAAACTTATACAATGGCAAATGAAAGCAGAGGTGGGTATTGGATCATCAAGATTTACTCAATTGGTCAGGAACAAAAACCACCCCCGGGTTGCAGAGCAATGTTATGAACTCCAGACAGAGGCACCCCAGGGAAAAAGATCCTGTAGTCAGCTCCACAGAAGCACTTAGGTGCCAAATGTCATTTGAAGCCCACAGAAGTCAATAGTCAAGGAGATACTTGGCCCAGAGGCAGTTGTCTGTTTGTCTTAGATAGTTTAGCTCTCCAAGTTATTTCCACTTTCTTTCCCCTGGGTATTTTGAATTATCTGAGACAATCTTGGGTGTTTAAGAGATCCACATCACTGTGATAGAAATTATCTAGAATTTATGGGGACCTGCAGGTTTTTTTGGAATGACAGTGAGGGGCCACAGGCATATCCTGGATCATTTTGAAAGAACTGAGGTTTCTACATGAGGAAGTGAGCAGTTAAAACAGAGAGTGCCTGTTGTGCTCTCTGCTCTACCATTAATAAAGTATAACGAATGTGTTTTGTTGCTTTAGCAAGGACTGTATTTTAAATATCACTCTCCATCAGCCTCCTTTTTTTTTTTTTTTAGTTTTTTTCTGTGTTTTTTGTTTGGCTGATTTGGTTTAATTTTTTTTCTTTTTTTTTTAAAACTTCACAGAGATCTAAAAGTTAAAATAGAGCTTTCCTATTGAATTGCCTGGTTCAACATTTGCTTATAAACACATGATATGATTTTTTTTTTTTTCTGGTCACAAGCTTAGTCATATCAGTCTACAAGCTCCAGCTTAGCTGTTCTTATTGTTGTCTATGTATATATACGTGTATATATATAAAAGGCAAAAAAACCTAGTGTTCTCTTTCTGGATTTGTTTACATTCATTACTTGGTCTCTTCTGCCTTTGTAGGAGACATTAAGCCATAGTAACTCATTTGTTCTTAAATTTTTGGTGAGCAATAAAAAGGAAATTTTGTAAAATTATGGTGCTGAGGAACCTGCAAGGAGAGGGAATAACACTCTTATGCCACTGACCCATTTGTATTAATGGTTGGATATACCAAACAACAAAAAATCAACAAAATCTCAGGAAACAAAAAGAAGTAAAAAACCAATTTGTTCCTTATTAAGGTGCTGGAAAAGACCAAGATAAACCTTTTTAAAATTGATCTGATAAACTGGGGAGCTCTGATTCACTGATGTGTTTTTCTCTGCTAATGGTCCTTTACTAATATTTATCCATTACTTTGAGTAACTATTAATCTCCTAAGCTGAGAGACTCTACAAATGCAATTTCTAGAACATTTAACCTTTCATGTTTGCTACCTTCAGAGTTTGGGTTGACTTGGATACCAAGCACTACATTTTGCTTTGTTTCTATGAGCTCTAAATTGCTAAAATATTGGCACAAAGACTATTTCAAACTAGATTAACAAAAAAAAAAAATCGTGCACATAAATACAGTATTTTTCCTGAAGTGTAATGAAGGTGAATTCACTTTTGTTTTTCTACTTGCTCACTTCTGCCTGTTACTGAAGCGCTTTCAAATTGCCATGTGCTTGCAAGTGCAATTTTTTTCTTCTGTAATTTGACATCAGAAATGACCAGAGAGGTAACAGCTCAGCAGTATGAATGTTTTTCTAATCACTCAGAGAAAAAAAGTAAAAAAAAAAAAAAAAAGAAGTATCTTGCTACTGCCTAATATTTCTAATATCTGGCAGTAACTCTTGATTTTTAAAAAATGAAAAATTTCCATAAACTTCTTCATGTATGTAGCCACTCAGGTTTATCTTTTCACAGCAAAGCTTTTAAACTTTCTCTTTTTCTCCTTATTATTATTTCTTTTTCATTTTTCCACTTTTCTTTTTTTCATTTTTTTTTTTTTTTTTTTTTTCCCCCCCCCCCCCCCCCCCCCCCCCCCC
Source organism: Chloebia gouldiae (assembly GCA_003676055.1). Taxonomy (NCBI): domain Eukaryota; kingdom Metazoa; phylum Chordata; class Aves; order Passeriformes; family Passeridae; genus Chloebia; species Chloebia gouldiae. Next base: position 5,304,319 of record QUSF01000029.1, read on the forward strand.
CCCTTCTATTCTGGCCATGACAACTAAAGGCTTTTAAAAAAAATGTCCTGGGCTCTGAACAAAACCTGTTGTTGCAGGTAATTGTTGAAATATCAAGGGTATTCCGTCCTCCATTACTTAAGCTTTCATTTGTGGCTTTCATGGTTTTGAGGAATGTTTATGGCTGACAATCCTTTCTTTACGGCTCTATCCTTCAAGCTCTGGCTGATACCGCTGAGAATGACCGCATGAGTGACTGATAAAATGTCAAGATGCCATTGTTTCCAGGAGAGTGTTTGGGAGCAATAAGATCCGTTTCAATTTATCTCACCCACCTGACTTTAAGGCTCCAGGTTTTACTTTTTGAACTGCTACAAGGGATAACAAAACAAAACTTCCCCCCCCACCAAACCTCAGCAAACACAAAACTTGGGACCTTTAAGCACTCTGAGGTAGTGAAATGCAGATGGGCCATAACAGCAGCAGTGCTCTGACATTGGAGATATATTCCACAAAGCACGTCAGTGCAATATTTGGGACTTAATTAATAATCTCTGTGAAAGCTGGTTTATAGATCATAATAACCATATTTTTAAATCTGTGAAATACAGCAACAAAAAATCTAATTCACGAGGCAGATGGTGAAGCAGGGTCTGTGGAGCAACAGAATGGGAGAGCTTTACAGTGGGTTTCAGAGACTCTTCCGTTAGGATTTAGCCCTTGCCAAGGCTGTACCACTTCTCAAATGGTCTCTGAGGGTTGCCAGACTATTGATAAAACTAGATGAAGAGAAGGCAGCAAAACCAGCTGACATATGAAATAAATAAGAATATGAATTATTATTTTGCATAGATGGTTTTGCAGTGCAATTACTTTAAAGCCATTGCACTCAAATTAAATAGCAATCACTCAATGTAATTTAACTGTAAAGTTTAAGTGGAAGTTTTCTAGGATGTGGATTGGAATTTACACAGGGACTGGGACAGCTTGGGGTTTCTTTCTGTCTGGTACTTGTGAGAAGGACTGACACAATCATAATGGTGTTAATAATAGAAGCAAAAAAAAACCCCACCTGTTTAATGTGATCATTCTACTTTAAGAAATTTTTAGTCTCCAATCCTAATAGAATCACAGCATAGTTTGGGTCGGACAGGACATTTAGAGGTCATCTAGTCCAACACATCTGCAATGATCAGGGACACCTTCTTCTAGACCAGGCTGCTCAGAGCCCCATCCAACATAACCTTGAGGATTACAAGGGACATGGCAACCACTACCTCTTCAGGAAACTTGTTCCAGTGCTTTTCCCAATTCAGTGTGCCATGAGGCTCTTCTCAATCCTTTTTTTGCTAAGGCAGTTACCAACCCAGCTGACACCTCCTGTACCTGAGGATGGCACTGGAGGGCTGATGGGTGCTCAGGTTTGCCCTTGGTGGGGCAGAAAGGTGGTTTCACAGTGAAGAGAACGCTGCTGCTCTGACTCAGCTTTCCCAGGGACATTTCAGATACATCCTGATAAATGTGTAAGCTACTCATATGCTAAAGCGATTAATCTGAGCTACAAGGATGTAATTAACTGTCATTTAACTAACAACAGCAGTTAAACTAGCATTTAAATTTGCTGAGGCATAGATTTGATAAAAGGTCCTGAGGTGTGGCAGAACTGCTGAGGCTGGCAAAAGGCTGGTCCCAGTCAGATTTAAATTAACCAATTTGTTTTTAAAATCTCAGTCTGGTTTATAAAACCTTATTGTAGCCAAACTCCCTGGAAGGCTGTTCTTCAGATCAGCTTCTAACTCAGACCATTTTATTAAGAACTTTAAAAACTGGGCTAAAGTTTGAGCTGGGTCTATTTCCAGGAGATTTTAAAGAAGGCTTCCCTGAGACTGTGGAAGAGTCATTCAGTAACTCCAAATTTTCTCTTTTTCCAGAGAGCATCATTGTCCTTTCCAGATTTCAAGTTCATCTGCTGTGATCACCAAGGCTGTTTAATGCCTTTGAAGATGCTCAGTCTTCCTGAATCTTGACTTTTTACTGTGTAAAGTAAAATTTATTTCTGTGAGAATGAATAACAGTCCCAACAAGTTCAACCTTGCTGTAATTATCAAAATATTTTTTCATCCCATGCTAAGCTAAGGTTCTCTAAAATAGTTTTTATTGCACCCTCTTTAGAACCCTAAATTGTGCATTTTGGGGCTCAGAAGGACATACAAGGAGATCATTTCACTTACCAGATACCATTTTTACCTTCCAGTGACAGCAAATAGAAAACCTATCAATATCCCTGAATCTAAAATGGAGTCCTCATATTATTGCTTCTAATTGCATCAATTAACTCCTCCAATACCATAGACTCACCTGCTTTAACAGATAGGTCAGATGAAAGCTAGAAGGGAAAGTGAAACTGGTCACAAATCAGATTAATGATAAAAGCAACATTCCTGACTTCTACTCCAATAATATGGCCACTGGAGAATTTCTTACCTTGCAAGACTAAAAGTCTGTGCTTATGTTAGCTCCTACTTTAGTGATACAAAGGTTTCACTCAGGCTTGACCTATACTGGGGTTAATAATGAAAACAAAGATATAGATTAATCAGGAAAACGGAGCTTCAAACTGTCTAAGGATCATCTGTGGCTACTGCTGGATTTTTCTGTCCTGTATGTCCATTCAAGTCATTCTGGTTAGTAAGGGTGGCAGAATCAGGTCCAGGAACATTTAGCCCATTTAGCCCTATGCCAGACAATAACTTACTTCCTGGGCATGTGTCATCTCTCTAACCAGATACACTTTAAAATACAGCAGTCCCTTATCCTACAAAAAAAATAGTTGGATTTTTTCCCCCTTTTTTTTTCCTTTTCTTATGTGAATAAAAAAAAAAATAATTGAAAACCACTTACCTGGTCAACATTATTTCATCGGGTGTTGAAGTATAAATCAGACACAGTGCGACCTTCATAGAAATTTCAGATTTATTTACAGTGGTTTGCACTGATCGCTTTATCTACAAGGAGCTCAGTTTCCCCTTGGTGACTCATAAGTAATGTGGTCCACGCAAACCCGTGTAAATAGATCCAATATTTCAAGGAAGGTCATGCTATATACTCTCTTTGTTTCTCAAGAATAGATGATGGCTTACTGCAGGGCTGATACGACATTTATCTTCATGAGCGAGGAGGTTGATTGTGTGGCCCAAAGGGCAGTAGTCATGGCTGGTGGGCACCCATCGGGAATGAAACACACCCCATAAAACTCTCTCTATTTTTGTGTCTATGCGATGAAAGCTCCTTACTCACCAGATAGTCTGCAGAATACTCTAAACAGTAAAGAACAGTTTTCTTTCAACAGGAGCAAGAGAAAGCAAATAAATCCTCATACATCTGGGATTGAGAAGACCTTAATCTTCTGTGGGAAAGCAGGAAAGTTCTCTCATGAGAGAAATGTCTTGAACCTTCTTCTGATGCTTCTTTGGACCCTGCCAGCTGACATACTGAATCAGATTGACCACTGACTTCATGCAGTCCAGCACTGCCTGTATCCCTCCTCCTCTGCAGACAAATTCTGACTAACAGATTGGGTATATCACCTGAAAAAGTCCAGACTGATTAAATGGAGACAGTACCATAGTCTTGAGCTTTTTTTTTTTTTAAGTTTCATGTATGTTTTTGTGATTTGTTTCAAAGTCTTACCTTCTTACCTTCTTAAACAGCAAGCCATCATGAGACACAGCTTTACCAAGACACACCATGTGAAGAGTTTCCAGCTCAGTGTCGCAAAACCCACTGGGTAAAAATGTGGCCCAGAGCATGTTCTCAGAAAGAACATCCAATGGGGTGATAAGCATAAGCATCTGCTATCTTCTTCTGCTACATTTTTGAATCATAGTGTCATGATTTTATCCAACATTTCTAGACAGTGTCATATTTCATCATCTATATGATGTATTTGTACAAGTATTTCCATTGGCAGTAAAAATGTTCTGTCTTATCTCTTAATTTTGTTTTGCATTTTAAAAAATTAGATTATTTTTTTCTTGAGGTAGCAGCCTAAGACTCTAAAATTCAAGGTCAAATTCTCTGTTTTGCAGCATATTTTCCAGGTGAATTTTGTGGAGCTCTTTTAATTAACTGGAGAGAGCATTTTCAGATAGTTTGGTACCCACAGCTGATTTTTCTATACCTCAGTTTCTCACTTAAAAAATGTGGTAATGTTCTTTTCTTTGCCTGTTTCCATTCATATTTGTATATTAGGCCTATTAGACCTCATCTGTGTTGATCCTACTCTAAATTAAGCTAGAAATAAAAATATCTCCTGCCCAAAAGAGAGATTTGGGAAATGAGCAATGGTGCACAGAAACAAGAATATAAATTTTCACCATGTTAATGATTTAATCACTATAAATAAAAATTATCACCATGTTCTCAAGCCTGTCCTAGAACTTTTAGGACTACATCTGTGAAAAAGATAAGATGCATAGTGCCATTGGCCCACCATATTTTAATCAATCCCTGCTTCATGTGTTTTCCAATCACTGTAACTGTGCAACTGCCTGCAGCACAGACTGATAGCATACGATTTTTTTGTCATTTTCTCCATGTTTATTTTTAAGATCTATAGGGAAGACAAAAAGAAAAGCCCCACTAGGCAATAATGCCTCTGTTCAGAAACCCCAGCCAGACTGGACAGCTGGTGAAGAGAAAGATCATCTCCTGCTGACTTTTGCAGTGTGTTGGAGAGAGACATGGAGAGCATGAAGATCAAAAGGTGAGCACAATGCCCTCACAGATAAAATAGGTAACTTTAGGGTAAGGGAACATAGAAAGATTATTTAATTTAAAAAATAAACCCCTAAAACCCCAAGACTGCTGTTCAGGAACAACCTGACTGACCTCAGAAATATTGACTACTAGAAGAGAAGTCACCAAAGTAGGCAGGTCTTTGTTAGAGTATTTCTAAAGATGGAGAGTGCAGTATGTGGGACTGTGATAGCATGCAAGTGAGGCAGCTGGGAGTGGCCTTGTACACACAGAATCTCCTGAGAACTCCTCTTTAATATCACTAGGAATGTTGCGTCTTATTTGGATGATCTTCCAATGTATAATCATTTTAATTTCAGCAAAGAAGTTGCATTTTATTTGGATTCCCCTGAAAAGTAAATGGAGCCCTATGAATCCTGCCAAATGTTTTTGTGACTGGTTCTTCAAAAGTTTGATGAATATTCTGCAGCACCACTTGGCATCTCATGGAGGTTGTTGTCCAAAAATCAACAAAAACAACAGAAAAAAAAAAGGGAAAAAAAAAAAAGAAAAATTTTATTTAATGGACATAGGTATTTGCAGTATTTTTTTAAGTGGGTGTGTGTCTTTTCTAGTTGACAGGTGTGTAGACAAAGTCTCATCTATAGTCAGGATTTTCTAAATGGCCTGTTATGGAATTTCTGAAGTGCTTGGTCCTGACTCCTGTTGTAGAATGGATACTGGGGCCCGCAGATAGCATATCAGTCCAGCAGGTGAGGTTTTAGGATTAAGAGCAACTACACAAATAACGATGCTTTGCAAGTCAGTATCCATTGGCAAGACTAGAGGTCACCATGGGAACACACTAAAATAAACATAGGTTATTCTCAGGGATGATGGGTCACATAATGAGTGTGGAAGGTCCTGGGGATGGAAACCCTGAACATGGCTCAACGGCCAGTGCTGGCTGGCATCCTCCTCATCCTCCCACCCCCTTGGCCCCAGCACAAACTGCAGGCTGACGCAGTTCCACAGCAGCTCTGCTACACTGTGACCCTGTGCTGGAGCCACCAGACTGCTGGGCTGCAGGGTCATGGGGGTGGACAGAGGCTGTGACAGCTTGCTTCACTTAGGTATCAGGGGGTGATTGACAGGGATGCTTGGAAAGTCACACTAAGTGCCATCCTGCCTGTCCACTTCCCAGCCCATCCAGCTCACCTTTCACCTTGTTGTTGCAATGGGACATGGTTGCCTTTGCTGGAAAAAGAACAAAATTCAAAGTGAGAGAACAAAACATGGGACAAAGCATTGTCCTGCTACGCCTCCAGTCTGCACCTGCTGGGTGGTGTCCAGTCCCTGTGAGGTTGTGCACAGGAGATTCATCCTAAGAGATTCAGGGGGACAGTCTAGTGGTTAAGTGGGTGCATTGGTGCTTTAGCTTCCTGCAAGCAGAGCTTTGCCAGCCTTTACAGAAACATTATGGCACCAGACAGTTTTGTCTGCTATGGAGGCTGGAGTTGATATCACAGGAATGTGAGGTAAGTAAAAGACAATATCGACTCAGTCCATCTTGTGTACTGTGACTGAGACAAAGCTCTCCAGCAGACTAGAGCAAATGGAAGAGAGAGCAGATGAGACAGCTGCAGCTGTTCAGCCTGCAGCAGAGAAGAGAAGACTCTGGGCGACCTTAGAGCCTTTTCCAGTGTCAAAGAAGGCCCCAGACACCTGGAGAGAGAGCTCTGGCATGGGTCCTCAGTGACAGGACACAATGGAACAGCTCCAAACTGAAAGAGGGCAGAAAGAGATGTGATATTAGGAAGAAATTCTTGTCTGTGAAGGTGGTGAGGCCCTGGCACAGGTTTCCCAGAGAAGCTGTGGCTGCCTCATTCCTGGAAGTGTCCAAGGTCAGACTGGATGGGCTTGGAGCAACCTGGGATAGTGGAAGGTGTCCTGGCCTATAGCAGAGGGGATTAGAACTGGATGATAACTAAGGTTCCCTCCAACCAAAACATTCTATGAAAAAAAACCCCAAATGTAACATAACAAAGCAAACAAAAAAGCATAAAACCCACCCAAAAAACTCTCATCAGAAGAGAAGAAAACTGGGTACACAAACAGAGCACAGAAAATGCTGAACAGTACTGACATCATGGGTGTGCTGAGCAGCAGAGAGCTGCATGCAGGAAAGGACTGTCTGGTGACACACAGATGCTTCCCTGCCTGCAGACTGTTCAGTGGGAGGAGGGTTAATTTAGTGGTGTCACACTCAGAGCATATCCAAATGTTCCACTGGTTGCTCTTGAGCTACTCTGTGTCTCAGGTGTACTCTTCAAGTATTTTAAAAGGGGCAATGATTTTTTTTCCCCTGGTAGCAAGAACATCCAGGCAGATATAATTTTAATATAAAAGGGAAGTTTACTAGAATAGAATTTAAGAATATTAAAAAGGGATTTGGTTCTGAGAGAAATATTAGCAGTAAAGGCAAGGATAAGGATTTTGGAGAAATTTAATTAAAATTTAATCTTCTTTATAATTAAATTTCCTTTTAATTAAACTTAAAATTAAATTTGCTTTGTTTAATTGGAGGAATTTAAAAAGTATTTCCTCAGAATGTCAATCATTTTTTTCACACTATAAAAAATAGTTTACCCTGGTTTGTCTAATTTAAAGGATGAGATTTCACACTGAGTGGGAAAAAATAGTAATAAAAACATAACATTTAAATGTAAATCAATTTACTTCTTAGTTATCTTCCACCTCGTTTCCTTCTCCCCCTCTTCCCCTTCAGCATGCTGTAAATGAGGGCTCCCTCTCAGGAGCCTGTCTATATCAGCAGGGAATGCCCTAACCCTTTTGACATCGGGGCCACCACTTATTACAGGATGGAGCTCTGGGCTGTGACAGTGCTTTGCTGTGCTTGATGCCATTAGCTTTCCCGCTTTGCCAGTCATAATTTCTCTTTTTCTTTCTGTTTGCTTGACTTTTTTGTTTTTTGGTATTTTTTTCCCTGGTGAGAGTGAGTCTTGGGGATGTGAAAAGAAACAAAGGGACAGAAAGCTGTTCCAAAGTAGCGGTGCCTCAGGATGTGTCTGAACCAGCATCACTCAGTGCTGCCTTGATGCCCTGCACTTTCCATTTGCCTCTTAAGCCCACCCTCCACCAGCTTCCTGCCCCTCCCTCCCTGTTCTCCAGCATTCCAGATCATACCTCATTTTGCCTTCTGCTTCTCCTGCTTTCCTTTTTGAACACCTCTGTGCTGGCTCACAGCCCCTCCCTTCTGCTGAAAGCCACCTGGCCAAAGCCATTAGTGACCTCCTCCCCTGAGCTAAACCAAAAAGTGATTTTTCTGGTCTCAATTCTCTCAATCTGTCTTGCTCTTTTCATCTACTTAGTCCTCTTCTGCTTCCAATTTACTGATGTGGATGACTCTTATTGTAGATCAAAGGGTACCTTTTTATGGCTTTTGCACCTAATTCTTCTGCTTATAGATTGGCATCTTGTTGGCTCTTTTCACATTCTCATATCTTTTCTTGGCCTTATTCAAGTGACAGCTCCCACCATTGCTGCCTTTTGTTGCTCCCTTCCACCTTCCAAGCCACTCTCCATCTGTTTTTTTTCTGCTTCCAGTTTTTTCCCCTCATTTTTTCATATACTGTGTTTTTGGCAGTTTTGTTGTTGTTGCTTTTGGGGTTTATTTTTAAACCATTCTCTCTTATGTATCCTTGTGTTACATGTGTATGCCATCACTGCAAATGCAACAGCACCCAGCTAAGATTCAGGTCATGAATCCAGTGAACCAGGGGTGATCAAACAGAGATGTCACTCCCAGACTACTCCTCTCTAAAAATGCAAAGATGCAGCCTTCAGTTTCTCTACAAAGAAGCCTTGGAACCTCAGTAAGACCTTTTTGCCAACCTTCTTAACTTGAGACAGTCTTGAAATAATTTCTGCCCTCAGAAGGAAAATTACAATTTGCACTTCTTTCCATTGAACCCAGATTTTCCTCAGCATCAATGTTGTCCTGGGTACAAACAGAAGCAGTTTTAAAGAAACTGAATCCTTGGAAAAGTTGTGGTGGACAAGGAATAAAAGAAGCAAGGACCAGAAACCGAAATGTTGCTGGTAAACTAATGGTTGCTCATTTCTGTGCTTTACTGCTTATGCTTTGAATGCCTGATAACATGGAAATATGAATCAAAGCAAGATGAGCAGGATATCACAGTAATCAAGATGGGAGACCAGGGAACTGAAGAGTGTCTGAGCCTGAATTTGCCAAATCAATTGATAAAAACCAGTTTTCTCCATAATAACATAATCAGTCTCCTCTCTAAATAGTTCAAATGCTGAAATTGCCTTCTGTGATGAATTCATAATAATAAGAAAAAATAAAAAGCTCAAGCAAAAGGAAAGCTTAAGCAAGAATGAGCTGTGTGTACGTGCTCTATGCAAATTGGCAACACCTCTGTATTCATAATTCATTGCAAGTGTTTGAAGATAAATAGATTTTTATTTTTATTCCCCATGAATCGCTCACATAAGCAGGAGCTATCTCGTTCAAACATTTTCCCCCTCTTGTTTTATTTAAGTTGAAAAAGAAAGTAAACAGATGACTGTAGCAGCTCCTGATCTCAGATTGTATGAGATGCTGACTCTGAGACTGCACGACCCTGTTTAGATAAATCCTTTCTGCCCTGTCTCAAAGCAGAGCTGGGGCTGGGGACCTGAGGACAGGGCATAGAGGAAGGGGACATTCCCCCAAATTATGTTGGTTTGAAAGATTGTGAAAGGGAAGTTAAGACAGAATGGTGTTTAAGCTCCCTATCATACTAGTTGTCTTTTCTATTTAAAGACCTTACGTTATTTCTTTATTAAGTAAAATTACGAAAGCAGAGCAGCCCATGAAGGTGTGCAGAAACATATTTAGGGAACAACAGTATGACCTTAGCAGGAACATTATGTATGACAGGGCTTGGGAGCAAGAAAGAGAAGAAAGGAATTCAAACAAACACTTTTATCTTGATGACCCTTAAATGAAAGGACAAGGAAACAGTATGATCAGCTAGCAAAACATTGTGAAGATAAGAGCCCTTTGTCAGCACAGAGGGCCTGATTCTCCCTTCCTTTGTCATTTGCATCTGTGCAAGGAGAATGACAAATTGCAGGAAAAATGCCACAAATCAGATCAGTTTAAACTGGTTCCTAGCTTTGCACGTGTTTTAATGACAGTACAAGGTGAACAGACTTGATTCAGTCCCAAAAGGTGATCAGTTGATCTAGAACCTGAGCTGTGGTTGCATTAAGTATCAAAATATAAATTTTCATGTTGGCAGAATAGATACAAAAATATCATACTGCAATAAAATGATAAAGAGAATATTGAAATATCATGAGATACTTTAGTAAATATTTCCTTAAAACTACCTAATTAATTTTCAGACTTCCGTTTCCTTTTCAGTATCTTAGGATACTAAAGTATTTCTACCATAAGTTGCTGTCTTTTTTATACAAGTTCAGTTTTATCCCAATTATCCACCAAGTAAAAACAGAAAAAACTGAAAAGCCATCCAAAGTCCTTTATAGTATTTCTACAAGACTAATATAAAGCAGATGTATCCTGCTGAGTGCACAGTATATTTTAAACTAAATGACCCCAATGTAGTGCTGGATCTTACAAATGCTGATATATATGAATAGGAATACCTTTGCATGGGGGAGCATTCTCAGGAGTATCCAATGGGTCAGTCTTTCTCTGTTCGAAATGGTAATCATATGCATTTTATTTTTCAGTTTCATTTAGTTCTTTTTTGAGTGTTTATTTTTTGCAACACATTGGCCTATATTTTGGTATTTTTCCCTGTATATTTCTCAAGACAACTAAAAATAATACACAACAATATTTAACTTTTATACAGCCTAGATGGATAAAATATTCAGAAATATGAGTGTACACTGTCTGCTGCTTTATTGGAGGTTTCTAGATATAAATAATCAGATGTCCATAAGGCACGAGGGAACACCTGCCCAATTTTTTAAAGTAGCATAGGTTCCTCCCTCCCTCCCTCCCTCCCTCCCTGCCTCCCTTCCTCTGTCCCTCCCTCCCTGCCTTTCCTTCCTTCCTTCCTTCCTTCCTTCCTTCCTTCCTTCCTTCCTTCCTTCCTTCCTTCCTTCCTTCCTTCCTTCCTTCCTTCCTTCCTTCCTTCCTTCCTTCCTTCCTTCCTTCCTTCCTTCCTTCCTTCCTTCCT
>QUSF01000029.1:5315376-5373871 GCA_003676055.1 Chloebia gouldiae
CTTCCTTTCCTTCCTTCCTTTCCTTCCTTTCTTTCCTTCCTTTCCTTCCTTTCCTTCCTTTCCTTCCATTCCTTCCATTCTTTCCATTCCTTCTATTCCTTCCTCCCTCCCTCCCTTTTATTTTCTGGCAGAAGATGTCCCTGCCCTTGGCAGGGTGCTTGGAACTGGTCGTTTTCTTAGGTCCCTTCCAACCCAAGCCATTCCATGACTGTGTGATTCTATGAAAAAATAACTGCCTATATTTTACTATAATTTACTATATTGATGATATTACCCTGTATTGGTCTAACTGTGGGTATGAATTTAGGATATTTAACCCTTTCAGATTTATAAAAAGACAGTATTGACTTCATTTGACATCCTCAGAGGCAGTAATTAGGGTGGGCTTACTCATGTCCATGACTTTCAAACTCTCAGCCACACTGAGAGTGTGTATATAATTTGTACACAGTGAATATATTGAGTTCAGAACACCGAAGCTTAAATCAATTACCTCTTCTAATTTATCTCTTTTTATTATTGAAGGAAACTTTTTGTCCCACATAATAATCCAACTACCAGTCTCTTGGTTAAACCAGGTTTGCAATAGAAAGGAAAAAACCTCTGACTTTTTTCTATATCTCATTTCTTTGGAAAATGGGTCTAACTCACAGTTATTTCGTGCATTTTGAGCAATATTACTTTCTCTCTTGCTGAACTATATCCATACCCCTATCAGCTGGGATAGGAGAAAAAAAATAGAAGTTTAATTTTACATATTCCAGTTTTTTGCTCTGACTGCAAACTAAAATGTCCCCTCCCCTCCTGGCAGTGGAGTTTTGACAGCAGCCTTTAATAGAGTTTCAGGAAGCAAGGATGGAAAAGATCTATGAGGTCATCTAGTCCAGTTCATAGCCAGAGTGATAACTCAGGCTGTTCTCACCAGCAGAGGTGATGGTACTCAGTGGCAAGTCAGACATAAATTCTGAGTCAAAGATCCCTAAATTTTGCAGCATGAAATTCAAGCAGATGAAAACTTTGGAGAAGCTTCAGTTATTTTTGATAGTGGATTTTGTTACATTATTTATACAAACATGAATAAGGCAGTATAAAATTGCCCAAGCACTTAACTGTATTTACTTATTAAGTATAAGAAAGTTTGTTTGTTTGTTTTATTTAAATGAGTGGTCCTGTGTCTGGATTATGAGGGACACAGATAGAGAAGCTGGCTTTTTCCAAGGGATTGTGACATTTTGAGTGATGTGACAGGGAGGAGTGGGTTCAGTGCTCATATCAATTTTGGTCAAATATTCTGGAAAAGGAAAGCTTTAACACTTATAGTTCTAATGTTACTAGCTTTTTGAGCTGTATGTCATCATGGATGTGCCAGTTCTCACCTGCTGAAGCTGATGGATGAGATTGGTGAAGATTCATACACGTGTTACTACATCAAATCACACATGGTTTTTATATCAGGTTTTTGTGTGACAGTTTCTTCCCCCCTGGTTATGAGCTCTGAAACACTTTACGTGGTTTGGTGTTTGTTTGTTTTTTTTTTTTTTTGGAGGGGGGGCAGGTTTGGGTTTTTTGGTTTTTTTTTGGAAAAAACAAACTGTGGATAGTGGAGGACAATTTTGCAGCATGTGACAGCCTCTCAGTACCCCCTGGATAGTTATTCAAAGGCCTTCTGGATCTCCAGGCATGCTGATCTATCCACCAAACCTTGTATCTTTGTATCTTAGCTGTCCCACGGGAGATGAATACATATTTTTTTATTATTTTTCCTCAGATATGTGCAGGAGATGAATCACTTAACCCAGACAAGAGAAAACTCAGATCTTTCCCAAGGAAAGCAGTGGAAGGAAGGGAAGAAGAGGGAGATGTTCCCTCTTGCCCACCCCTTGGGCAGAAGATGGCATGGTACTTGTGTCACACATGGCTGGCATTCCTGTCATGGCATCAGTGTGCCCACGCCAGGCTGTTCAGGGCTATGTGGATGTGCTGTGCTCTTGCTTTTCCTGGAAATTTCACATTTGTTGAAATGAGCATGCTTATTTAAAAAAAGGTGTGTGTGGGAGCTGATGAATCACATCTTCTGTCAAAGACTCCAGACACCCAACTGAAGCGCTGCTGAGCGTCTGGACCTCTTTACTCATCTTTGTCCTTGTGTGGGTTTTAATTTCTCACAGAATTTTCCTTTGTGTCATATTTATCAACTGCTTTCCCAGCTCTTTCCCTTTCACCCACCCAGCCATTCTCCTCAACCCACCTCTCCAGAAGCACTTCCTAATGTTCATCACCCTCTCTTTATTTGACATCCCAGCTACTCATTTAGTGGTTCTTCCACAGAAATGCTACGATTAGGGCCTTGTTTAAAGCTCTGCTTGGTGACATAATTACTGATTTACAAGTGTGCATTCCTGGAGCATGTGAGGTGACGGGTGTTTCCTCTCTGTGGCTGCACCTGCCAGGCTGGGAAGGATACAGGGATGGGGAGAGAGCATGAGAGCAGCAGAGACCAGTTGAGCCTGACATCCTCCCTGTCTCTGACTCAGACAGGGGTTGCACCAAAACATAGGAGTTTTAAGTTGGTTTTGCCCTGACATCAAGAGGCAGCACCATGGAGGGAAGGTAAAATGGATCCTATTTTTCCTTGAAATTTCCTTGAAATCCTATTCCAGATTTGGGTTCATCAAATCTCTCTGCAGTTTCCTGAAATGAGTTGGGGAGGGAGGGGAGGGGAGGGGAGGAGGACAAGGTTGGTCTTTTTACCCAGGTAAAAAAGAAGAGGAAATGGTATCAAGTCATTCTAGAAGAGGTGTAAATTGGATATTAGGAAAAAATTTCTTAATGGAACAGGCAGTCCAGGAAGGTGGTGAAACTACCACTCATAGTAACATTGAAACAAATGTATATTTGTGGTGGGATGTGGTTTAGTGGTGAATATGGCAGTTAATGGGTGGAATCCATGCTCTTAGAGGACTTTTCTGACCTTAAAGCTTCTATGACTTTGACTCGTGGTCCTTGTCAACCAATAAAACCATCATATCTTGCTAGGGAAAGGAAGTGCTCTGAAGGTCCAAACACAAATTAACTGGCATGTGATGTAGTTAAAACCTATTTTGAAAATGATATAAACTCCTCACCCAGCCCAGGCAGAGTGAGAGATGTGTGTCAGCATTTGCCCCTGGGGCTGCAGCAGGATGGTCGTGAACAACTGCTGGTGTTGGAGCCCTGTAACAAGGTGAGGGCTCAGAGGGACACTAGACAGATGTCTCTCAAGCTGCAGCAATGAGGTCTTGTCTCACTCACAATCCTGGAAAGGATGAGATATTCACTCAATAAAAGATACAAGTCAGTCCCACAGTCAGATTAATTTACCATATTTCTATTACTAAAATAAGTAGTATTGGGCAACACAGCTTTATGGATTAATTGCTGAGATAAATTGTTGGTACATTTTCATCTCAGACAGGCAGATACTCCCACAAACTGTGTCTGAACTTTTTTTAGGTGTTAGTTTTTGGCCAGGGGTCCCTCCCAAGGGGCAGTCAAGATTCACCCACCCACTGCGCGGTGAAAGAGGATTCAATACTGATATGGGCTGTTGCATGCCAGCTGGCCTCAGTCTCATGCTGTGGGCTAAGGCACATTTAATTTAACTGCATGGACAAAGTCACAAAATCCAGCTTTTCAGCAGCCTAATCATTTTGGACAGAGGGCTGCTCTGGCGTGGCCGTATTGACTCTGGCTTGGAAGATGACTCAATTGGGCCTGTCTCAGATCTCTGCTCAGGCTCCAGTGGTGTGCAGACACAGCTTTGTAGTTCCTGCTTTCCATTTCCAGAACTAATCTCAAAAGTCAATGGTAATTTCCTTCAAAGGGTTGGGATGCTCCCTTCACCTTTTGCCTTTGAATTGTTTATTCAATTCTTGAATTTCTTCTTACAAATTTGGAAGCCACTTAAATGCAAAACACAAATTTGTGTTGGAGTCCTGGGACATCAAATACCAGCCCTTCTGAAGGGGAGTTAGATGTTTTTCATAGCCATTTGTAAGACAGAATCTCTTTCCCTGTACATACAGGCTAAGTGCTGTTTTAATAGCTTTGACTTTTGGAGCAAAAGCTCAGTGAGTTTTAATTAAATCTGGTCATTTGTTTTTAATGAAACCATTTTCCAAGGCAAAAATAAACAGTATATGCAGCTTTGCCCAAATCAAAACTTATTGTGAAAATGTGCTGATTTCAGTGACATTTTTTATGGGAGTAAGTACAAATGAAACATTTCAATCTTCTCTTTGCAATTTGATAATGTCCGAATATTTCATTGCAAGAATATTGAAACATTTCATTTTAGCAATGCAATAGGAAAGAACTGTGGAGTCCCAAGTAATCTTGTCCTCAGGATTTGTAGAGCAGAAAGTTTAAAGTAACAAAAGGTGGGGGCCAAACGTGTTCCTACAAAGGCTGTTTAAGCATGGTTTCCCCTGTGTCACATATATGGTGTCCTTTGATATGTCTTGAAAAAGTTGCAAGGGAGGAATGCAGGAGAATTAGTGCAAATTTGGAATTCACAACGAAAACTGAATTTTTATTTAAGGAAAAATAATTAAAAGCTAAATAAAAAAAAACAAACAAGCAAACAAAACCAAAACCAGGACTAAAACAAAATCCAAAAAACCCTAAAAACATTCACAAAAAACTCCCCCATGGAAACCCTCCCAAAAACAAAAACCCAAAAACACCCCATCAAAAAACCTCAAAAAACAACCCAAAACCCCGAGAACAAACAATAACCAAATTTTCATTTTGCAAGGCTTTATCCTTGTGTATGTATGCTGGGGAAGATTTTTTTCTTGGGATATTTTTTTAGTGCTGGCTTGTTTGATCTTTTAATAGAACCATTTATTTCAGAAGATAGTGAGCTATTCAGAAGTCACCATTGACCTTCAGCCTCATGTTTTACCTGAATTCACTTTCCTGCACAATCAAGCTTTTCTGGCCTCTTTGGTGATCCTCCCTGCCCAGCCCTTCCAGGAGGCTTGACTCTGTGTGAGCCCTTATGGGTGTTCTTTTCTCTGCTGCCATCAGTGAATGTTGCCCTTCAGTTTGGTGTGGTTTCAGTGGATTTTGTGTAACCAAGATGATTTGTAGATGAGCAAGAGTCTTAAAAAAGAGAAAATAAAGTAAAACAAAAACCAATAGAAATTAATGGAGGTGAGTGACCTAAGTGCAGTCTTAGAAAACTAAAGAAAACTATTTACTCTGTAATTTAAAAGAGGTTATTCAAGTAATGTTTTGAATTAACTAATCTATGAATATTAAGAATCTTAAGTCACAATTAAATTTCATTATTTGTCAGCATTAACCCAAACGAGCTTTTTTTCTTTTTAGCTGCCATACTTGAAATAATTTGGAATCTAATTGAAAACACTGAAGATAAATTAAATTGCAATATTTACAGTCACATAGGAGAGTTTTTTAAAATTAGTGTCAAATTAATTTTGCTGACGTTTTCTAATGCCCATGAAATCGGTGGCTTGGGCAATGGCTATGGTTGAGCATACCATGTGTTTATGTATCTCCAAATTGCCTCTAAAAAGATTTGTCTCCCCTGGAGAGCCTCCAGTTTGACCTGGGCTTATTTCAGCATTTTGCATGGCCTTAATGATCCATGTTTAATTTAGTGCTCCCACAGCTGTATCCTTGGAAGCATCTAACTGGTGAGTTTAACCTTAGTTAATTCATAATGATATGAATCACACAGAGACTAACCAGCAAAACCGGCCCTACTCTTGTTCTGGAAGGAACATCAGATGAGAAAGTATTGTTTTCTTGCTGCTTTGTCAAACCACCTCATTTCCTTGCTCTTTTTTGTAAATGTTGACAAAATCAGAGATAAGAAAGTATGGAGCAGGAAGACATCATGACACTGGAAAGATGGAAGTAGGCTTTGTGGTTGGCTGCATTCAGAAATGTTTACAGTCTCCCCTTGCCCAGTTTCACTACTTGAGCAGCACACATGGTTTTGGGTAAGGGGGGATTTAAATATGCATTTCTGTCATAGTTGATTGGTTTGCCAGCTTAATGGGATAGTCCTTTCTGAATTTTCAGTTTATGAATATATAATTCTTTAAGGCACATGTAATAGGGAATTAATTACTTTTGCTCTTTGGGAGGACATATTTAAAATTTCTTTATAATTTTAACACTTTTTTTCCATTCTTTTGATTTTCTTTTCTATTTAATTTCAACAGTTTTTAATATGAGTGGAAAATCTATTTAAAATCAGTCAAAAATATCCTAATGCCTTTTGTTTTTTTTTAACTAAATATGGGTAACTCTTGGAAAATTTCAGTCTTAATATCACTAATGTCATTGTCCATCTTTGACAGTGTACAGAACAGGGAATTTTATACTCCTAAGTTTATTATGGGAGCTATTACTTACTTATTAAATGCATCATGAATTTTGCTATGAATAACAGTATGCTAATGTTCAAATAACTGCTTATATTAGTAACTAATGAGCACCTCTAATAGTCCTGCTATATTTGTGTGCAAACCACCTTCCTATTTATATACCAGCTACATTATGTGTCTGCTATTTGAAGCTTGCATTTAAATACAACACAATTTCAAATAAGCAAATATATTTACGTATCCAGATGCAAGAAGGCATGAGCTCATTTCAATAAGCTGGGCAGATGGTGTTTAATGTGGAATGAAGCTCTATCATGTGGTAGGAGCTCATGGATTGGGAAAGACTGTGTGCAGTCATGGCTGTACTGCTTCTCCAGGCCAGAGCCTGGTTTGCATCACGCCATTTGAACAGGGTCAGTGAACTTAGTTTTCATTTCATTTTCTACAAAAAAGATAAAAGCTGCAATGTGGATCTGTGGTGGTGAAATGGCTGGGGGATGCCTCTGCCATCAGCACTGACACAGTGAGGAGAGCAGGATTCACATCTTGTGAGAGCCGTTCTTACCAGGATACTACTTTTGCTGCTGGTCCCCACCTGTGGAGATGCAGCTGATTAATGAACAATGAGCAGATGATGATGAGGAGCCAAAGAGGCACCAAACTACTGCAGGGGTGCTGTGGAGGCTCAGAGAGCAATGGAGAAAGACAATTACCCGTGTTTTCCTTATTGTTACATTAAAGCTTTTCAATGTCTTGAATTCCTTTAAATAACACTGATAGAGCTCTCAAGAAGTTTTACAATTGTTATCCTTGTGAATTTCATGAGGAGAGATACAGGTGAGAGAAGAAAGCTCAGTTCCTGTGGTCTTGGAAACCAATTCTATACCTTATCTCTCTACAAGATTGTAGGAAAAATAATTTACTATGTCCCTTAACAAATATGTGATTTTGTTTTCTATTTCTCTCTCTGTGAAGAAACAGAAATTGCATTTGAATTTATGTTAAATCCCCTTATTATCGATTTGGTTGGGATAGAGTTAATTTCCTCTCAGCTCCTGGTACAATGCTGTGTTTTGGATCTAGTCTGAGAATAATGTTGATTACGCACTGATGTTTTATCCTGCTGAGCAGCAGTGCTCACTCAGTCAAGGACTTTTCAGTGTCCAATGCTCTGCCCATATGCAGGTACACATGGGTCAGCATGGCCAGTAGAGCTGGACAATGGGAAATTCCATATCACAGAACTAATGTTCAATATATAAACTAGGAGAAGTTGGTCAGGAGGAGCTGGTCACTGTTTGGGGTTTATCTGGGCATGAGACAGCGAGTGGTGAGGAATTATCTTGCGCATCACTTATTTCTTTTGGGTTTTATTCCTTGCACTCTCTCCCTACTTTTCTTCATTATTATTATTATTAATATTAATATCGTTCTTTGAATTATTATTGTTATTTGTTATTTTTTGTTATTAATGTTGTTTTTTATTATTAATTATATTTTACTTTATGTCAAAGATTAGACTGTTCTTATCTCAATCCATGAGTTTTACCTTTTTCTTTTTCTACTCCACATTCCACTGGGGACATAGGGAAGGAAGTAAGCAGCTGTGTGGTGCTTAGTTGTTAGCTAGGATTAAACAACAGCCCCAACAACTCATTAAATTGAGCATTTTATAAAATAATAATGAAACCTTTAAGCCTACATTTTTATAATTCCTTAAGCATCACATATGTATAAATATATACATATACCTCCTCAAATTTAGGAAAGGGACACATAACTTTGTCCCAGAGAACAAATAAATCATTGTAATTGTGTTAAGATGCAGTCACATCATGACAGAGGGTTAGGCCTCCTAACAAAGCTGCTGCTATTTGACTTTACCATTTTGAATCATTCAGTTTTGACTTTCAGGTTACACTAAAATACATCTTTGATATGCTAGACAGAATGAGCTGCTTAAATCTCTCACTAAAAGGCATTTCTCTAAACTTTCTATGTTTTTTTGCTGGCTCTTCACTGCATTCTTGACAATTTTTCTGTATCTTTTCAAATGTGTTCTGATATCAATCTCACCAGTCCTATAAACAGAGGGAAAATAATCTCCCTGTCATGCTGATTTTGCGTGCTGCCAAATTCCCTGTACCCACCTGTTGTTTCCTATTTTTCTTACCAGTATTAAAAAATGTCTTCATGGATACCTCAATAAACCTTAAGAACAGTGATTTCCCACCCATGGGAAAGGGTGCAAAGGCAAAAGAATTCACACCTGGATTTTCCACTAAGCCCAGAGAAACCAGAGCACAAAGTGATCAAAGTACAGAGCTTTGGGCCCAATTCCAGCACCACTGGAAATGCTCCAGATCTTCCTCCACCCTCCACTGCCACTGCAGAGAGGTACTGCTCTTCTATAGGTTGTGTGTGGATGGCTCCATATGGACGTCCCAGTGCTTCTCAAATGTTATTACCCTTCTTTAGCAACTGCACTCAGACTTTGGATTCCCTTTTCACTCAGGGAACAGACAGAAGCATCTCCAAGTCTGGCTTACCCTCCCCTGCTATTATTTACTTTCTGCCTGCCATCTGGTAGCCTCACCTGCTCCTTCATAATTCAAGCCTTAGAAAGAAAAATGAAATCTTTCTCTGCTTACCTTTGCCAGGTCATCCTCCCTGGTTTTAAGACCAGTAGCATATATCGCATATTTTTTTCTTTTTCCTCAGTCTTTGCTGTCCTTTCATATGAATAATTTCATATATTTGATCATCCTTGTCATCCTTGAGCATTCCTTGCCATCAAACTAATAATCCTACTGAAATTTAAATACAGTGAATTTCAGAGGCCTCTCAGGAAGGAAAAAAAAATCAACAGTGTTATCTCTTTTTGAACAGAAGACTCTTCTTACTCCCTTGAAATGCACACAGATCCTCCTGCCTTCAATCTATGAGCTCAGTACAGAAAGGCATACAGTCAGATCCTGGAGTAAAAAGCTGAACTTGAAAAATGTAAAGAAAGCAATAATCTGAGACTTATCCTTTATGGGTTTAATCCGGATCCTTAGATGTTAATGATAGCATTTCTTTATACATCAGGGTTTGTTGGACAAGGCCCAGATGGCCTGTAAAAATGCTGAGCATATATTTTATTGAATAATTTCTTATTTAATGTGCCATTTTCTGATGTATATTTGATAAACAAATTTGTTACCAGAAGCGTTCTTGTTACCAGTGACATTTAAACACAAATGCAGATTTATATATGAGTAATTGTGTTTCAAATGTAATTGTGTGCACAAGTCAGCATTTTGCAAATGTTACAAAAATGTACAAGCCCAAGCAGAAAAAACTAGCCCATCTTCTGCTGCATTTGATGTAATGAAAGGTAATTACCTTCTATTCACACATTAAAAGAAAGCACTCATCTTGGATAAGACCATGATTGAAAGTCTCTTAACTTAATAGAAGTCTTTCAGTTGTTTTTGGAGAAAGGTGTCTAAGGCTTTCAGGGGGAAAGGGAGATTTTGCAGCACTGCTAAGAGACCTTTTGGGATTAGAAACCAGGGATTGTCACTACAGTGTTCTGGTGCTTCCAGAAGTGTTTCCTCTTCTGAAAGCCTTGCCTCTGGCATTCAACTTCTTGTTGCACTAAAGTAAAGAAAATGCTGTTGACTCAAATCTACCAGAGGTGAAAATCCAATCTCACATATGTCCTTGCCTTATAAGAATATTTAGAAAAGAAATACATGTCCTTAAAATTATATCAATTCACCTTACATGACTAAGAAAGAGACCATTTCTAAAGGATATTGATTAAAATGGAAATACATTCAAATAAATGGATTCTTAGCTTGAAATAACCTTTGCAGTAAGTGAATGGTCTATTTTGAAAGTATGATGGGTGTTCTAAGGGGCACTACTGTATCTTAATTTTATTTCACTGCTATAGAGAGTTTTCTCTGTTTATGAAAATGCTATGCAAAGTGAGATCTATGGATTTCAAAATGAGAAGGAGCAGGAAATTTTGTCTTAAAAAGACATTTGCCTTTCTATTTCTTATTATTTTTTAGTATCACGAAAGTCCAGAGCCAGAGACTCAAGCAAAAAAATGAGTTTTTCGAGGCTTCATATCAAACACAAAATAAAAATAATTCTCTTTCCATGAAAGCTCCTATTTTAAATTAGTTAGACAAAGAATGGAATGGAAGCATTAAAATTTCTTTTGTAGTGAGGGATGCCAAGAGATCTTTATCTGAACAAAACCAGGAAAGGAATTAAAGATGTTTATTGGGCAAATCTCAGCTCTACTCTCAATGGACTGATTTTACAGTAATTGACTTGATAAGCAGAGAAAAATTTAAAGAAGGGGTAACTGAAGATTTGGGTCTCCTCTGTCTTGGAAAAAAAACTTTGAAAGAATCACCACAGTCCCATGGTCATCTTTGTCCATCTCTTTTACATCCCAAAGCTGGGCTTTGCTGTTGAGACTCATCTGCTGTGTGGGTGCAGTGCAAAGTTCACAGGTCACAGAGGGCAAGGCCTGAGGTGTTGCTTAGCAGCTATGGCTCTTGGGTGGTGTTCCCAAGTGTCTTCTTTCAAGGCTGTGTGGTACTTTGCTGAGAAAAAACAGAAGGTGCTTGCAGGTTCTTGGATACTGAGCTGTTGGAAAGATGGTCGTCCATCAGTGACAAAGACAGGGACCTAGATCCTGCAGAAACTGCCTGGTAATTTGTTCATCCTTTTCCTGGATCATGCCTCACTTTGCTGCAAAAGTCTATTCAAATGCTAGGAACTAAACTCACACCTACCAATAGCTCTTTGTTCAAAATCATACATACGAGTGAAACAGAATTTGAAACCAATTGTGAAAAAACATATAAATCCACAGAGTCCTCTTTGATTTCAGAAAACATGTGCACCCAAAAGGGGTTAAGAAGCAAAATGTTAGTATTTTACAATCCCCAAAATGCCAGAATTGTTATGGACTTTAGGGATAGTCCAGGAAGTGTGGAATCTAAAGCACTTTCTGATAGATTCCAGGGGCACAGGATGTGTGAAAGCACCAAGCAGGTCTGCTTCTGGTTAAACCAGGAGAATCCCTAAAGGCTTTACAGACTGTCTGGTAAAATACAGATACTGCAATGGTAGAGAACACAAGTGTTTTTTTTTTTTGCTACAGCATTCCCAGCTACAGAATTTAGAAAAAAAATAGGCTTTCTCCAGTGAATTTGCCTGGAAAAGACTTCCCTGACAACAGTACTAGAGGCTGCACTGAAGCTCTTTCTAAAGTTCTAAACAATCCTGGTCCATCCTATTGTGCTGCTGCCCTGGGAACATTTTCAAGCAAAAACACATGTTGCGGGTGACCTGAGCCTTGTCCTGCAGGGCAGCCCGCTGCTGGCTAGACCACAGGTGCCTGGATAGCGTAATAAAGTCTCCACCAAAAGACAGGAGGACTCTTGAGCCGCTGCAATCCACGTGGGTTTATTGAGGAGAACGAGGACGAAGGAGATGGGAGCAGGAGCAGAGGAACACCTGCATGCAGGGGGAGCGGGCTACGAGAGTGAGCGGGGAAGGAGGGGCCAGAGTAAATAGCTGGGAAAGGCAAGGGGGTGGCTGGGTACAAAAGCTCCAATGGGAAGGGGGTGTAAGGGGGGAGCAGGGATGGAGTGGCATAAACTGGGCCAATGGGAACAAGGGGAAGGAGTAGTTAACTCGAGAGAACTAATGCGGAAACAGAGAACGTAGAACTTTCTAGAACTAAAGGATGGTACAAACAGTGATGAGCATAAACTGGGGAGGATATGACATATGATGGGCATATCTTCATTTACATGGGGAAGGCAGGAACCCAGGGGTAATACTTTTCCTTATATCACTGTGGTTTCCCATGGCAGTCCTGGAGAATCCTCCCCAGGACAGCCTCCCACAGCATGTAACTATACTTTTGACCAGTCATGCCATCCTTTTGTTCATGTGCATGGCACAGGGTTTGGAATGGGATGATTTTGAAGGTCCCTTCCGTTCCCAAACCGTTCTCTGATTTATTATTCTGTGTCAGGGCTGTTTTCAGGTGTGTAGCTCTAACTGGTCTCTTTGCAGATCCATTTGCACCCCATCAGGTTGTGTTGTGGGGTGGCTGTTGTGGGGCAGAAATTCAGCCCCTTCCAGCCAAAGATGGGCAATGTCCAATAAAATATGGAGATTCTTTTTGGGCCTCCTTTTCTTGCTGATGTATTTATAAAACAATTTTTGAACAATTCTTGTTGTCTTTTAAAGCAGTAGACAGATCAAATTCTATCTGGTATTTGGCTGTTCTAATTTCCTCCCTGCACAACCTCACAGCATCCTTTTTGTTCTCCTGAGTTGCCTGACTCTTTTTTTTCAGTGATCCTAAACTCTCCTGTTTTTCTCTGGAAACAGCCAAAGCTCTGTTGAGCCAGTCTCCTTTCCTGCCTATCTTTCGGCACATTGGATTTGCCCGCTCCTCTGCCTTTAGGATTTTCTTCTTGAAGATTACCCAGCCTTGCTGGACACCTTTGCCCATCAGGACTGTCTCCCAAAGAACTTTCTCGACAAGGTTCCTAAACTGACCAAACTCAGTTCTCCAGAAGTCCAAGGGGCAGTTCTGCTGACCTCTCTTCTTCTCTGAGATTGGAAAACTCTCATTTCATGGTCACTGAGCCCAGGACAGCCTTCACCTGACACATCTCCTGTCAGCCCAGGACAGCCTTCATCTATCGTATCTCCCATCAGCCCTTCTCTCTTCACCATCATTAGCTCCAGTGAGGGTCCTCCCACGGCTGTCAGGATGCCATGCCACACATTCCTGGCACATCCTAGATTATTCCTCTCTTCTGTGTTGAGCTATAGTGACTGCGAGACTCCTCCCAGCTGCTTACAAAATATTTTAGCTGTCTTCATCCTAGCTGGGTGGTCTATAACAAGCTCCCACCAAGAGGTCTGCTTTGTTAGCCTTCCCCCCAATTTTTACCCACAGACACACAATTCTATCATCACCATCATTAAGCTCAAGACAACCAAAACGTTCCATAATATACAGGGCCATGCCAGCACCTTTTCTTCACATCTAGTTAAAAGCTCTTCCAATGAACCCTTATCACCCCTGTGCAAAATCCTTTTTCCATTTTGAGACAGGCATAACCTGTGCATCGCCAGCAGGCCTGGTTCTGCGTTAATTGACTCCAAATTCTTCTGGTGACACCAGGCTGGAAGCCAGGTATTGATCTTGAATATTACACTTGTGCTCTTGATCCTTTAACTTGCCACCCAAAGGCCCCTCAAGTCTCTCCTGATTGCCACTGGTCTTCTTGTTGTTACTTCATTGCTGCCCACCTGGAAACACAACAGTAAATAACAGCCTGAGGGCCCTACCAAAGCAGGGATTTCTCTTTACATCACTAACCAGGCCAAAGGGAGGCAGCAGCTCCCCAAGGAACAGGCCTCGTGTACATTGGGCCTTCTGTTCCCTTCAGAAGGCATGTCCTATGACAATGAACCATTTTTTTCTTTTTTTTTTTGTGGAGCAGTTTTGGTGCAGAACATGGGCCTGTTTAACCTCAGTGATGCCTCCATGCTGGGTGAACTGTTGTCATCACAAGGGGTCAGGATGGGGTAATAAGTGACATAGACTCCATGTATTTACAGAAGGCTAATTCCTTTATTAAGAAACCTATTGCTTTTTATACCCTAATTTGCTAATACCCTAATCAGGTCCTTTATACCCTAAAGGACCTGATTGGTCCTTTAATTAAAACACCATCACTATAGGCTAATAAAGAAGCCACCCTTTGGTAAACATATCTCCATAACACATTCCACATGTTCACAACAACAGGTGCAGCAAGTTAGGATAAGAATTGTTTATCATTCTTTTCTCTGCTCTTCTCACAGCCTTTCCCAGAACTATGCCTGGGAAAGTTGTCTGTTCTCTCTGTGAGCAGAGAGCTGCTGTCACAAACTGTCATCCTTTTTGTTTTTTGGTTCCACTGGCAGCACCTCACACCCTCTGGGCCGGAGTGCCTGGGGAAGGGAGATGATCTCTGATGAGACATTCCTGCTGTCACTGGAGCTTGGAAACTGCCAAGGCATACGTGTATATACATATAAACATATATATCAGGAGTGTGTATATCTATCAGGAGTCTATCCTCACATTTCTAATTTTGTGCTTCAAAATCTTGCCAGCATTTTGTCTAGGGCAGGAAAGATAGGTGCTGCAGTTTCAACAGATGAGTTTCCTGGAAACAAAAATATTAAAATAATGTTTCATAAGAGACAGGAAGATTCTGAGAAGCACCCTTGTTAAATTTATGAAATCTCCCATATGAATCCTATCTGATTAAAATGGCTTGTGGGCAGGCAGATATTAATCATCACGCAAGCTTTTGAAATAAATGCATTTTTGATTGAAGGTGCTGCAAGTTGTTCACTGCAGTTCTTTTCAGAAGGCGAGGGAAGAGAATGTACACACATTAAAAACAAAAAGCAAAGGAAAAATAGGTGTTTGGACAAATTTCCTGGGAATATACTTGTGGGATTTTTCCCTTCTAAAACTAAAATTTTTTATAAGATGTGTACTTTAAGATTTTTACTCATAATTCAACTCCTCCAGCTCACTGCTTTTCTCTAAATTGCCTCTAGTTCTCCAAAGTCTTTTTGACAGTCATTGCCCAAGAGTGAGCCTACAGTCTCAGTTGTGGATGTCCTCCTGACTTGTATATATACGTAAAGAAGATACAAATAAATTCTTCTTCCTGACATTATTTTTATGCAACAATTGCTGTGTTAGTCATGGCAAAGTTTTTGAGTCAAGAGGTCTTAGAAACAGAAACATAAGCTTTTACAACTTTTACCAAACTGTGGCTCAGTACCACAGTGTTCAGCCTTTCAGCATATTAAAAAGATTCTGAGTGAAGTTCACAGGATTGCAGCAACAGAGGCATCTTGACAGCACAATAGCTTAGGAAATAACATATTAATTTCCTCTTGGAAGCAGTTTCCAGGTGGCTCAAGGAGGAGAGTGCTCTGTAGGAGTAGCCTTGGTTTAGTCTTTCCAAGTCTGGACAGAAGAAGGAATGTTTTGGAGAACAGGACAGAGGAAGGGTGAAAGGAAAATTCCCAAGCTGGCTGATGGTTATTTGCTTTCTGGTACAACAATGTTCAGAATTTTATGCAATTTGTACAAAAAGAAAAGGAGGTGAATTGTGATGTTTCCCCTCTAGAACATTTGTCTGTAGTAGATGAGGTTCTTTTCTCAGAGTTCAGGGTTCAAGCCCATCCAGTAAAGAAATTAATGTTGTCCCTCTCTTCTCCAGTGAACACTGTAGTCATCACTCTGGGAGCAGACATGCAGTGGTGTTTTGTTCATTGTCTTAGCCATGCCTCTTCCTCCAGCTCTGTTCCCATGGGCAGTGGGAACCAAGGTATTTACAATTATACAGAGAGATAACATGAGAGAATATGGGCCTTTTGAGAGCAGATTGTTTAACTGAGGGCCCAAGGGCTGTACTCGTAGTGGTCTGGTTACCTGCCAGTGCCTCAAAGGTCATGAAACAAGTCACAAGGATCCAAAATCACAGGCTTCATCTCCTAAAGATGTCTCTCAAATTGCAAATTGTGTGGCACAGAGCTGTCAGATATTCATGTATTCTGCGTCTTGGGGAAGGGATAGAATCATAGAACCATTAGGATGGAAAAGACCTCTAAGATCACTAAGTCCAACCTTTGGCCAAAGATCACCATGCCCACTAAACCACACTATAAAGTGCCACATCTGCTTGTTTTTTGAATAATTCGAAGGAAGATGGCTCCACCAGCTCCCTGGGGATAGATGAAGTGAACTGAGCTAGTTACTAGATTTCTACATATGCCATTGTTTTCATAGCCACATCACATCGCAAACAATCTTTATTTTCACATCCATTATTCCTTCTAGACTTATTTCAATGTTACAGCTTGCTTTCAGCTTTTCCTTCCAGCTGCCTTTATGTTTCAAATTGTCTTTCTAAAGATTGATCTAATTTTGTCATCTTCTTCTCTTATTTCTAATTTCTCTAAATCTGCCAATGTTATTGCTCTTCCCTGACGTGGCTCACTAGTCCTCCCAATTGAACATCATCTGGAAGCTTCATTAGCAGGCTGTTTTCTATCTCGAGAAAAGGGATGCTTATTTTCTTATTTTCTTTTTTTACCAAGTGCTCTGTATTCCCCCATCATTTCTCTCTGAGTCATAACCCATCCTTTGTGTCTCCAGAAGCTGGAACCAAGGAGCAAACTGCCTTTCTGCCACTCCTGTAGCAGGACATCTGTACCTTGTCAAAGTCCTTGATGTTACCATGTGTCAAAGGAAAGTAATGCAAGTCAAGAGTGAAACTTGTCAAGTTTGGACATGTAACTTGGGGCTGTACCAGGATTAATTATGCCTTCTGCTTCTTTTACACACTCATGTCATCAATAAATTCTAATAAACAGGACTAGGATGTTCTTAATTCATGTCATTCCAGAGGAATTAGAATACAGTAGTGTTATTTAGCAATGCAGATGTTTTATTATTGTGTTGTTTATGTGAAAGTGGATATGACATGAAGAGGTATATCAAATGAGCAGTAGAGAGAAGCGAGCTGTGCTCCCCTTTTGATTATGCATATTTATTCATACTGCAAAGTTACTGCATGTAGCAGAGTCTTCCAAAATGGATTGCTCGGTTTAGAAATGCAGCCTCCTCTCTCCTCACAGCCCCCCTGCTCCCCCTTCCCCCTTCTTTCCTTTTTTTTTTAAAATAAAGTTTAGTCATGTCAATACTACCTTTGAATAGTATTTATGAGTTCTTTCTTTAAATTGCACCATAATTAGTTTACTCACCACAATTGCAAAACAGGAACCTAATCACCAGAAGCTAAGTAAGCAGAAAAAAAATAATGATTTGGAGCTGTCTGTCTACTGCTGCCGAACAGACACACTGGGCACGGTTTAAAGCAATAATTGCATTGTGGCACTGGCTTGCTGTTCCCAGCACATGCATAATGTAGCTCCCTGTTGTAGACTGCCACATATCCTACTGTATTTACGCTGAGATACCAGTGGAGTACTTGCCACCCACAACTGCTGTTTCCCAACAATGTAAAACTGTCACATTTTCAATTAGATGCCCAAAAGCACTTTATTGCCCACTGGAGGGTATAGTCATATCTTGATGGAGGAAGATTATGGGTGAAATGCATCCAGAGTAGTTCTCAGCAGGCTGCAGCAGAACTACTTTGGGAATGAATTTGGATGAATTACGCTGTTCATTCTAGTGGTCATAAAACAGGGCTATGCACTGCTTCTTTCTGAGGGCATGCGTTCTTGACCACAAACATTTGGACCAGTATATGGCCTTATTACTTCTCCAAAGGCTTCCACATCTAGTGAAGACAAAAAACACAGCTGGAGACCTTGCTACCCTCTGCCTGGGTAGCAGCTACCCTCTGCCTGGACCTCTCTGCAGCTGTGCAAAGAATTGCTGCAGAGACAAACTCTGCCTCTGAGCTAACCTGCCCCTTAACTTCATCTTCCTTCACCTCTCAGATCTGTCTGTGTGTACTCTGCTGTCTGTGCTAAGACACAGTTCATACAAGCCTTCCATGGCCATAATTTTGGATAAGAGAAATTATTGTATTGAAGGGATCTAAAGAGGTACTGGACTCCAGTAACCCCTCCTAAGGCAATGTTGTGCGCTTTTGAGCCATCTCACATAATCTCATGTCTAGAAAAGGCTGTGCGCATGTGTATGGATAGGCAGCTGTTAACATGTTAGCAGCCACTTTGGCAGGTGAGTAGAATTTTGTTAAGCCAATGTAATCTGATTACATGTCTAAAACTTTAATGGAGAAAGTAAATAGTCTATACCTCAACATTGACAGTTTCAGCAGCATTTGGCCAAAAAGGGAGAAGATAATTTGGAGAAAGGATAGGAGAAGGCTGTATAAGTTCTTATCATCTAGAAATGCTAGTTAAACAAAAATGAAACCTGCTGAGGCCAGATTCAATTGAACCCATAAACACATGTGTGATTTTTGGAACAGGCAGTTTACGTATGTAAGATTTACATGAATGGAAACATTTTAAGTTCCTCAAAGAGAATTTCTACTAAATCCTCCTCTAGTGACAGGCATGGCTCAGCTCCCATTTTTCATATCTAAATGAGTCTATGCACATCTGTGTCTACATATAACAGTTTGCATGTGAGCCCCATGTCTGAGCTCCCACTGGAGTCAGTGGGGATTTGAGCAGTTAAAGCCAGAAGCGTTCATTGGATGCACTGGTCAATGTCCACTTCACAAAGAACTAATCACTTTTAGTGTGTCTTTTCCTACTAGATCTCAGAGAAGACACCCAAAGCTATTCATAGATATGCACACCTGGTTTTCTGAATCTGTAGCCACCAAAGAACTTTTTGTAAGTATTGACTTCACCTTTTTTTTTTTTAATTTTATTTTAACGTCAGACAGCATTTATTAATATAGTTTCTCTGTGGTGCCACAACTTTGCTTCAGTAATTAACTTGTCCAGCTAAGCTATGTTTTACAGGGTTTGTACTGCTGGTGTACTTAGGAACTTTCCTAAGCCAGAGTTCAAAATACATGCTAAAGTTGTTTACAAGATCAGGGCCTTGCTTAGATAAATGTATGTGTTAATTTGAGCCTAATTGGCTTAATATTAGCACCACATGACTATTAAGAATCAATTTTGTTTTAACACAGAGTGTCACGTACATATCTAATTTAGAAAGCCACAAGAAATTGAAATGCAAACAAGTCTGAGAGTGTAACTGTGGGGTTACAAATTTAAACACACCAGAGCCAGGGTACAGAAACAGCGTGGATCTTCCAGCGTAGCAATAATATTTCAAAAATATTATATCTATATAGTATTTTTATTACCAGTCAGACTATTAAATGCATACTTAAATCTATGCACGATATGGAATGTGGGCAAGTCTATTGTTCCTCTGAAAACTATAGCTTTTTCATTTCCTAATTGCAGTTTCATGGCACTGCCAAGGTTTTGGGCTTAATTTATATAGGGATTTCTATGGTTCTTAGAGCTGTTAATAGAATGGATTCACAAAGACCCCTACTATAAGAAAGGCAAGGCTGGTAAGAATTCTATTCATCATACCACCTTTCATCAGCAGGATTAAAAGAGTTTTTATCTATATTTTGCAAAAGGGAACAGAGTCCCAAAGTGATGACCTCATTTACCTACTGCTGAGCAGCAGGTCAGTGGAAGCACTAATAATAAAATCAAGGCAACACGGGTCCTAAACCAATGCCTTCACTGAGGCACAGGATAGATTATGAATCAGATATCTATATATACCAGTATCTGACTCTGCAACGACAATATAAATGTGCAGGGCTAGA
Organism: Chloebia gouldiae; assembly: GCA_003676055.1. Classification (NCBI taxonomy): domain Eukaryota; kingdom Metazoa; phylum Chordata; class Aves; order Passeriformes; family Passeridae; genus Chloebia; species Chloebia gouldiae. The sequence goes on from QUSF01000029.1 coordinate 5,335,199, forward strand.
ATCAAGGCAGGTCTGCTTCTTAGGACCTGCTGGTTTCAGTAAATATAGATGTAACCTCTCAGTCAGAGCAGTTCCTTAGGTGGAGATCCAGTGTTTATACAGTGCATCAAAAGTGTCAAACTTTTGCCTTCATGGAACTCCACGTAATTCATAATTGACAGAATTTCAGCTTTCTTTTGAAGCTACCCCTTTTTTTTTCCTTTGTTGGAAAATAACAATCAAGCAAGCAAACAAAATCTTTTCCAAGCATGACATAAATGAAAATTTTACATTGCTGTAATCTCAGGTTTCAGGCTGCCTGCATGTCAAAAAATTAGGTCTCCTAGCATTATAGTTTCATGACCTGGCACCCATTAGCAAAACATCTAAAGACATATCTTACCCGATTTGTGCAGGAACAGCAAGGGCTTTCTGGAAAGCCAGGGAGCTGAGCGTGAGTCTAGCAAGTCTCCAAAAAAGAACAGCAATTATAAAATATCTGTCTGACCACTACAAAGAACCTGCTCAGGGCTTCTCAGAAATAGATGGAAAAAAGGATTTATTATCCCAAATCTGAGGGCCAGGGCTAACCCACAAGTTACCCAGAAAGCTCTGAGGCATCTTCAAACATTTGAAGGCAAATACTGCACAGTCCCACAAGTCCCACAAACCAAATATCCCACAACCCAAATATCCCACATGCTTTGCACCATAAGACATGGCAATCTTATTTCTCTCTTCTTAACAAAGCCCTGTTTGACCATCCTGAGTGTCTTGAGTGGGGCTTTCAGTGGTCCATCACTTAGAGATCAGAAAGCTAGGGAGACTGGTATTGATGTTGTCATCCATTTTTCCTTTGAGTGTGTGAATCTAGATGTTTAATTTGTCAGCTGTTTGTTGTCCCAGTCTTTCATAGTGGATGTCGTTAAACTGATATGTTTATGTATTAAACAGATGCACGTGCTTCATTCCACGTGTTCATGCCACATGTATCCTGGTTTGAGGTTAGTACATGTCAGACAGGGCTAATGTGCTAAATGGCATCAGGGCTGAGCTTGGTGCTGTACTAACACTGTAGTGGACTTTCCTGACTGGTGTTCAGTTGCACTGTTTGTATTAAATACCATGAAATTGCATTTACTCTTCCAAACGCAGACAGGAGGCTCTAGGGACTTCTGCACCACTGGGAAAAGGAGTTATCCTGCTCCTCCAGCTTTTTGCTGTGCCTCGCAAGTGTGAGCAGAGGGATGGACTAAGAGCTCATCAGAGGAGCTCCATCTGACTGATGTAAAGGCGTGGGATCATGTTACATTGTGCTCGGCCATGTTTTCCCCCATTCCCTGGGATCCCTGTGACTCTGATCAAGATAAACCTCGTCTCCTCCTTCATGCCCCAAGAGGGCTGGTGGAGAGCCAGAGAAGCCCTCCCTGTCCAGAGCCTAGATAAGGCGATGACCCTTCCTGTTCGCTCTCTTTCCCCCCACTCTTCCCTCCAGACCTCATGGAATAAAGAGCTGGACAACTACATTGGGGTGGGAGCCTCTTTTGAATCTACACCCATCTCCTCATGTTTCTTCCCTCAAGGCCTTGTATTTCTGGGCTAGCCTGATAGTTTAGGGGCTGAGAGAGGGAGAAACGTCAGGCTAAGACTCAGGGGGAGATCAGAGCATCTCCAAAGCCCAATAGTCAATCTATTATCTTGCCTGAGATTCCTGGGCATGTGACTTGGTGCTGCTCCAGCGTGGAGCAGCACCAAGTACCACAGAAAACCCTGGGAAGCTGTTGTTCAGAAGAGCTGTGGTGCCAGTGGGCAGTACAATGCTCAGAGAAGATTAGCTACGCTGGCAGGGGTGCCAGCTCCTGGGCTTGCAGCAGCCCAAAAATTAGCCTGTGTGATTGATGTAGCCTAGCCTTCACTGTTGGAGTGATTGGCATCTAGTGCAGGATGGTCATATGAGCTTCTTCCAACAGTTTCTTCTCCTTTCCTTGGAGGACAGAAGGGCCTTCTCATGATTCATCCCACCCTGAAGAAAAGGAAAATGAACCAGTTTTTGGAAAGGACTGTTTCTACCTTGCTTATAGGCAGATATAAAGTAGCAGTGACCTATTCCACAGTGGGTAACAAATGAGGTGAATCTCACCTTAAATTAAATTTTACAGCTGGGGGAGTCCATGGCAGGCACCAAATCTGTGTACTTTGCCTATTCGTAATGAGGAGCACATTGTTTTATTTCCCATAAGCCAGTGGTTTACATTTTGAAATACATTTCCTTCTTTTTAGTAGCCTAAGAAGGGTAGGTAATTATCACAACCACCCTTGTTTTGGTCAGATTTTCAGACATTTCCTAGCTTTAAGATATGAATATAGTTTATAGGTTTGGACTTGAAAATGGCGAGAAAGAAAAAATAATAGGTTGTCAGCTGTCTTTAAAAAGATGCATGCATCAGGAGAGAAAATAAAGACACTATTGTTGTGCATAGGAGACTTCAGAAGCATTCAGATAATACTTACATCTGTTTTAATGATTCCATTTAACATGTCATTTTCAGCATTTGCCTTGCAGCATTCAAAAGCAACTATACTTACATGTTCTCAACAGACTCAGTGCCAGTCTCAGATATTAGGGGAGGAAAAAAAGTAGAAAAAGGAAGAAAATGAAAAGTGCCAATCTGTATGTTACAAAGAACACATTCCTTGCAGGAAATTAACAGTAATTTTGGGGCCACCACTGTTGGAGAGAAATAAGTTTCAAGAGAAAAGTGAGCAGTAACAAAAGGCAGAAGACAGCCTCATTACAAGACTTAAAGAGGAACAGGGAATTATTTTGAAGCCGGAGTTCTGGAATCAGTGTACTCCTCCTGGTAAAACCCTGCACAAATCATGCAGGTTTTCCTTTTCCTTGCATGGTTTGTATCACTATGAGCAGTGAAGTCATGCTCACACCAGCACTCCAGAACTTGGGTTTGCCTCCACAGGTGGAGCTTTGTGGGTGCGGCTCTGGGCTGGGATCTAGTTTGGGCTCATTGTTGACACAGCTTTTCTCTGTGGCCTTGGGCAAGATGCTTAAACTGCTTTCTTCCTTTGGTAGAGGCACTCTTGATGTGTGCTGTGCTGTGATTTAAGCCCTCCCACTCTCCTCTCAGCTACTGATTGTCTCTCCCCAATACCCAGCACCACAAAAGGATGTTCAGCCTCACTTCAGCCTCTCTAGCTCATATCCCAGCATCTCAGATTAATCCCTCTCAAGGATGGTTTGCACTGCAGTGCCAGGGTTCAAACATGCAGACAACCTCTGCTGCAAAAGGAATAATGCCTGGAGCAAAGGCTATTTGGGACCCAAAGGCTGCATGTGTTGGATAATGCTGTTTTAGAATAAATGGGTTAAGATTGGAAAAGACCTGTAAGATCATTGGGTTAAACCATATATTATGGAATCACAGACTCATTAAATGGTTTGGGTTGGAAGTGATCTTATGAATCATTTAGTCCTAAACCTCCTGCTATGGGCAGGAACACCTTCCACTAGACCAGATTGCTCCAAGTTCCATCCAACCTGACCCTTCAAACTTCCAAGAAGGGAGAATCGTCAAGTCTAACCAAATATCTGGTTGATTTAAGTCTCTCATCTGTAAAAATGTGTTGACAATAACACCCCCCTTTTCTGACTGCTCTCCAAACACCAGAAGATTTTTGATAAACTCTGTACAATTAATGTAAAGCTTATGGGAATCCTGGAGCTTGTGTCCCTTAAATTTGACTTGCACCATTCATGAAACAGACTGGAATTTAAGCTCTTCCAATTTCTGTTATCTTGAGTCTGTTTACCCTTCTATTTTGCCCCCATAAATCCCACCTGAAATGCTGCATCCAGCTCTGGAGTCCTCAGCACGGGAAGGACATCAACCTGCTGGAGTGGCTCCAGAGAAGGCCATGCAGATGCTCCAAGGGCTGGAGCACCTCTGCTATACAAAATGGCTGAGAGAGCAGGGATTGCTCAGTCTGGAGAAGAGAAGGCTCCAAGGAGAACCAGTGCCTGAAGTGGTTAAAAGAGAGCTGGAGAGGGACTTTGGACAAGGGCATGGAGCAACAGGACAAGGAGGCTTCAAACTGAAAGTTAGTAGGTTTAGAATAGATATCAGGAATAAATTCTTGACTGCAGGGGTAGTGAGGCTGTCAAGGTTTGACACTGGCACAATGCCAGCTCCCCCCATGAAAATGCAACCTCTCAATTGAATGCTGTGAAATGGGATCCGGAACAGAGCAGAGCAGGCCCAAGCTTAATAACAAAGGAAAAACTTTATTAAACTACTATTACTATAAAAGGGAAAAGAAAGAAAAAAACTAAATAAAAAAAATTTAAAACCTTCCAAAACATTTTCTCCTCCTGCCCCATCCCCAATTCCAACAAACAACAGTGAGACACAACTTGGACCCCCAATCAGGTTCCCACCCTCCAGATAATCAATACTCAGTCCATCAAGGGAGAGAGGAGTCCCTCCTGTGCCATAGACCCCCCAAGAAACACAGCTGGCACCTCTTGTGTTTCCATGTCACACATGGCACCACCCAGAGAAAAATATGACATGGCAACACTCTCCTTTCCATGCACAGTGCTCTCATCACCGTGCATGGACAGACTGCTCATAGGGTAGGATTTTCTTTTCAAAGATGCTTTACCAAGGACCAAAGAAAAATAACAGTTTAGTTTGTCATTTTTGGGACCACAGTCCCCCCCATTTTCTTCCTCCCCTGGGGCCGAGGTTCTCAAGAAGAGAGGTCATTTTACTTCTGAAGACAGAGGGCATCACCACATCCTCCTCAACTCTTCTCTGTTCACTCCACTCCTGTGTTGGTAGTCACTCAATCAGGTCTCTTGGCTCACCAAACACCCTCTAAAATGCAGTCTGTCTTGGAGAAAGAAAATTAGTTCAGTCTATTGTTAGCAAGAAGAAGTCCAGCCAAAAGCCACTCCATCATCTTCTCCCCAATCTTCTTTCCCTAATATCACATGTCCCAGGCCGTCTCTTTTCCTCTCTTTCAAACTGAGGAGGAGTAAAATTTCACAAAGCTTTCATTTCTCAAGGAAGGGTTAAAAGTCCCGACTCCCTGGCTGGCTCTTGGCCCAGGCTCCAGCTCCCATGGCTGGGCACACTTTTCCTCCCCCTTCCTCCTCTGCTGGAGTACTGTCAGCACTGTCACTGTCTCGCTCTTGAGAGAGAGAGACTCTGGGGGGAAAATGCAGACATCCCAGATTTCTCCACCCTTCATCTGCAGGGAGCTAGAGCCAGTTCCAGCCTCTCCACCCTTCGGTCTACCTCAACCTCCCCTCCGCCATTCCGCCACGGGCTGGCTGGGCAGGGGAAAACCTGCACCCTCTGATGACCGGAACCAAAAAGAGAGATCTCCTGGGAATTCTGGCTTTTTACCCCTCTGTGTTCTCAGAGGCGTGTCCACCCTCAATTGGTCACCCCAAGTGTCAATATCCAACCCTGACCGCTGACTGAATTGACCTCTTCCTTATGAGAAAATTCTTTTCCATGCCAAACCACAACAGAGGCCCTGGCACATGTTGCACAGAGAAGCTGTGGCTGCCCCATTCCCAGAAATGTTCAAGGCCAGGTTGGATGAGGCTCTGGGAAAACTGGTCTGGTGGAAGGTGTCCCTGGCAATGGAAGGAGGTTGAAATTATATGTTTTTTTTAGGCCCCTTCAAATCCAAACCATCCTGGGATTCTGTGATGATTGAATCTTGGAAATGTTTGCTTTGCTGTTTGGGACTATCTCTTAAGTTGCAGGTTTCTAAGAAAAGAAGACAGGAGATGAGAGGGTCATTCTCATTTTTGTAGCATAGAAATAGGGGATTCAAATGCTATAAGATGTTTCTCTGTATCCAGATAATAAAACAGATGAAGGAGGTGGATGTTACATATTTATTGGAACATTTTCTTACCGTGTACCTCAGTGAAGAATTAATTTATAACCAGACATTTTGGAAATTTAAGCCCTGTGTTTATGGAGTAAATGGAATAGCTGAGGTTAAATGCCAAGGGACCTCCCTAGGCCATAGAGACATTAATGGCATTCTGCTGCCTGCAAGACACACTCCAGCTACAGAAATGTGTAAAATTAGGAACAACACTTTCTTTTCTTTCTGTTCTTTGGATCCCTTCCAAATTCACCTCTGTTTTCTCTCTCTGGATGCAAACCAAAAACAGTAGATGCTTCAGTGTGTACCCTCAGGAGCACCTCTGCAGATTAAATGCCCGCAGCTATTGTGCATCCAACGTCTCTAATGAAAAATCCTTTCTGTGACAGAAGAAAATTCAAAATCTAAATACGGAGTGAAGCCAAATTACCCACTCTTGCTACTGGAAGTCCGACATATCATTACAAACTGACTTTACTTGAGTATGTCCAATTTAATGTGCCTGGCTTCTTATTTTTTTTTCTTCATAAAAAAGAAAAAAAGATGAGGTGAAAAGACAGAAAACAAAACAAAAGAAAATTAGTTGATGTTTTTTATCTCTGAAGCAAGCGGGAGGTGGACATTATAATGCAAATTACTGGAGTTTCCAGACTCTTGTCAGGACTGTGGGATCCAAATTTCATATTAAGAAGAGATAAGGGGTCTGAGTCACTGCCTGGAGTTTCCCCTGGAGTGGAGCTGGTAGCTCTTTTAGAGGCAAACACAAGAAACCCTGCAGAAGGCAGATATGGAATAACTGGCCTACAGGGAAGTTTCTTCCTTAGCTTCATTAATTAGAGGCTAGCTAAGTCTCCAAGCACAAGGATTTATATCCTGGGACCAAGCAGTGCTGAGAAAGAGCTCCTGGTTTCTGTCTGGGTTATGAAGTGGCTTCCCAGGCAAGAAATATCCTGGGAAATCTCTTTGCTGTCAAAAATCAAGGTGTGGTCAGGTCTTCTAGAGTGTGCACAGTCCTCCAAAGGAGCTCAGCACTTCCAAAGGATCAGGATGGGTCTCTTTTATAGGTCTTTCTCCTTAGGGCTCTGCAGAAGAGGCTGTGATTGCTCCCACCTGTGGCTGGTTTCTCTGAGATACAGAAAATGGGAATCTGGCATCAAGAATCCATGAATTCTGAAATACCTGTACAAGCAGTCACTAGCCATGGCAGTGGTGTTGTGGCAGCTGTCTACAAGGAAGGACAGCCTGTCCCTGTTCAGATTTCACCATACCATTAAGGGTGAGCTGTGCACTGCAGGTCCCTCATTCCCCACGGCATCCTCAGTCAGAAAACTCCCCAGGGAAGGTATTTCAGCCTTAAATGTTGCATGTAGAGCTGATCAGACCAAAATGCAGGATTTTTGTCAGAAAATCCAAAGTCAGTTAAATGACATGTTGATGGAGCACTTAAAAATGACATCCATCTTTTCAGTAAAGTGCAGGCAATCTAGTTTCAAATTTTCAGAATGGGAGGCATTTTTTGTACTTCAAAGTAACTTTTCACATGGACATTCACTGTTATTGTATAACAGCATTTTAAAGCATGTAAATATTTTAAAAACAAATTTATATTTATTATCACAAATATGTTTATTGACCAAAACTTTTGTTTTGCCTTATTTCTAAATTATAGTTCTCTGAAAAAAATAGGTTTTTTTTCAGGGTGGGAGAGGGGCTAGACTCAATTTAAAGCAAAAAAAACCAAAAAACCTGTTGCACACTTGCAAGAAGGACATCTGTTTTCCATGTAAAGCTAATTTAAAATTTTCAGCACTTTGACAGGTGGAGCCTGGAACTGAAATGGGTGATGAGGAGAGTGGGAAGCACAGAGGAGACAGAAGAGGGGAGGAGAAAGTGTTAAGGATGGCCAGCTAGTGACATGAGAGAAATATTTTCTTTTATAAAAGAACATATTAAACCAATATTATTTGCTTTTATATTTCATCAAAAAAAGATTTTCCAAAACTATTTGTAATTGAATTTTTGGAGGACTTGGTGTATAGCTAAATGAGTACATTTCAATCAATTCCAAATTTCATCTGCTGAAACTAAGTACAGACCTCTTTAAGAAACTATTTTCTTCTTGCCTTCATAAAACAAGACAGAAAAAAAACCTCTAAAGTAAAAAAGAAAAAAGAAAAAGAAAAACAAACAAAACCAAACCAAACCAAAACAACAACAACAACAACAAAAACCAAAGAACAAAAAAACCAGAACAAACAACCTCTTTTCTGCCCTGAAATTACCCTCAAAACACAATCTGTCAGTATAATAAAAAAGTTCTGCAAATGCTTTCTTAACTAAAAACCCATCCTTTTCTGGGGAAAAAAACTGTATAGACAAAATTACACAAGCCAAACTGATAAAGACAATTGAGCTGCTGTGATGTTAACTCAGAGCTGATCGATTTAATTTCTGATGTGCCACAGGAATATTTGTGTGGAGTGAGTGCTGGCTGTGATAACTTGCTGCATGTCCTGAATTGCTGCTCTGGGCTAGGCAGTGCAAGTGGTCATGGGTTGATCTAGGCTCCTCTACTCTTGCTTCTCTCTGTCCAGCTGTGGGATCACCAGCAAATGGTTACAGGCTGTGCCCAAGGAAGGCAGGATGTACTGCTCCTGGCACAGAGCTGGACTTAATATGACCCTTGTGAACTCAAGGTCCATGTGGTGATGGCATATTGCAAAAAAAAAAAAAAAAAGACATTTAAAATACTGTTTATTTATCTGAAGGAAGCACTTATGAGATTATTTCCAAGACAACATTCAAGCAGTAATTAATTATTAATTTGAATAAATGGTTCAATCTCCCTTTCATGATTGTTAATTTGGGATCTGGGTCATAAAACTGAGTGCAACCCGCTGGGAGTCACTGACTCTGAGAAACTCAGCCCTACTGGGACATTTCTTCATTCAAAAGCCAACCAGATGAATGGATTGAGGCACAAATTGAGCAACTCATCCCACCCAGACATCATGGAGATGATAATTCCTACCTACATCTTTGTGCTGGAAGTAATTTGGATACAAGAATGGATTCTGAGCATTTTTTTTTTTAAGGTAAAAATGTCTGTCTGAAAAGTGGGTCATCTGAATTTAGGTTGGTCTTAAAATTTCTTGGGGTGTGGTGACTGTGTTCTTGCTCCCCATCCTCTCTAATTTTTTTAATCAGGATTCTGCCTGCACCAAGCCATTTGTAACTGCCTGGGAGAGCTGTGACAAGTAGATTTCAATCCCTCAGTGGAGCTGATATTCTTAGAGCTGCAGGAGCAGTCATCATGAAGGAGAAAGCTGTGAATGTCAATAAATTATTGAAGAAAGCAGGAGAAATATTTCCTTCTGTTGACACATTGGCATTCACCTTTGGGAATGTAATCATGGAAAAGGTAGGCAATCTTTTGTCATAGGAACCTTTTGCTCAGAGAAGTCAGTCTTTTTAAAACTGCAGTAAGGAGACTGCAAACTCTCAACATGGAAGGGATATTCAAGATATAAGACATCTGAATCAACATTAAAACATGCTCTGTGAAACAGCATGAGGTTTTATGACGTAAACCCCTCCAGCTCCCTGACCCCATGGGCCAGGATCTGCCCAGGAGTGGAATGGATTTCTGTGAATTAAGCAAGGCAGCCTTGACAAAGTCAGAGCATAGAATTGGAAGAGTGTAAAACTCAGATGAGGATGGGAGGCTGAAGCCAACAGAGACCTGTTATTCTAAGACAGAGAATTATCAAGGGAATATCTACTAGGAAGCACAATTCCTTCCCTCTGGAACTGTACCTCAGAGTTGGAAAATGGCTGGGAAAAGGACTGGAGACCTGGGATCGTGCAGAGGCTTCTCCCTCTCTCCAGGAACTGTGTCCCTCCTACCTTCTGTCATCAGTGAAAAAAACAAAGCTTCCTAGACCTAGCAACAAGGAGGATTTGTTCTTCTAAATTTTGAATTCTGTTTGGAAAGCCATCAGATTAGCACTGAGGTTTTATTCCAACATCAGAAATGGTAGGGAAAAGCACCCAGGAGCTCCCTGGATTTAAATCCACAAAATCAGCTCCAGTTTTGTTTAGACAAGATGAATGAATAACCCCCCCTACCCCGCATCATATTTGGCTCAAATCACCAATTTACTGGTTTACAAAAATCTGAAACTGCCCCTCCAGCAAATTAGGGGATTACGTCAATCATTCAAGTCCAGTCTACCTGACAACAGCATGCAGCAACAGGGCAAAAGGTTTGATGCTCTGCTGGAATGTGATAAGGAGAAAATGCCAAATGACACATAGGCAAAGTTATTACCAGCGAGATGAAGACATACTGGAGGGAGTTCAGAGAAGTGCAGCAAAAATGATTAGAGAGCTGGAGGGGTTGATTTACAAGGAAAGTTTTACAAGAACAGCCGTCAATATGCACAGCAGGGCTGAGCAACATCTGAGGAGGAGAGGGAGCCCATTGCAAACATCTGAACAGCACAAACACCCAGGGAGGAACAAAATTACCCCAGGAGGAAATAACTAGTATAATGGGTTGAAATTAAGAGAGAGAAGATAAACATCAAAATAACTTCTCAGTGGAAAGACTGTAAAATAATCTAATATGGAGAGACGTAGAAGTCCAAACCAAACAAGCTATAAATTCCTTCCCAGAGACTCTGAAGATATAAGCATCAGCTACAATTAGCTTTAGAAACCCAATATTTCTAAGGAATAAGTATCAAAGCTTTCAGGAGAAGCCAGGTGTGAGAAGCCATTTAAAAGGGATGATTTCCAGACAATTCAGTGACAACATTCTTGCTGCTCAAAAGTGTGTCAGGGAGGAGATGGGGAAGGCTCCAGTTTTCAGTTTAGTGCATGAAGTTAGCACACTGGAAACCCCCAAAAGTGCAGTTTTGTGCTCACTATCATACTCCCTGATGAATTCTCTGGTTGAGATAGCTGGTCTAAATTTGCGTCCAGTCTGGAGTGACTGGAAATCAACACCAGATAATGCCTGCTTGGTAGAAGGTGTGACGTGAGTTAATGCACTCAGTTGAATTTCTACTGGCTATTGGACATGTGCTCACACTAGAAATGCTTTGAACAGCAGGATCAGCATTAAATTAATGTGTACACTGACAATCTTGCCAAAGAAATTCAGAAGGGGGTGGACATTAGTAATGAACTGCACATTCACCTTTGGAGTGAAGTCATTAGCAAGGTAAACTTTACCTCATGGGCTCTGAACCTCATCTTCACCACCCCTTCACCTAACTTCTGTGTGAGGTTTCAGATTGCAAAGCAAATAGTTTAGCATATTTCCTCAGCATACTAGAAAAATCTGTAATTAAGGAAAAACTTGCATTACAGAAAATTTGTTTTCTATACACTGTTATTTTTCAAATTACTCTTTTCAGGCTGTTCCATGAGCAGGACAGGCATGAGTAGCTTGTTGTATGTGAACAAATATATACAGAATGTAGTAATAGCTGCAATGAGTAAGGAAGCAGCATGGGAATCTCTTACAGAGTAGTATTTGAAGATCTGGCTGAGTAAAGCCACTTATGCCATTTCTAGTTTATTGTTGTTACACTTTGGTGTGGCTTTCCAGTAATTTATAGGGGTGTTTGTTGAGTTCATGAGCTCTTGAGACCTGCATCTAATAAAATAGTGATGTACTTTCTCTTGACTGAAGACAGAGGCATATATCATTGCATGCAGTGGGTCTGATATAATTTTATGCCAGTTGGGGAAAAAGGCTGCAAGGCTCTAACTAAGTCAAAAGAAGTGGAAAAGTTGGGAAAAAAAAAAAAAAGAAAGTCAATAAAGGACATTGCAGTGTGAAGGGCACTATTTTGTTTCTTGTTTCTTCAGCTTGACACATTAAGTTAGCAGGTTAATCTTACCCTTTTCTAGAAGATCCTGTATTCATTATGATCCCTTTCTGAGCTTGATATGAGGCCACAGAAGTTAATGAGTAGCTATTAGATTTACCATTATTTATATACACATATATATTCCCATAAATTTTCATCTGTATTCTAACATTTCCAAGATGAAGAGTACTAATCCTTTATGTCCTTGCAATGTTAACAACAATATCCTTTTAAATTTAACAAACATTTTAAAAAGTTGCCTCTACCTCTACCATTAGCTTCTTCCCCCTATCAAACAATAACTGATGGATAACACTTGGTTGTACTTACTGAAGAGAAAAATCAAAACACAAAAGGAGTGAGATCTATTCTTAAAATAACTTCTTTCTTTTTACCTACAGACTAGTCTAGACATTCCACAGTCAGTCAGCATGCAGAACAATCCCATCATGTAGAAAACAACCAAAAAAGAGTATTGGTTTCTAGAGTGACTGTGCGCATCTGTATGAAGTAAATATAAAAGTCTCTGCCTTGCAAAAGACAAAGCCAGCGGCGCCTTTGTTGGCTTTCTCAGAAGTCTCAGCTCACTCCTACATCAAGGAAAAGGACCCAGAGGCCTCTCTGGTGTCATATCAGCTTGTGGCACAGCCCATAAGAGGGACTGAAAGGCAGTCTTCAGATGTAGCATGATGGGATCCCAGCTGAGAATAGCCCAGCTCATGGCCTCACAGCTGCCAAGGCTGGGACAGAAGTGATGGGGCTTTGCACATCCATGTGAAACACCACCAGGGAAGCAAATATTTCTTTTGGACAAATATTCCCATTAACTTGCCCTTGCCCTGGGACATAGTGGCGCTGAGGCATTACTTGCTCACCACCTCAGGCTCTTCCATGACATGGGCAGAAGTTGGTGCTGGTAGGGGCACAGCCAATTCCCAGCAAGCTCAGTGTTGCTGGTGGGCAGTTATGGCCCTTTCAAGGGAGGAGGGGTGAGTGGAGACTTCTGTTTTGTTTGTTAAATTCAGTTTGGATTTCCTTGTGACGGCTACCAGCAGAAAGGGTTAGCATTTGAGTTATTTAACATAAACACAGAGACTCTAGTAAGTCTTCTGACTGTCTGACTTGCGTGGAGATTTATTGAGCTGACAGATGCTGCAGAGGCATTTTCCAGTCCTAGATTGTACCTCATGGTGGCCCCCAAAAGTCTTGAGCATAAAAGCGGGGAAACCTTAGGAGAAAAGGGCTCTTGTGTGGAGAAAATTAGTTAGGATTTCAAGCTTATAATTTCTATTGTTAAATCAGTTTTAAGAAAGAATGAGATCAGAATTCAAAAGAAAGGTAATCTTTGATCTGTCTCTATCTTCTTGCATTCTTTTTAGTCGCTTTGTTCAGGAAAGGAATAAAACCCACATTATTACTCAAGGTAAAGCCTTAAATGGAGCAGAGGCTATTATGGATGCCCCAGCTGTACTTCTCCCTCTCTATCTGAAACCAGGGAACCTTTCTATTAACAACAGCAAGCACACCTAAGTACAAATAAATGTTGCCTTGAAGAACCTGTAAGACAAATGTGAAGATGGAAGAACGGAAGCTGCTGCTGAGATGGGGAACTGAGGCACAACAAGGTTAAGTGGCTTTCTGGAGGTCGCTCTGGAAGCCTCAGATTGAGCTGGGAAGAGAACCAAACTCTTCTGAGTCATCATCCCCTGACAAGACCATCCTTCTTCTTTTCCTACTAAATGGAACAATCCTACATTGGTTGTGGTATAATGGTCTACATGACCGGGTAGGTCTTTTCCATTTCCAATGTCTATGATGAGAGTAATTCTGCTTAATGGGGATGCAGTCAGCTGGTGCCAATGGTTAAGTGTTGCTTAACCAGGTGTTAAATAGGTATGAAATTCCAAGCTCTGGGCTTTGAATGCAGAAGATGCCAAATGAAAATGAAAATAAAATAAAATAAATAGCAACAGGGAGGGGAAAAAAAAAAAAGAGAGAAAGAGCAAAGGGAATGCCCTCGAGAATCAGATCTGTGTGTTTAAATACGTTCAGTCTGTTGTTTTCCTTCTACTCCCAGATTTCCAAGGGGGTTTAAATAGCATGTTTACTTAATAAGGTTAACAGACTAGAGAATACCCAGCTCTATTAAAGCACACTCCTCCTCCTCTTTTCTCTTTTTATTTTTTTAAATGTATGCAATAACAGTTTTTTTATCATCTGTCACTTTCTTTTGCAATGTCACCTTTAACTCACTGCTGAAACCCACTGTTCTTGTGAGCTCTGCTCTTCCTGTGGTGTGTTTAATTATTGTGTATTAAAAGGAATAGCAATTGTATGCAGGCATCAGGCACGTAAAACTCTGTGTCTTTGTCTTAAAATACTTCCTTCACACTTTTTTTACTGTCTTAGAAGTTTCTATACAAAGTATATCTTATGTCTTTATACATGCTACTTTTATGTATTTTCATGGGATATAGTATTAGTGGCTCTTCATCCTCACCTGTTTTTTTTCTTTGTTCGGTGGGGGAATCTCACAAACTCCTTTCTGCTGAGGAATGTCACACTGGTTCATTTCTCATATTTCTTCCCTTCAGTGCTTTAAAGTTTGACACATCTGAAATCCATAAATTATTTCACAGCCATCAGTGTTTCTTCCCAGGTTAAATTATTTAATGGCATTGTTTTATTGAAAGGTTCAGATTAGCTGCTGATACTTCTTGACAGGAAGAAACACATCCTTCCACAGAGATAAAACATAATTTTTATTTAAGAAGGGAGTAGGCAGGATTGGGTTCCTGTCTTCTGCTCACATGAGGAGGAGGAAATGAAGACATTTGGCCCTTTAAATGACAGTGTGCCATGGACACATGTAGTACTGTCTTTTATTGTCTTCCTTTTACTCTGAGAGCCTTATTTTAACATACTCATTTCACTTCCTCCATCCTTCAGGTTCTAGTCATAATCCCCAACAGCAACTGCCCCATGAAGAGTGGAAGATTAAAGGATTGCAGCTGAAGAATGAAGATCTAGGCTTTGATTCCAGTGGGTTTCATTATGTGGCTGGAGCTGCCTTCCCAAGGATTTGCAAAGCCCAGCAGTCATGGTGCTCCCTTGTCCTCAGACAAACCCATTCTGGAAGGGTTTCCTTCTGGGTCAGGACCAGAGCAACACCACACATCTGAATGGTATTCTGCTTTTCCTTGGCAAGCAGTAGTTTGACCGCAGGCTGCTCTAGGAATTTACTAGTGAAAGGAAGGAGAGAAGAAAACAAAACAAAACAAAAATCCAGCAAAACACAACAAAACACAAAACTCTTATTAGCAGCGCTGAGCCCACAGGCTCAATCACAAGAAAAATAAAGCACACACATGCAAATGCACACTCATATATACATATGCACTTTGGTATATGCAGAGCAAGAGCTTATTTACATAAATAGAGGCATACTATTGTAGCAAACAGCACTCTTCTCCATTGATTTCAGCAGACCCTTTCTACCTTCACTGTGCAAAATTTGACTGCAATGTTACAGAGAACAGCACAAGTCTTCCTCATGACAGTGTTAAGAATTCCGTTTTCTTGTTGCTTCTTTCAGAATTTACCTTAGAAGAACTGATGGAATTTTGGGATTTACCCCAAATTGCTTACAGAAGATACCCAAGGGGTGTAAAAAGAGATGGTGAGTCTGTGTTCTGTCCCAGTGTGGCTGTGTGTCCTCATGGAGAGGAGAGTTTCAGGGTGGAAAAAGCTTTTGGGGTGTTTTAAACCTCTTCAAAGAAGAGGGCAGCTGGTGCTCTCTGCAGGACAGGAAAGTGTGGTGGAAAAAGCACCACTGGCTGGCCCAGGCCTCTCTTTGGGATCCCAGCTTCAATCCATGGGACCTAGTTTGGTTTCCATCATTATTAGGTAGACAGGAGAACAATCCTTCCAGTCCCCTACCCTTGTGGTTTTCAGCAGTATCTGCTGCACCTGGGACACTTTAAATTGCTGCCTTCTTCATGCATGGTTTATCTCTGCCCAAATAATTCAAATCTGCACAAAGCTGGCAGTACAAACTGTGATAAAGTTCATTATGGTTTTGCAGCAAGTATGCTGCTGCAAACCACCTCTTGCATAGAACTTGGGTGCTGAAATCCCCTGATCACCAAAACACAGAGAGGAAAATACATAAATGCATTTGTGACAGTCTTTTGGGATCAAGAAGGCATTTGATGAAGGATCAAACTATTCTGCACAATTTTCATCCTTTCTCTTGATCCAGGAGACATTTTGGTTGGTGCAAAGATCTTTCAGGCAGTCACTTCAATGACATTTTTACTACAAGGATTTTTTCCCTCTGCAGAAATGTGTGCAAGAGTCTGGGAAATAGTTCTATTTGAGCATATATAATATTTTTTGTCCCCTAGTTTGTGGAATATTTTGGAGGAGAAGAGGTTGTGTTTTTTTTTTTTATTTTTAAATTAAGAAATAAAAAAAAAGTAGAAAAAAAGAAAGATAGTTTGTTCTTCAGGCTTCTGGTAGATGGAGTCAAATTTCCTCTCTGCCTGAAAAATGCAACAGCTTGATGCTGTGTTCTCTGTTTGTGTGAAAGAGCTACATGCTGGTTGAGCCAGTGCCAGACCCATTTTATTTTCCTACAAGTCTTGTGAGAAATTCTACCCTTAACCAAAATAAGCCTTCTTTCCTCATCATAATTTCATTGCTTATCTGAAATAGTCCTAGTGTTGGCATTGGAAAAAAAGGGATCCCTGGGTAATGGCCCAGCTTTACAAGGAGCCAAACTCCCTGTTCTCTTTCTGAGAGAAGAGGATGAAGATACGGCCAAACGGAGTGTCTGGGGTACATGGTGCCCCACAGGATGTGTCCCCAAGAAGAAAATAAGGGAAATGAAAGAGGTGGAAAAGGATGCTAAAGCTGCTGTCTCATTCTCCACTGATTATGTCTGTTCTCTCTCCAATCTGAAAGGAAAACATCTATATTTCTGTAGGACAGCTTAATGCATCCGTGATCGGTTAATGTTCATTACAGCCTTTTTTGCTATTCTTAGAAGAGTGCTCTAATGCCCTGCTTATACGTAGGACACACACATCTGTGAGGAAAAATACTGTGTCCTTTGGTTTCATCTCACATTTGTCCGAAAAGTAACTCTGCACTTGCAGCCTGCCTTGCAGGAGCACGAGAGGGGAAAAAAGCAGCAGAACCTATGTCTCCCTGGCTTTTAGGTTAAAAATGACATTAATATGGCAAAGCTTCTTTCGGGACTTCATCATTTCCACCAGCAGAAACAAGACGAAGGCCCCAATCACATATGTGCTCAGACATGCAGAAGCAAATGCCAAAATGAATTAACTGGAATAGCTCTATTAATTTATGCCTCAGCAGTAATGACCTTAAGACACAGAAGAATTATATATTAATTTGTTTCTAGTGTATAACACTGCTAAGTTAACACATTTAGGAGAGCACACTTCCCTCACCTCCTGCTGTGGAGGTAAATGAGGCAGTGTCTGATGGTGACAAACCAAACTGGCTTTCCACTAGATGGCAGCTGGTGCCTGCACAACCTCCAGGCATATTTTGGTGCACTTTTTTTCTTTTTTTTTTTTTTTTTTCTTCAGTGCTAATCATCTCACAAGCTGGAAAATGGGCCATTTCTCTCCTCCCTCTCCCCCTCTTTGTTGCTAAGTTATTGGGGAGGAATGGGAGAGAGTAAGGGGAGGGGGGGGATCATTTGACCGGCACAGTTTTGTATCAGTCCTCCATCTGCTGTGGAGCTGGCCTGATTTTTTTTAAGCCAACATTCCCTCTGTGCATGCAGTGGGAGAGATAAGACCGTGTGTGTGTGTGTGTGTGTCTTTGTGGGTGGATGTGGTCAGAGGGAGAGAGAGGGGCTGGTGCTGAGAAGTTTTTCCAGAGGGTTTTGCTGCAGGGATGGGCAGCAAGCTCAGCTCCTTGGGGTGGAAGGGTTTGTGCCCGGGTGAAGGGGTGCTGGGGTCAGTGAGGGAAGGCCATGGGGTGAGATGGGGAGGAACACCCCTGCACAACACCCTGGCATCTGCATCTGCCTAAAGGAGGCCAGCATCACAGGCAGGGAGTGTCCTAAAATTTGAGATCACACAACGAGAAACACAGAAAAAGGCTCATGGGAACACAGAATCAGAGAATGGATTGAGTTGAAAGGGACCTCAAGGATCATCTCATCATCTTATTTCACTCCCCTGCCATGAACAGGGACACTGTCCACTAGACCAGGTTGCTCAAAGTTCCATCCAGGCTGTTATAAAAAAACCTGATATGTGCAAAGATGCAGTTTTCAAGATCTGTCCCTCTTCTGGCCAGGGAATGGTGGGGAAGCAAAGCATCAAAACTGATATGGAGTTTGCTGATTTTCAACAAGCCACTATAAAGCATTCTAAACACTTTTCCTCTTCTGCCCAGGCTACATTCCCAATCTGAAATAACAACTGTTTCTGAAGAACTTTTCACTTGACACTCTGTAGCTTTCAATAGTACCTAAGCAGCTTTCTGAATACTTTCCAGGTTGTGCAGAGGGAAACTGAGGCACAAAACAATGACTTGCCCAGTGATAATATAATTTTTCTTGTTTTTCTCCCTTATGTATGATGGTCAGCAGACCAAGGTGGTGAAGTCCCTGCTACTGCAGCCTGGAGAGGGTGACAACAGGACAAGGCTATGAGGCTCACTTGAGGCAAAATCTCATGTTTGGAGAAGGTAGACAAACATGCCTTTGGTTCTGAGTATTTGGATTTCTCTGTTACGAGAGCTATGGAAGGGTAATTTTCCCTTCTCTGAGAAGCAGGTTGCAATCAGCAGGTTTTATTCTGAGCTGGTTTTATCTCCAGCCTCCTCTCATCTCCTCAGCCCCCTCAGCCACGCTACAGTTTCTGCCTCTCTCTCCGGACCTGCTGCTGCACTGCCAGCACTGGGCCCTTTATCCCTGTTCTGCTGCTCCTCTGCAGCAGCTTTTCAGTTAACAGATTGCTGCAGTTCCTCTCCTTACCCCCTTCTCCTCCTCTTCCTTCAAAACAGAAAACAATGACCAGACCCTAGTGACAGTATCTCTGCAGCTTCAGGGTGTCTCCAGTTCTTTGGCTGCTTCCAAAAAGTTTGATGCATCAGGCAGGAGATGCTGCAACATGCCAAATCTCCTCTGACTAATTTTGCCTTGACTTTCCCAATTCTTCCCTCATCTCCTGTCGTTTGCAGTTGAATGCCTTCCATTCGGTCCCAAGACAGCTGATTTCCTCCCTCGGGGCATTGCCAGCTGCCAGATATGAGTTTCTCCTATAGAGATTGAATGAAAACATATACTGTGCTGGAGTGTTAACTTGTAATGCAGCTATCAGCAGAAGTACATATCACTCTGGGTGGCATTAGTCAATTATGACAGAAAGCCCATTGGCGACACAAGTCAATTGATAATAAAGCATAATCTCTCTTCCCCCCCCCCCCCGTCACATATTTACCAGCCATGAACTACTGTAGCATATTTCCTATTCACAGATGAATGCTCCAGCCGTTCAGATGGGTATTTTTCAGAGCTGAATGCAATCTAGAGGGTTAATGGCTCCAGTGCAGTTGTCTGAGGATAAAGCCACTGTAGGTGCACAGCTAAATGGGGAGTTAATTGGGTAGCAGGTGAACATAAACAGAGAGCACAGAGGGTGTGGACAAGGCTTCAGTGAGGAGGAAGGATTAGTGGGAATGCGGAGCTGTAGAGCCCCAAAATAAAGACATATTGAACTTTCCTTCCCTGTGCTGCAGTCTTTGTTGCATAGAGCCTCTGCTCTTTGTGTTTTTGCTTGACTCTCCAAAATGCTGCTGCTCTTGCTGTCATGTTCCCAGCCTGGGATGCAGGCAGGAAGAATCCCAGCCGCTGCTGCTGGATTCATCTCGTGACATGGGGGCAGCACGGAGGGGAGGAAGGCTCTCTGATATGGTGGGGAGGGGCTGCAGTGAGGAGGCAGAGCCTGAGACTCCTCGACTTGTTTCAGGGCATAAAACTGGAGTGAGGCAGGTAGGGATGGGAGCAGTGAGGTGCAGGGAGGTGAGCAGGCAATACAAAGTGCGGGGAGAGAGAGCTGAGAGGAACCACAGCCAGCAGGCACAAGGACCCTGAAAGTGCCAAAATAAAGCAAAACCCATGGACAGGAGTATAGGTTCTGCAGCCTTAGGAGATCAACTAGTGGAATGGGATCTCAGTCCTCCCTGATGAGGTGAGTGATCTCCCACAGCAAAGTCAGAGCAAGGGTGACACCACCAACTAGATCTGGGTTGTCCATCACAAGCCATGTCCAAAGTGAGACAATACAGAGGTAACTCACTTGTTTCTTGGACCCATCAGCTCTACACTCTTGTGTAAAGGAGAGTTCTTCCCCGCCCTCAGCTGTGCTGTAGGGCAGAAGTGCCTACTGGAAGGGCCAGCTGACCCTCCAGACAGCCATCTAAGCAAACCTCCACAGTGACCTCAAAGGCTATCTGACATCCCTCCCCTGAGCTTTCTGTGAATTTGGTGCTTCACTGCTACACCCTGACTTCCCAAAGCTTGTGACAGGGAGGAACATGAGCAGGCAGGACTGTGCTGGTGCGGTGGCTGATGCACTGATATTTAAATCTAGCTGAGATAAAGTAATCTGGCTTTCAATTTTGTTTCCTGTGCCCTTAAATCAACTGCTCCAGACAGGTCAGTGATTTTTAATCAGAAAAAGGACCAGGCAGGATTTTAAATTTTTCTTTTCTTTGAAAATCAGACCTGAATTATTTTAATTGGCACAACTCCTGGCTCTTGTGAGAGCACACTGGTCTGTGATCTTTCACGCTGTGCTCTTTCAGAGTCCCCTAGCTGATGGTGGGGCACAGGGCTAGCTGTGTGTTCTCATCCTGCTCCACTCTACTCCACTGGCAGCCTGTCATACTCCCCCAACCGTGCCAGTCCCTTTCGAAAGTCCAGAGGCCTCACTTGCAGAAGGACCTTCATCCTTGTGTGGGATGGAGCAGAGCAAGGGGAGCTCCCAGGGACAGGCATCTGAGCCAGGTCCTCCCAGCTCTGTAGGCGAGGCAGCAGCAGGCCACTTTCATGGTTGAGCTCCCCCTTGCAGTCTGTGCTTTATCTGGATATTGATAACCCAAATAGCTCTCCTAATCAGCCTGTAATGGATTCCACCAGGAGTAGCTTATTTATCTACTGCCTCTCCTAGCTTCTGTCCTCTATCTCCTTGCCACTTCTGGCCAGCCCCCTGTGCTGGGCAGGCACCTCTCATTTGTCAGAGCAGGGCAGTGCTCTTCTGCCACCAGCTCCTCTGTGGCAGCACATCCTCTCCCAGATACTTCAAGGCAGATGAGGTTTTTTAGGCAGATGAGATGGGGGATTTGGTTCTGTTCTCACCTAATGGGGCTGCATTAAGGAGAACAAACACATCTGTTCTTCACCCTCCCTTCTGGCCACATGGTCGAGGTGCACTGTGCTGTGGCAGCCTCCATGAGCAGTGGGAGGGCACAGATCTCTTTGTCTTCATGCCTGCATGTACCTGCAGATCTGTGCATGCATGTGTGCTTTCCTATCTGTGTGTTTTTCTAAAAATTGGCAACATACTTTTCATCCCCCAGCCCATGAGTCACTCCATATTCCTCAGTGAGTGAACCTCCAAGTGTGACACAGTCTGGTGTACCCCAAGGTCTGTGCAGTGACCACAAAAAATCAGGAAATTGTGTCTTTATATGGCTTTTTAGACCAGGAAAAATTCAGTCAGCGTCTGTGCTGGCTCTCATGTGCGACATAGAAATGCTTCCTTTTATTTTCTTTCTGTTCTTTCTAGGTACTCTTGTAGCAAAAGGGAGCTTGGCCACTGGCTTCAGTAGGAGCAGACTTTTACCCTACAGGCAGTAGACAGTGTCTGGTGTTTCCCTGTCTAAAAGCCAGGTGCAAAAGCCGTTCCTGGTCTGGGATGTGTCTGCTTGTAGAAACACACAGGCTGGCCTGTAGACACCTACATTAAGCCAATAGCTTCTGACACTCAAGTACCAGCATGAATAAGGGAGATAAAGGAGGTTTCACAACTCATCTTTTGTTTTCTTCTGTTCTTTCATCATTTTTTTTCACTCCAGTCAAGACCTGTATATCAGCAAAAGATTCAATGTGGCAAAAAAACAGCTCATTACCGTACTGCCTCCTTACTGCCTCTTTTGTATTGGGTAATAACTTCTCTAGGAGTGCTGAAGCATGTCTACAGAAATCACCTTGTCACACCCAGGAGCACTTGACCTCCTAATTCTTTTTAATAATCCAGGAAACTGAGGCACAGACAAAAAAAAACTTCAGCCACCGTCACACACCTAGACCCAGCAGGACTTGTTTTTTATTACTTTGGAAACATAGACTGGTTTACCTGGAACGGATAGAGTTATGTGACTGTAAAATTGCTGTGAATGAGGACGAGTCTGGGCTCCAGGAGTCCTGCCTCCCAAATCCCTGTTCTAAATACCACATTGTCATAAAAAGCTGACTTTAAAAACAGCATGCACAACTTTGTGCATGGAGAAGTCAGCAATTTACACAGCTGAGCAAATCATAGAAAACTCTAAACAGGGAGTAGAAAAATATTTACACTTCCAAGGCCTGAGTGTAAATTGAAGTACATCCCATTAATGGGAGTTTATGCACATTGATACATCTAATTTTTCCCTGAAATGCTGAAAATGAAACACTGAGACATAAATGTACCAGGAGTTGATCAGTGTTCCTGCTTCTGCACCTGCCAGCCAGATGATATATTAGGTGAAGGAGTGAAATATAATTAATGCATTGCCTTGGCACAGAGAAGGACAGAAGGTGGTTGGGGTGGCTCTTAGCCCTGTTTTGTCACTTACCCAGCTCTCTGTGGTGGAGTTGCCCTTGATTCCTATCAGTGTAATGGGAGTCATAGCTGGACTTCCCAGATCCGCAAATCCACTGGGTTTTTTTTTTTTTGCACTTTTTTTTTCATCAGATGAGAATCTCTTCTAATAATGTTAAAAGTCAAGTGTGAGGTATAGGGAGAAGAGGAAATGTGCTACCAGTCAGCTGAACACTGCTCTGCTTCAGGTTATTCCTACAGCCCCAAAGATGGCTCATGTCTCCCTGCTCACCACAGGCATCACAGTCCACTCTCCCTGAGCAATGGCCACTAGTGACCCTGACAGAAATTAAATATGTGCTGGGAAAAATCAGCAATGATGATAAATGTGCCCAGAAAAAACAAGTTGTGCTTATCAGAGCAGGTATCACAAAAGCTGACATTTAAGTTGGATTTGGAGCCTGCCTAAGAACAGCTACATTTTGGATTTCTTCTCAAGGAAGAGTTAGATTTCCAGTCTCTGTTTAATTTTCCTACCTTGTTTGTACCTTCTTTATAGACAAATATAAGCTGCTATAGCTTCTTCACATATCCCTGTGTATGTACATTAGCTTGCTATAGCTACTGAAGGAAGGCCTGGAATCTTGCCCTGGTTTATAACAATCTCATGTCCCATTTGGGATGGATGGAGCCCCTTCTTGTAGCAGTACTTTGGTTGCTGTTTACAGAATACTGTTGTTTTCAGAGACATTTCTGTTAGCTTAGCTTTTGTTGAGATCATCTTTTTGGTAAGGTTTACCTTGTGAAATCACTTTTTCAGACACTGATCCTCTAAGTTGATAGTTAATGCTGAACCAAGGCATTAGAAAGCTATTCGTATGTCCTCCTTTCTCCATACTAATTTTATCCTGAAAATAATTAAATAATTCCCTCTTTTCTGGGACAATTCCACCAAAATGCTGGGGAATTTCACAGAAAAGAGCAGCCTATGTATTGAGAAATTGCCTGGGGGAGGGCCCATGCTGCTCCAAAATGTTGGGGTTACCTCCTCATTTGTCAACATAGTGTTGGAGATTTAAGGAATGGGATGTCTCAGGAAGGGACTGGAAAGTGGGACAGGCTGTTGGGATGTTGGGATTAAAACAGGGGCAGGAGAAGGCAATAAATGCTGCAAAAGAAGGGGAGCAGAATGGCAGTGAGCTGGCAGTGAGCTGGAAGTGACAGGTGACAACAGGAGCAGCGCCAGTTCATTAAGACAGTCTTAAAAATGTTTGCTGGCTGAAAAGTCCATGTGACAGGTGGGGGAATGATTGACAACAATCAAATCCTCACCTTTTGCAACAGAAAGTATCTAGTATGGCCAAAGTGTTAAATCCCTAGCAATATCCCTGACCATAGTGTCACAGCAGTCAGAGGCAGGGCCAAGCTGAGGGGTGCAGGCAGATCCTATAAATTTGATTTAAAACATCAAGAATTCATCACAGTTGGCTCACCAGTCCAGTTCTGTAGGTGAAGCAGGATTTAAGGCATGATCAATACTTCTGCAGACGGCCTTACTGCTGAGGGTGGGGAGAGGTAATGTGGCTGGAGCAGCAACAAGAACTAATGAAAGAGCTAAAGAAGCTGCCCTTCTACCTTACAAGGGAAAGAGGGGCTTTTTAGGCCTTGCCCTTCACTCTAATCTTGTCCCCTGTCCCTTCAGGCCCTATAGTTGATCATTTAGGGACAGAGGTCAAAGCGTCAATACAATTAGGTAGCTGCTGTTGGTTATATGTACATGACATCTACAAAATGGTATGTGACAGGAGTCAGGAGAAAGAGAAAAAAAATGAATAAAAATTATTGGTTTTGCTTTTAAAGGATGTATTTCGGGGGAACCAGGAAATTGCTAGGTCTTGTGTAAATGAACTGCAAGATTAAACTGTGAGGGTACTTCTTTTTTTTAGAGGATTCTGTTGAAATGCACCATCTCCTGTCCTGAATATTTCTGTTTAGCCTGGTTTTTGTTATTGGTGTTGGCAGATTGGGAGAGACAAACAATTCCTTTTTCTTCTTCCTCCTAACAATTGTTAACCTATCTGTTGTTAAAGATTCATCATGCTTAAAAACACCCAATGCTGACTTCTCATTACTCCCTACCTAAAAACGCTGCAGAATCCTCTTAACAGTTATTTATTATGCTCATCTTGTAGATTGCTTTCTGGGACGTAGTGAGGTTGTGACAAAGATTTCAGTTCTGTCTTTATGCTGGAGAGCCAGGACTGCTTTCCTCTTCAATTCCAGCCCTGTGGACTGAGGATCTGGGGGTGGAGGAGTGAAGTGGGGTATATGCCCATGAGTGAGGGGGAAAAGGTGAGAGGTGAGGGAACCTCAGCAAGGTCCTGTGAGCTCTGTGGGAACACCGAATAAATCCCAAGTCACATGCCTTGTTTCATGGCTGTGAATGAAGGTTAATTTCAGCAAAAGATAATAAAGAGAAGGGAAATTTAAGCTAAATCCTTGCTAGAACCAGTACAAATTTGATGAGGAGTTAAAATTCAGGAAGGGCTAAACAGTGTCTTAGCTGGCTGCTTCTGCACTGATCACATTTCCCTTCCCTTCTCTGTTTTCTAAGTGGATCATAGGTTTGTTCTAAACATGCTGCAAGATCTCAGTATGAAATGTGCTATATAATGACTCAGTATAATTGCCCAAGGATGAATGTTGTGCTAGCACAGTGTCCAGAATGTAATTTCCTCCGTAGAGGGATATCTGTATGTCATGCCAAGAAACGTGGGTGGACCAGTCCAGGCTGGAAGCTTTTCCAGACTCTCTGTGGGAAGGCAGAGGCTATCTGTCAGTACCTTTCACAGACTCTAAATGAAAAAAACAAACAAATGAAAATATTTAGATGAAAAGCCCTTTAACACACTAAACAGAATGCCTAGAGGAGAGTGTTCCTCTTCATCATTTAAGCACACTTAGACCTAAGCCAGAAGTCTGCTGGAATTTGACATACGAAGCTGAAGGCTAGTGGAGCTCTGAGGCACTCACGAGCTCTTACTGTGGTCTCTGGGAAGGATCACAGATGTATTCAGCTGTCAAAACGTATCTCTGTTGTTTCAGACCTGTTGCCCACAAACTCCACTTAGGCTTTTCATTTCCTGGTGGAAGACAATAAAAACCTCTTACAAAGACAGCCAAAATTGCAAGAGAATCTTCTTTTCAAAAGCAAAACCTGAAGTTTAGCCTTTGGGAAATTCATTTTCTATTGAGATGTAATTTGTGAAGTTTTTAAAGAGCAACTTTGGATTTTCAGATTTAAGAGGATTTGAAGAAAGTCAACAAGGTATAAAACATAGAGATGAAACTTTTTCCCTCTAAATAGTTTTCTTGATATGTTTTTGAATGTCATGAGGAATATGTTTCTGCCTGAAAACTAGTGTTTGTCAATATACAGTATTCCTTTGCTCCTTGGAAATACGAACAAGAGATTAAAATTCAGATCTGTAGAAAGCATCAGAGTACATTTCTGAGGCCATCAACAGCTCCTTTTATCTGATAGCAGCACAGTCCATAGGATACATGCTTGAGGGCTTCTTATCTTGTCCTGAAAAGGCAGCATGAAACTAGAGACTTTCTCTACCCAGTTTAGGATGTGATATTCAGAGCACCATTTTCATAAGACCAGCTGCTGGGAATTTTTGAATCTGTAAAGGAGGTTTGGATTTTTTACAGGAAGGCGCCTGATTTTTCAAGGGTTTTTTTCAGTATAATGCCTTTTTTCCTCACATATATGTGTAGCTCCTATTTTCCAAGTTATGGTGTGAAAGAATAGACAGACATTCCCTTCCAGGTGCTCCATCTACCTTCACTGCATTGGAAAAGGTCTGTGATATTTACTGCTCCTATAGATCAGACACAAAAGAATGCCAGAGTTCTGTAGGAGCTTGGAAGTGAAAACCAAGCAGCTTCACTAGAGAAAGGGGCCTTTATGGATAAACAGTCCCTACCAGAACTGCTGTCTACAAGCACTTGGATTTTTCTCCCTTGATTTCTACTTGCTTGTAAGGATAGTTGTCAGCAGGGATTAGGACACTCCAGAGTTAGTGTGTATAACACATGACATGGCTCTAGACCCAAGCAGGAGCTCATGGCAGAGTGTAAAGTCTTCCTCCTTCCACAGCCATCTTCCAGAGGAGGATACTGAAGATATTTGTGGAGTTTTACATGCTCAGCCAAGCTCCTGCTCTCTTTTCCATCAACAGGAGCTGGCATGAGGATAAAGCCTTGGTTTAATTCCCTTCCCTATTGATAGAGAGGCATGTCTGCGTGCACACCACAACCCATGAGTGCATCGCTGTCCCTCGAGGAAAGAGACTCATTGAATAATCCTTTTTGTTTAGTATTATTAAGTGGACCATGGCTCCAGTTTTGCTTGTTTTGCTGCTATTCCTCTGGGATGAGAGAGGTGGCCTTGTTCACACCACTGGCTTTCAACATGGTGAGCAAGATTTAAAGAAATATAAGCCCCTTCAAGAGAGGAAGGGTTTCACAGCAGAGCTGAATAATGGGCTTTAATAGGCAAACCAAACAGTTAAATAAAAGATGCACACGGCATGCTAAAACTTAAGGAATGCATAT
Organism: Chloebia gouldiae; assembly: GCA_003676055.1. NCBI lineage: Eukaryota > Metazoa > Chordata > Aves > Passeriformes > Passeridae > Chloebia > Chloebia gouldiae. The sequence goes on from QUSF01000029.1 coordinate 5,362,461, forward strand.
TCAATGCAATGCATTATTAAATACAACGGTGAACATATGGGTGCCTACAATTAATGTATATAAATAGCTGATAAAATTGCTCAGTATTAGAAAGCTAGCGGCAAAAATGACCTCATATGTCAAGCAGACAAGCAGGCAGTTACCATTTTCTTTGTACACCTTACAGATGATAAATTAGTTTTATGGTCTGCATGGGGCCCTTATCACATTACAGCACCAAGTGTTTGATAAAGAAAAAAAATGCCTCAGCTAAAAATCGAACTGAAATTTGGAGTCCCTGTAGACCTCATTTTTTTAATGTAAAGAATTTTAACTGACTTCCTTTTGGAAAGATTTATTGCTCTAAAGAGAAATGTGTATCTCTATCCTATGTGCTTTTATTACAACTTCTTCTCTTCCCTTCTTCTTCTTTTTTTTTTTCCTCCCCCTGACATTAGGTATAATATAAGACTGCTGTAACAGATTCATTATTGATTGGGGGATTTAGTGGTTACAGCAGAGAGAAGGGGCAAGCAGGACTCCTGGGTTCTGCTTCTGTAGTTTTTTTACTGACCTTGGGTGAACTGTTTCAGCATCCCGAGACTCAGTTTCTCCATCTCAAAAGCAGGAAAGTCACCATTCAGCAGAACTACTCACTGTGCCCAGAAATCCCAGAGGAAATCCAGGTACTGAGCTTGTCCTGCAGCCAGTGGTGAGGAAGGATTCTGCAGTGGAGGCTGTATCTTAGGACACATGGTGCTGTGGCTCAGAAATTAGTTTCCTCCTTTACAAAGGGAAAGGGATGAAGAGATGAATTTGCCAAGAAATCCATCAGTTTTGCCTCTGCTAACCCTCTGCTTTTGACTGACCTTTTCTTGCTTTTGTCAATCTCTGCTCTGTTGGCACATGAGTGTACCTTATGGGCATATCTTCCAAACCTGATATCCCATTTCCAGAGCTAAAAAAAAAAAAAAAAAAAAATTGACATTCAGTGAGGGAGCTGGGAGACACTCATGAGCATGTTGTTGTGCCTAGAGGCATGTTTAAAGGGTGAGAACGTAACCACACTGCCTTGATGCACAATGCATAAGGTGCAGCAGCTTTTAAATGAAGCAAAGCAATATCAGATCCAGACCATGATCCTTCTCCTTCTGGTTTGGAAAAAAGGCTCTTTGTGAAGATGGTCTTCAGTTAGGTAAGTACCAGTTTCCCAGTTTTAACCAGTTATTTTGAGTTATTCCAATGCAATTCACTCCTGTTGTAATCCCATTAAAAAAACAACCTTTTTTTTTTCCTTCACTGATACTGGTGTTTTATCTGATAAGGAGATACTAGGCAGATTTTTTTTTTTTCATTGTGAGTGGGCTGAGGTCCTGGCATAAGTTGTCCAGAGAAGTTATGGCTGCCCCATCCCTGGAAGGGCCAAGGCCAAGCTGGATGGGACTGGGAGCAAGCTGGGCTATTGGGAAGTGTCCCTGCCTATAGCAGGGGGGTTGGAACTGAAGGTCTTTAAGGTCCCTTCCAATCCAAACCATTCTGGGACTCTGTTCCAGGCAATTGGTTCCCAGATGTAACACTGAGCAGACTTTTGATTAAATATTCTATGGCTATGTTTATTTATTGATGTTTGTCTGTTTTTCTGAATCTCTCCCCACCAATGTAAATAATTGGTTATGACACTGTTTTTTAGGATAGTTTTGGATGGGAAGACATTGCTTACATTTAATCACTTGCAGAATCACTAAGAAATTAAGATTTAAACTTGTGCTTAAAAGTAAGCACAGAGTTAAACACCTTTATGAATTTAATTAACACATTCTTGACATGTAGTGAAGTTGAAAATACCTTTGGAAGTCCCTCTATAAAAATGAGTAATGTTGTATTTCCCCACTGATGAATCTCTACTAAAATGCCATACCATGAAAGAAGAATTTATAGCTGTAAACACGGCTTGCAAAGAGGGAGGCAACCTCCAGAATTTAGCAATCACATTTGTTAAGGTTTCTCTAAAGCCTAAATTCCCAATTAACAAGCAAATCATCATCAGACAGTCAGTGAATGGCAAATTCATTCTATTCAACATCTTCTCAAAAGTGGATTTTGTGCACTTATCTCCATGAAAACCCAGCAGGAAAGTTTTCCATGAGAATGATCCTACATCTGCCTGGTTTTAATGACTGTAATGGCAAGCAATATTCTACAATTACTTTGGTGATCTCATTTCAAGCATGCAAATCATATTATTTAAGAGCCCAGCAAAAGTCATTTATTTCTTGGAACTGCCAGCTAACTTTGGTGAGATGAGGAAATGCTGCGCTTGGAATTAAAAGCCCTGATGTCTTGTAACCTTCCACGATGGAGTTATAAAATTTGCCCAACAATGTCAGGCAAGAAATCCTGAAAATGAGTCAGAGAGAGAAGAAGGGGAGAGCCACTACCCTATATTATTATTACCAAGTCATCTAGGTGTTCTCTTAGCTGCGTGAAGTGTTCATAACTGGGTTGTCATATTGGGCAGCAGCTAATGGCAAACAAAAATGTCAACACAATGTCATCCCTGAAAGACCTCTGGGAAAAGAGAGCCTTTCATTGTCATTGTGACCATTCTGTAAAGCTGATGGATATCTTTTCAGGTTTGTTTTAGACAAAGCCAATTTTTTTTTTCATCCTGGATTATTTGGGTGCATACACACTGTTGCAGTTTTGCTAACTCATCAAGATGTAGATAATATCTTACTATCTGTTTCCTGTTGGTACAGCTGTCTGTCTTTACTATCCTCTTCTTTTTTTCTTTTTATGGGATGGCAAAGTCAGGCTTATTAGGCTGTCAATGAATTTTGAGACCATAAAGAAAATATAATTGCCTTTACACAGTCTATTTTCAGCTCATTCTTTGCTTATTAATTTTGTTTCAATGTTTGTCCTTTTTCTTGTTTGTTAATTTAACCCATGTGGAGACTCAGTGAATGGTGTGATAACATATATATGACAAGAATGATTAACCAGGTATGTGATACCACTTCACTTCAGGTTGCCAATCCTTTATAAGCCTGATAAAAGCTGCCAAAAAAAGCCAAACCAAACCAAACCACACCAAAAAGCAAACAAAAACCAACCAACTGAACAAAAAACACACAAAAACTCCAACCAACCAACAAACCAAACAAAACATAATAAAAACTGAACAAAAAGCAAAAAAAAACAACTCCAAAACAAACAAACATAAAACCCTCTGGCTACCTTCTTAATTATAGTGTTGTTCATTTTATTTTGGAAATAAACCTTGGTCGTTTTCTTTATTATTTTGTCCCTATTTTCCCCCCTTGTTTCTGCTGCTTAAGGTAGGTGTGTGGAGGCCATGGGGGAGGCAAAACCTCTTTCTGCTGTGCTTCATATCAAAGCTTTGAAGACTTATTCCATACCCATGTCTCATAGCCATCTCATTTTTTCAGAATTAGAAGGGGAAAGATTTTGTGGAAACTGATTATTAGTTTCACAAGAAACAGTTGATTTAAGAATAGCTAACCAGACTGCTGAGCAGAATTTCTCCATGTAGGGGGAGATGTGGTCCTTAACAGGAGGTTAATAAAGAGATGTGGGGGCCTTAGAAAAGCAAAGGGAAGGTTCCCCTGTCATCTTCTTTCTTGAGCCTCATTCTTTTATCCTTTGCCAGAGCCTTCCTTCCCCTGGAAGATTTCAGGGTGAGCAGTCCTTGTGTGATGAGCTGCTGCAATTGCACCAAGGAATTTTGTGTATAAAAGTACTAAAGCTTCACACAGACACCTTTCCTTCCCTGTTTGGTCTGTCACTGGTCAAAATGAACAATATTGATTCTGTTCTCACTCACAAAGGTATTAAATAAAAATAAATCTGAAACTTCTCCACTGAAGTGTGCCAGACTGTTACACCAAATACCCATTCATTCAGCATATTTAGAGTAACAAGTTTGTAGCCTTCAGTTGTAGATCTCCATCTGCAAGATATTCTGTCTTCTTAGTCACTGAAATCAGTGGGGCTTAAGCTCTTTGAAATTTTTATAGGTCTGAGACATTTACTGGTGAATTATATTGCAGAGATACTTCATGTCTGAGCACAAGTGATTAAAATACTACATCACTTACAGAGCTTTGGTTCTGTGCTATTCACGCCCATGCTGGAGTCTCTGAGTGTTTGCCAGTTTACTCACCTTAGCTTGGCCTCTGGGCTTCAATGACTCAGTTTCAGCCAGTTAAGTGACCTTGGTTTCGGTTGTATTGAGGATTACACGGTTTTGAGGGAAAGTGCATATTATGTGTATAATAGTAACAAAGATTTTTCAGAAACAAATTAAGGACACAAATCTTACCCTCAAGAGTTTATGATTTCAATGGATCTATAACATGATGAATGAACACAATAGAAGCAGAAGGAGGAAAGAAAAATATGGGGTCAAGCATCACTAGAAAAATCTGTGTTGTTTCATTGATGAATTACACATACATTTACTGGTTCTATTTCGAGTGTTATGGAGTGTAATTGGTATTGTATGTACATATACATGAAAGATGACCCAGTGATAAGATTGCTAGAAATCAGCTCCTGCTGCTAATAAGGCAAATCTGTTATATGGTATATATATTTTTTATGTATGTATTATTAAATCCATAAAATCATTTAATATTTTTTTGAAAGACACAGTCCTCTGAGTGACTGGCATTTGCCATGCTCTCAGCAGCATACCAGACACTTGGATGACACAGCACAGCTGGCTTTTCAAGGAATGGGGATGCCAAAGTTTTAACACAAAACTTACTTCTGCCCAGTGTGAATCAATAATTCTATTCTTTCATTAGTCACTCACACTTTGAGACCATGACACTTGGTCTGCTTGACCTTATTTATTCCACTATGGTAAAGAAAGCCATTGACAACAAAACAGCATCAATAACTGTGATCCCTATATCTTCCAACCCAGAGATAAATGCCCTAAGTTATGGTTTCAGGTAGTACTGTTAACCCTAGACTGGTTTTGATTACCAACTTTATAAGGGGCAATTATTAATTATAAATTATTCTTGATTGGAAAGGCTTAGGAAATATCTCAAAGATCCTAGGCACATCCTAGGAAGAAAGGAAGTCATAGAGTCACAAAATCATATACTGTTTACCTTAGATGACCTTAAAGGTCACCTAGTCCTAGCCCTATCTGCCATGGGGCAGGAATACCTTCCACAAGATTAGGTTGCTCAGGGCCTTATCCAGCCTGGCTTTGAACATCACCAGGTGTATCCACAGCCTCCCTGGGCAACCTGATCCATAGTCTCACCATATCCACAGTGAAAAATTTGCTCCTATTATCTTACCTAATTTTCCCATCTTTCAGTTTTTACCCACTACCCCTTGTTCTATCAGCACAGTTCCTAACTGAGAATTCCTCTCTGGGCCCTCTTTGGATACTACAAAGACTTTTTCCCCCTTCTCAGGATATCTCCATTTATCCTCTTAGTACTTGCAGGGTACTTTTTCCAGAGCAATGCCAACAAAGTTTACCATGTCCCAAGTCACAGTGAGGAAATACAGGATAACAGGGAAATGACTGTGGTTTGCTTTTGGGTTAATGTGGCTGCAGTATGGCAGGAAACAGGAAAAGGGTGTGAGTGTATGAAAAAATGTGATCAATGAGATTTTAAACTCAACACACAGAGCTGATTTGTTTAAGAATTAGGAAAGTGAACAGTTAGAGGGTGAAAAAGTTTTACATAGATAATTTTTGTCTCTACTGTTGTTTTTTCCCCAGGTTGTCTGAAATGATTCTTGCTCCAGAATAAGTCTATACTGGATCCTGTCTCTCTCAAGGGCAATAAATTCATGCAGTACACACAAACTTTTTACATAACTTTATTATATTTAGCACAGACCTCTTCCCTATCTGATGGCATTCCTGAAATATTCTGGATTCACCACTGCCAGCTATGTAAATTATTATCTGCATATAAATCCATACTTAGAACCTGTCTATATTCAAAGTTGAAATTACACCAAGGCCATTTTTATGTGTGTCCTCTGCAGAGAGAGGGGTTGTTGGCAGCTGTGTGACTCTGGGCAAGCTTGGAAGTGGCTACCAGCTGCAAAAGCCATGCAGCCATGCCAGCTTGAAGTTTGGTGTGGGCTATAAACCTTTCCAGAGAAGGAAAAAGGGGTGAAATAAATACTGTGATGGTTGTGCAGCTGAGTTCTGACATGCAGAGCTACACAGCCAGCTAAATCAAGACTAACTCAAGATGGCTAGGTGATTTATGGTCAGACTTTTGACTGCAGTAAAATCACTTTCATTGGGAACATATCTAAAATAAGGCGAGATGCAATACGAATAAAGGTGTAAGGTGGGTTTGAAGATTTTAAGGTGCTTCTGTTTTTGGAATAAGTGTAAGACTTATTCATATACAAATACACCTGGAAACAGAGACATGAAGATTTTTCTGATGTCACATCTTATTTGTAATTAACAAAAGACAAGAAATCTTTCTGCTGATATTCATGTGTCCAAATGGACAGCCTAAGTTGAGGAACCTGAGCTGCATCTCCCCAAGTAGAGTGCTCACGTCAGTCTGTCTACCTGCTTATCTAGTTCTCCCTCTAATCATGTGAAAACACAGAATAAACTAACAGCAGCTTTCTCAGAATAAAACAAGTGTACTATCTTTTTTATACTTTCTGAAGCAGGCCAGCATTTCATCATTTCACTGTGTTCAGTTGTTATGTTAGATTGTTTAATGTAATAGAATGACATGACGCTGGTACACCAGATACATCAGAATTATGAACGCTGGAAAGAGACAGTGATAAAGTGTTTTGAGATACATGCAATCCTGATAGTGCTATAAGTTTCTGCAATTGATTAAAGACATTGCCCCTGTGCCACCTCATTATTACACATCAAAGGGGAAAAACAAGGGCAAGCTGGATAGTAGGGGAAAAAAAGGAAAAATATGTTGTTGTATCCATGCATCAGAAATCCCCCAGATGTGTTAAATTAATGTACAAGTATAAGTAAGCTTGAGAGAGACTAAAGTAGATTTGGAGGGCAAAAAAACTTTGTGTTGGTTGTCTTGTTGATTGACATATCTGGAAGAGAGATTATGGGAAAGCATCTGGGCAAGTAAGGAAATGACAAACTCAGAATTGCTGTAGAGATCAAAGAGCCTTCCAGCTGCAAGAATGACAGAGATGCCGAGGGTTCAAAATTACTCTGAAGGTAGACCTGGTGTTGGAGTGGCATTGAAATAAAACGTCTCTACCATTTAAAGGTGTCCAGGTGTAGCATTAATGTTTGCTGAAAATTAAGATTGGATTGAGCTGGTATTTTTGGGTCTCAGTTTATTTCAAGATTTCTAGAAGGAAAAAGGAAAGTTCAGATGTCCTACTCATTTGTGAGGATGTGAACCTGTGAGGCATTCCAAACATTTAATTAAAATTACTCTTTGTATTCCATGAATCAACAGTCATGAACTGAGGCTCTTACAGGTTTTAGAGAGCTTTGGGCTGATCTGAGAATGCACACTGTCCTGAGCTCATGCAAATATCCCCAAATCTCACCTATTTGGCTTTTAAGGAAGCATCTAGAAAATCTGCGCAAACCACATGGGTGAATGAAAGCTGGTTTCTTCTCTGAGCCAATGAAATACGAGAATGTTGGATCAAGAAAGTGCAAGAAGATGCCAGAAAAAATCCAGGTATGATGAGTCTAAGATAAAATACTCATTACAGTACACTTTATAGACAATGATATATTATTTTCTTACAGCCCAAGTTCCCAAGCTGTCAGAGGAACTACAATTCTTATAATTCAGATGATGCCCAATGAGGGAGAGAAGCAAAGACACAAAATCACAGGAGGAATCTCAGTTAATTATCTAAGAACCAAAACTGAATAATTTGGAGTTCAGAGCCATGTTTTAATGATCAAAGAGTTTCTCTCATTCCTGTGTCATGATATTCTGCATCCCACAACACTTTTTTCCCCTCTGAAAGAGGATGCTTATCAATTAGTAAATCAATGCTTTTCACAAGTAAATCTTTCACAAGTGAACACAGATATGAGTGATTTTCAAGGAAATTTCTACCAAATGATTGGTGGTCTTTGTGGGCTGAAGCTGGTCTCTGCTTTCTCCAAGTTGCTACCATTTTGTCCTTACTGAAATACTTGTGGACAGTCTCTGGAAGAAGCCAAAACTGGGATCACATCTGAAGGTAACTACTTATCAGGTACTAACATTTCTGAACAAAGTGAAAGCCTTCAGGTCAAGCAACTTCTCCCCCTTCTACTCATGCTTAGGGACTAGCAGGGGAACATTTGCCTGCAGAACTACTCATCTGCCACGTTTTCCCATTGTTTAACTCACTTTTATAGAAGGAAAATTCCATTTCACAAGTCTTTGGAGTCTCAAAGCTTCCTGCCTCTTTTCAAGCCATTATTTTTTTTTCTTAGTATTGACTCATTCAAGTCATATGTTTTAGCTGATGTTCTTGTTCAAGCTTTCAAACATCAGAGCAGTGAAAGTGTTTTTAATAGAAAATCTGTGTGACTTGTCTTAATGACACATCCTCCCTCTCTCCCCAGGGGAGGAGTGGGAAGACACCTAGGTAAAGGATCTAGCAAGGAAAGACCCTAGAGACTGTATCTGCCTGTGCTGCGAAAAGAATTTCCATGTACTTGAATTTATATATAAAAAAGCCTTAGAAAAGATGGTATTAACACTACTGAATGTCTTCCATTAAAAGGCATAGGTTTGATCCAAAACAACATTTTGTTCATGACTCAAACTCAATAGAGACAGGGCATTGCTAGTGCCAACCCAAGAAAATTACTTTCCCAATCATAATAAGATAAGCCTTGAGAAATAAGAGTAGATTCATAGAGTGTTTGGGGAAATAGCCAATGGGGAGCCTCCTGTCTATTGGCAACACCCCTATTGACATCAGAGAGAGCATGACAGAGCCCAGGATGAAGCAGACGAGGTATTAGAGATACACAAATACAAATAAAAATATCACAGGCATTTTGCCCTTCAACATTAATAACAAGTATCAACAGTCAGGTGCTGCTTCTTCAGTATGAAGTTGTGATATCCAGCCAGTAAGTAATCTCTCTAGATTTCCCAGCAGCCATTTATAGCTTCTGATAAGGTAGAGGATTTATTTTCTTAGCTTGCTTCAGACCCTCTTCAGCATAGCAGTTTTACTTGTGGAAGTGAAAGTATGGATGGGGTCTATTGCTGGTTTCATGGCAAGTACAGAAACTGGGATACTGATAAGGATTAGGAGCATTTTGCTTCTGTTGTTATCTCTGTGATCTCCTATTTATGGCAACTGAAAATATATTCACAGAGGTACTTAGGCATCCTGTGATCTACATCTGATTTACTCCCATGTCAGCAGAATCATGGATTATGAGACTTGTTAAGAGATATGGACCTAAGGAAGGGATCCTGCCACAGTAAGCAGCAGAGTTTTAGAGCTCAGCTTTGTCATAGGAAGCCATACATCCCTGGACAAAAAAAGTGCCTTGTTCTGCATAAGATCACTGGTTATAAGTCCTGTTTTAGAAGGATATCCTTCAGTCTGGATTACAGGAACATGGAAAAAAAAATAGGAGGAAGTACCTTTATTGCACAGGTATCAGAGGGAACATGCAGCCCCATATCAGCTAATATGGTTCACCTCCCATGGTTTGAAAACTTCTGTCCCAATCTTTGCTGGTAATTTCAGTTAAGCTGTAGAGTTTCATGCAAGGATGTCAGAGATGTAAATATATTTTTCTTTCAGCTGGTGATGATGTGGGAGTGGTAGCTTGCTAAAAGGAGAGTCTGAGAAAGTGTAAATAATTCAAGTTACAGTAGAAAGATGTTCCAAGAGCTTCTCTGTCTAGAGCTCAGCTTCTCAAGCATTTGGGAGCCTGAGTACCACTGATTACCCAAAACTTTGTGAAATCAGGAAAAGTTATTCTGAAAATCTATGTGTTACTCTTAATTTCTCTAAATTTACTATCCATGAAGCAGGAATAATCGTGTTGTTAAAAAAAACCAATAAAATATAAAAACAACATAATAAGGGCTGTGGCAAGCTCTGTGATGTAGACATAGGGACCCTCCAAATAGCTCTGAGAGGGTTCCATGTCTAGTGCCCAAACCATCCATCAAGGCCTGAGTTAACTCCACTTCCTTCCTGTTTTGAAGTCTGGTGATTTCACTGCATGTAGCAAGGCTCTTGGTGTCCCCACAGAGATTTTCCTCTCACTTTCTGATGCTGTTTTATTCTATGAACTGTTTGCACTTCAGGAACAGGAATTGAATTGGTCTCTGTGGAGTGTTAATGCCATTTCAGACTTAATAGGCTGGGGGGTAGCTAACTGTCATGACAGCATAAAATGCGAAGAAGGCTTTTTTGGTTTTAAACTTTTAAATACCTCTTTGTGAAGAACTTATTGTCTGCTTGTCTAAATTAAAACAGAGATGAGGGCAGGACAGAGTAAATTCTAAGAGGTGGAAGGGCCACAAAGTAGCTAGTCTTAGCTATGGAAAATTTATTCATGTTGGGAACATACCTCTGGGAATTCACTTTTGTTTACTGCTTTTGAGGTTGAGGAACAGAGCCCTGTCTCTATCCACCTGGTTTTGAGCTGTGGTAGAGCCCTTGTTTGTGCCATCCCCTGGCAGTTTCCTTCACGTGGTGCCCCATTGCAGGTGAATGATGCTTTGCATTTGTAGCTCATTTCAGTTTTACCAGTTACAATTCCTGGTTTACCTTCACACTTCTCATATTTATGAAAGTTGTTGAATCTCTGGGAGTGCAAAATGCCCAGTCTTCCTCATTACCTTTTAAGAATGCCCATATTTCTGCCTTTTGTAACACGTTCATCTTTCTGCCTCGGGCTTCTTACCACTGAAGTTTCAGACAACCAGGCACGTCTTGTCTGGAGAGGAAAAGACTAAAGGGAGTAGTGATGAATGTCCATAAACACATAAAGGCATGTCCCTGAAAAAGGAGAGGAACCAATTATCCTCATTAGTCAGTGGGAACAAAAAAAAAAAGAAAAAAAAAGAAAAAGAAAGAAGGAGTGATAGGTTCTAAATGAAGTACTGCATATTTAGGTTGACTGTTATGGAAAACTTCATAACTATTAGTACATTTAAGGCAATGAAGCAAGTCACCCAAGGGAGGTAGTCAGATCACCTTCATTGGAGATAGTCAAGAAAAGGTTTGACACTCATCCATCAGAGAAGTGTTAGAGATAATTAAATCAGTCTTGCCCCAGGCAAAAGGATGGACTAGATAATTCACTAGTGCTCCTGTTCAACCCAGCAGATTCTATATTTTTCCTTCTTAATTGGAAAGATATAAATGTGTGTGTGTGTGTGTGTGTGTGTGTGTGTGTGTGTGTGTGTGTGTGTGTG
>QUSF01000029.1:5380495-5427199 GCA_003676055.1 Chloebia gouldiae
CTTTCCCTTTCCCTTTCCCTTTCCCTTTCCCTTTCCCTTTCCCTTTCTTTCCCTCTTTTCCTCTCCTATTCCTTTTCTCAAATGGGATGTGTTTTTCCCTCCATTGATATTTCAACTCCGGTTAACAACTCTCATCCTCTCTTTTATGCAATTCTTAGAGACTCCTCTAGGAATCACTTGTCACACTGAGCCACCAGAACAAGGAATTATTAACACATATTACACTGAGGATAATCTTTGCTCAACTGTCTACTCACAAAGGGCATCCCTCAATAGCTGTTTAGTCAAAACTGTGAAAATTATTTGAAAACTATGTTGGGGGGTGGAGTGGGGGGGGTTGGGGTTGGAGTAGGTCAGGGAATCCATTTCCATTAAAAACTTTGAACAGCCTGCTTCAGAATTTTCAGAACAAATTAATTATAAACCAACAGTTGTGAATGGCCCTTACTTTACACCACCTCAATGGGAGTTTTACTTTGTGTTTACTTTTCTAATATTTTTAAATATTTCTACAAAGTAGGTATAATATGGTGTGCCTTATACAACCCATCATCAGTTTTCATAGCTTCAATCCTCCATCACACACTCCAGACATCTCCTGATTTCACAGAATTGCTGAATCAGGGAATGGATTGTGCTAGAAGGCATCTTTAATGTCCATCTTCTCCAACTCCCCTGTGGTGAGCAGGGACATCTTCAACCACTCCAAGATGCTCAGATCCCCATCCAACCCAAGGCTGAATGATGACTGTTTATTCTTTTCCATAAATTATGTTTCCTGCATCAGAAGTTTATGTTACATACCAAGAGGAAAAACACAAAGCCCACCTAAAATATTTTCACAAATGTAAAAAGCAGAAGCTGATGAAAAGGAAGTATGATTTATAACCTGCCTTTTCTACTATTTTCCTCCCATGTCCATTTCACATTATTCCCCCTGCAGCAAAGGTAATGGATGTAGTTCTCCAAGTTAAAATATCTCTACATTTTGAGTTCCTCCAATTTATGCACAACTTCCCTGTGTATTTGGTGAAAAGAAGCATCTTCCTTTGCATAACTGCAGGCAGAAATGCTGTCAGAAGCACAATGTAAAGTTATTTGGCTTTATCAGATACCTTGGTTTACATCTGATGTTCTTGACTCATAGAAGGGCTGGGTTGGCCTGATTTGGTAGCTGGTCCCAAACTTCTGATTTTGTGCTAGACACCAGCCCAAAATGTGGCCTTGGGCATGTCACTTATACTATCCTTGCTTCTGTGCTACCATCAACAAAATGAGATCTTCCTTCTCTGGGGGAACTGTGAGAATTAATTAGCTTGTGTTTGCCAGAACTTCTGAAGTGCTAAGCAAATGCTGATTAGAATAATTTTACAGGCTTCAGAGGACCGCATATCTCAAGGGATCATGTGGAGAACTCTCGATGGGGAAGTAATGCAGCACACTCAAAAATGCATTTGCAAGACTTTAGTCTATGTTTCACTTGAGTGGATTCATATTTTAAAAATCTTATGGCTCTGTTCTTTCTAACCCTGCATACTTCATATCAACTTGTGTTTAATCTTGCATGCAGAGGGTGAGGAAAGTGTCTACAAAGCAGTCCTTCCTCACCCCCCTAAGGAACAATCTACTCTCATCACCATAGCATGTAACTGCAAAGACCAAAATAGCCTTGCAAAGAAATGAGTGTTAAGACTTCCCGTGGGGAGTTGAAAGAGGGAAGAGCAATGTCTTGACCAGATCACGGGGTTATGCCCGTAGTAACCTATGAAAGGGCAGAGCAGCTCCTTTTGCCTTTTGCATTTTTGGAGCATGAGGCTGGCCTCAGGGAGCATCTCAGTTGCTCACCATTTCCTCCTGCTTCCCTCAGGCTTCTTTGCTTGTACAGTTCTAACAAAGAAACACTTATTAGCTCAAACTACGGAGGAGTGCTGTTGTGGGGCTTTGGGCAAGAGCTGGTTTATGTCTGGCAAAATTGGAGCAGGGGCAGGGTGGGCTGAGCCTCCCTGAACACACCAGCACGACTCTCACGACTCTTCCCTGATGCACTGAACAGCCTGGGGAAGCTCAGGCAGGAGCCAGCAGCTTTACGTGCCACAAGCATGAATTCTCTCTCTGGGAATACTTCTTGTTTAGTGATTGAATTTTTCCCTTTTTTTTTCTTCTTTTTTTTTTTTTTTGTTTGTTTGTTTGTTTAAGTAAAACTGAACCATAGTAGACTTTAAAAGTTACTTAAATTTGATCCAAGTATAGTAATTTATGCTTCTCTTCTGAAACACCTCTGTACTCCTTATATTTGCCTGGTTCTTACTCTGATTTCCCAACGGGCCAGGCTTGGAGAGTCAGGTATTTGGAACTGTTGGATACTAAGGGATTTTGAATCAGCTTGGGTTCTCCTAACATGCCCTGGGCATCAGAACTTGCCCTTACAAATTAATTCCTGAACATATTTTTGAAAACCTACTATTCTCATTTTAAAAATAAAGTTACTCAGAGCTGTCCTGAATCCAGCTTGCTTGCCTTATGTCTACCTTCTCCTCAGTCTGAAGGCAGAAACTGTTCAACAGAAGGATTTAAATGTGACATAATGGAGAAGAGAGTTAGTTCCAGGTTCTGCTGGAACCAACCAGCTTCAGGTTTGCTATGTCCCTTAATGTCTCTATTCCTTGATGGCTGATCAGCTATATCTGAATAACAGTGCTTTTCTTCTTCCCAGATGTAGTGGATAAGTCAATTATGAGATAATTTAAATGCTGTAGAACTTTAAATTGCCATAGTTTTTTTGTAGGGCTTTTTTTTTGTGGATGTTGGTTTATTTATTTGTCTGCTTATGATGGATATTCTGATTATTGAATGTTTTGCCCTATCTTGTTTCTTCCTGGATGTAACTATTTGGTCACAGTGAAAGTGAATAAAAAAAGCAAATACAAATTATTTTTGAAAAGCAAAACAAAAGCCTCTTTCTTAACCTTAAATTTCATAATTTAAGCTTTCTCTATCAGCACAGTCCAAAAGGTAAAGAAATAAATAAACTTCCCATTTGTTGAAAAATCAAGCTCTCAGAAAAAAAAATCATGCTAACTGGATAAGCAGTCCTGTTTGGGGTTTCTCAATAGCCATTCTTTAATTTTCTTTAAAGAATAGAAATATTTGCACAAAGAAGAAAAATTCAGCCCCAGATTTATTATTGTTTTGTTTTATTGTTACAGATGTGAGGCAGATCTCTAGTCACTATGAAAGACTCCATTGGGATGACACACATCCTGCTGCATTCAAGAATGAAATTAATTCCCACACTGTTAACGGGTTTGGGGTTTTAGGAATCTCTAGTACTTTTGCATCACTGCTGCTGTTTCTTCCTCCCCTCCCATCTCCCCATTTCAACTACTCTGCTCAGAGTGTAATAACTTGCCCAGTGTGCCTTGAAAAGCCTTCAGACCTTGCAGTCTGCTTCCCTGTATATTTGTTCCAGATTTTTTCCTTCTTCTTTTCCTCTTTCTTAATGTATTTTACCTAAAAATAATTCATTAGAAATTTAGAAAAGCTGTCCAAATCACTCTTGAGAAGTCTCCTCTGCTGTCGTGCCAGAATGGCCTCTGGGACAATGTTACACCTGCATTTTATTTCAATAAATTATGCTGAGCTGTATGTGCACTTTAAAAGACGATCTACTTTGCAAGTTGTGAGTTAGTCCTTATGCAGGGAGGGCAGCAGGGAAAAAAAATTAGTCCTCCTTTTTCTTCTCTGTGACTTATTTGACCTTGAGACTTATAATGGCATCTCAGACAAAATGAACATAATCTAATGGACAGCGGGGAAGAGGGAACGGCTGGGTACATCTGTCGTATTACTGGGCTGTCTGAACAGTCAATGAAGCAGGTCCAAACCATAAGAGGCCTGTTCAGTTTAGCTCCAGGGTCTGCAGACAAGGAGCACAATCATTTATCTTTATTTACTGAACTCTGCTTTCTGTTTAAAAAAAAAAGAAAAAAAAAAGAAAAAAAAAGAATTGACAGGTTGACAAAAACCCAACTTGGCGATGCCCACTGCACTGAGATAAATGCTATTCATGCTCTGCAAAGACAAGGACAGCTTCTCATGCCCTTTCTCCCATTCCAGTAGGCACCTATTATACAATGAATAAAAGCAGCACAGGACACCTGTACACTGCTTGCTGTACTCAGCTGGCTCAGCTGCTCCACAGGCAGTGTTGGTGTTGAGGGGTTTTGTGTGCTTGTTTTGCTTCTTTGTATTTCTTAAGGAGATACATATACAAAGTCAGAGAAACGACATTTGGGGTTTCAATTTTAATTTAAATTTTTTATTTATTCTTCTTTTTCTCTCTTTCATTATTTCTCTATTTTCACCTTTCTTTCTTTCTCTCTCTCCCCTTTCCTTTCTTCTTTCCTTTTCTGCTTCTTTCTTTCCTTCTTTCCTTCCTACTTTCTTTCCCTTTTTTCTTTCTCTCTCTCTTTTTCTCAGTGTCTTCCTCTTTCTCTCTTCCTCTTTGGTCACAAATAAATTGGAACAGAGAGATGCATCCCACAGATGCTGTCTGCAGTAGATAAAAGGATCACAAACCTGAGGCAGGACTGTGGGCTCTCTTACATACGCTGCATTAAAGACCAGTCAGAAATTCTGCTTAATGTCCTAGGGTGCTGGTTTCACCCATATTTTTATTTGCTTTTGACAAAACATTAAAGCAAAGACATGAAGGTTGTAGGGTGAATTCTGCTCTTTGACTAAGGAGGTGTAAATTCATTGACTGCCAACCTATTCCTCCTGATTCAGACCATTATAATTAAGAGGAAAAGAGAATCACAGAGATTTATATTCAGGAGGGAGGTGGCCTTTTTTAGCACTTATATTCTGAGGGGGAGATTTCTGTGGTAATGGGAGACATGAGGCATTCAGCTCTCACTGACCTTCACTGGAAGTTGGGTATCCAGCCATTCTTTCTGCATTTGAACCTCTCCCTTCCCCCAAGGTGATTGATGGCTATCTGGATAATGAAATTCATGCCTGAATTTCTGAATCTGCCACAGACTTGTTGTGTGACCTTCATCAAGTCACTTCAACTCTGTAACCCATCTTTTCTGTTCTGCAAAATGGAGGTGGCCTGCCTTGATATGGGCCAGCACCACCCCAGGCCAGTGCTGTCAAGCAGTAATTCCTATGGATTGTCTCGCTGGTTTTCCTGGCACACAACTTTCTACAGCCACTGCATGTGCCTAGGCGTGGGTGGATGTCCTGGCTGGCTGCCTCTCTCTCTGGTACTGCCAGGCTTGATTTTTTTTTTTTGTGGAATTGCTCCAAGTCTTCAATTTTATGACATCCTATAAACATGATATCAGTTTTTTAACTACTACTATTACTACTACAACTACTACTATTATTATTATTATTATTTACTACTACTATTATTATTATTACTATTATTATTAGAGTAAACAGTTCTCCAAGACATGAATGTTTAACCTAGAAACAAGCTGATATGTTTACAGATTATATACTTACAACACTCCTTTAAAAAGCCTAAAAGAGTCTTTGAGGCTGTGGTGAGCCTCCCTCAAAGAGTTAATTTTTCAGGCAATATGATTTGCAAGAATTCAGTTTGTTTTTTTCTTATTTTTGCCAGGCAGGATGTTTTGTCTCCCACCTTCTTCTTTCCTTCCCCATCTCCCCCCACTTCTGTTTCCTCCAACTCTGATTCATATGGAGCTGAGAAAGGAGACAGCTGGGAAGGATTTGAGCAGAGAGGTAGGATATGTATCTGAAAGTAATTTGAATGGTTTGTGAACCATGGTGTCCATTGGCTTGTAACACCTGGCTGTGTCAGCTGTGTCAGGTTATGTCATATTATGGAGCTCAGCTTGACTGATGCAGCTGGATGGGACCAGGCTCAAGCTGACATTGCAACAACCCAGGAAAAATGAAAAGACAATTTTCTGTGAGTGCACCTGAAAAAACAGGAACTCTTTGCATATCTACACCAGTGAAGATTTCTGGCTTATCTTAAGCTAAATGTGTACCACCAGCATGCTGGCAGTCTCTCTGCACTGAGAGCTGGGTACAAGGGGCACTGTCCAGCACTCTCCCTGATGCAGAGCTGTGTTTTACCCTCTGTTCAGCATCTTTCACCTTCCTTAGCAGATCCTGGGGGTGGGAATGACAAGCTTGCCCTGAGACAACAAGGTTGCGTTCAAAGCAACTTGCCTCTTTCTGTAGTGGGGGTATTTTTCAGCATTTGGCACCTTATTTGAGAGGGAATTAAACTTCTGTAGTGAAGCAGACAATATGCCCCAATAGGCAGCACCTAAAAAAGTAAATAAATGTGGGTGTCATCTGCTCCATATAGCAAAACCCATTTTCCTGAGGAGCTATGTTTCTAATAGAAAATAATTCTCAATACCTTTTATTTACACTTGGGTAACATCCAGCAGACCCTGCCATGGCATAGAAGGTTTAAACCTGATTTGAAGCCACTATTGCAGAAGCCAGGGTGTTTCTTTCTATGTGAAGTGATGTGTTTATTGGTCTTAGACTCTGCAGAGTTTGCTGGAGAGACTATTGCTCGTCAAAGAACAGGCAGAGTGCTCTAAACATGTAATTTCCTATTTTGCCATAATGTAAGGGGTGTTGAAAGAGAGATTTTGACAAAGCCCCTCTGCATAGCGATGTCTCTATTTCCCCATCTGCAAAATGCCAAATGAATAGTATCACCAGGATAAGAGGGAAAATTATCAAGTTCAGTCTGTTTGCCAGCAAGCCTGCCTCCACTAGTTTCAGCGAAATTATCCCTCTCTACAGCAAAGAAGTATGTAATTCAAACATGCCCCCAAAGCGAGCTCAGAATTGAGAAGCAGTAAATACCTCATAATAGAAACATGCCATATATTTCTATAAAACAGGCTGCAGACTGGGCTGTCACTCACTTCCTCTTTGGATATACAACATACCTGGAAATTAAGAGAAAAAAAAGAGGCTTAGAGCACACTTCATCTATTTATAGCTGCTTTTAAATCCCTGGTCATTCGAGCATTGAGGGAAATGGTAGGAACAATAGTAAAATATTTTTGCAATGCAAATTTATATTTAAAGTATGCTTGTTCCATTAACAAAATAAAATTATTTCCTCTTCCTATTACCATTAATGATGATTTTAATTTCATGACCCTAGCAGAAATGCAACTCTTCACAAAATAAGACCCACCAGAGTGAGGTAACTCATCTAAAATCAATATATCTACCGTTGTTAATATTCTATAATTTGATATATATTTATGATATATGTATTTGAAATATATACACCACTAGAGCTATGCTCCTTTTAAAAAGGAGTGAGTGTTTTCATTTTTAATACCTTTTGCCCATGCAGAGATTCCAAGGATAAAGATTTAAGCATCTGCAGGTAAATCTCATTCCATTATCATGTGCCCTTCAGTTCTAAGTCAATCTCCCTGATAATCTCTCTAAAGCTGCCAGTTCCTGTTTGTGAGGTAAAGCAAAGATGAGAGCATTCAGGCAGGCTGTGGATAGAGACACAACATAAAGAAACCTTAAGAAGATGTTTTCTCTTGCCAGGATATCTTTCTGATTGAGCAAATTGGTTAAGCACGTGCTTAACTTCAAATACATCAGATCTCCTTTTGCACTTAACTATGCACCAGCCTAAAGCTAAGCATATTTTCAAGTGTCTCTCTGAAAGGTATTTGAAAGGGGAGGAGCAGCACAGATTTCTGGTTGAGACAGATATTCCTAATAAGACTTTAGATCTCAACTAGCACTGGAAACTTTTTCCTTCCTGTGAAGCCTAAGGATTTATGTGAAGATTTTTTTCCCCCCTTAGTAATTAATTCGGACCCCAACAGCGTGAAGATGGAAAGAAAAGGACCCTATTAAGACTTGATATTAAGTTAATAGCAGGTGACAGTGACTTCATCAAAAGCCCTATGCAAAACATCAAGTAGATGGAAATTTCAGTTCTGGTACATTACTCAGCTGAGTATCATCAGACCTGCTTATCAGGGTCACAAAGATTATTTGTACATTATAAAAAGGATCTGTCCATCAAAGTCAGTTAAAAAAAAAAAAAAAGAGATGCTGTTACCATTTCAGATTCATACAATCAAACCTAACTAGGAGAGGATCAAACCAAACCAGGGGATGTCTTCCTAATCCCACTAGTGAAAGTAACCTTCCTTTCAGTTCACATCCATTAAAGGATGCCCCTTGGGTGTGGGGTTCAGATAGTGAACACTGAGCATCTTGCCTGCTTATGTATGCTTGCAAGAAAGGAAAACTGAGAAGCTGGGGAAAGGCATTGCCAAGTGTCCTAAGAAGAAATATGAAGGGCTCAAGCAGATATCAAAAACAGAGAGGAAATTTGTCTTTAACAAATTTAATCTTTACAAGTGACTGGTAAAGGTAATGACTTAGAATTAAACACTCTGGTTGCTTTTAATTTCCTGTAAGTAAAGAGGACTCCTTAATGTTTTTAGTCATAACTGATAATGCTTTAAAGAGCTGCATTTGATGATTTCAAGCTTCTTTTCAAGCACAGCGGACCTGCAGTGAGTCCTCATGGCTTCAGTGTGATCTGCTTCTGCCCTTTCTGTTTCCTGGGGATGGACACACAGACTCAGCTTGGCATTCCTCTCTCCTCCCTGCCCCTTCAGTTTGACATGAATGTGCTACAAACAGGGGCTGAGAGCAGGACCTGCCCAGACTGGAGAAAAGAAGGTTCCAGGGGGACCTCACTGTTCCCTTTTTAGAGGGAGATGATAAAAAAGAGGGAGAATGACTTCCTACACATGCAAAATAGTATTAGGACAAGGAGGCATGGTTTAAAACTTAGAGAAGACTGATTTGAATCAGATATGAGGAAAAAATTATTGTCTGTGAGGACGGTGAGGCCCTGGCACAAGTTGCCTGGAGAAGTTGTGGCTGCCCAGTCCCTTGAAGTGTTCAAGGCCAGGTTGGACAGGGATCTAACCAGCGTGGTCCAGTGGAATGTGTTCTTTCCAGTGGCAGGAAGTTGGAGTGAGATGATTTTTAAAGTCCTCTCCAACCCAGGCCATTCTATGATTCTGTGATATATCAAAGCATTTTGCTATGTAGATATATGTATCGATCTCAGAAATTTTGCATGAAGTGCAAAAAAAAAAACAAAAAAAAAGGAAAGTTTTCAGTTTTAGGAAAGTTTTCATCTTAAGGCATCAAATTAGTCAAGCATAGTATTTTGCCAAATTTGGCCTTTTGCTATTTTTTTTCTCTTTTGGCCTGTGTAACCCCTTTTATTCCTGCAGAATCTGTAGCAATTTTCTGTCCTTTCTTTTTATTTTCTGATTTAAAAAATAATCAAGCAATTTTTAGAATATTAATTATTGAAGAAAGATGGGTCTCATCCATGTTTATGTGCCTCTTCACAACATCCAATGCACTTACCTGGAGTCCTGAATACTCCCACGATAGCCCTCTGTCTTGACAGCTGTCATTTGAAATTGTTTCAGGTATCATAGCTGCATTCAATTATTGCAAATTGATTACTGTTGAAAGGTACTGGGCTCCATGGACTTTTGATATCTGCTAAGGCTCTTCCTGTGTTTTGACTTCTTTGTGTGCCATATTGCAAAGTGAACTCAAGATAATGTTTCATGGCTCTTTTAAATACAGAGTATCTTTATCTCTATCTTGCTTCTGCCCTTCTGTGTCACACAAAAGCCAATAGGACAGTTCTGATTAATACAGTAATTATGTGGTTATTAAAAACAGTAATCATCCAGGAATTATCCAGGGCTGTAAAAATCCCATAGACAGAAAATATATGAACATTTTTAAATTGAGCATTACAATTGTCTGCATATGCAAGAAGCAAAATGACACATAAAGAATTTTTAAGATCCCAAGGAAGTGCTCTGAACATGTTAAGAGAAAATAGTCTCCTCAATCAGGGTGGAAGTTAGCACTGTGAAAGGAGACAGATCCTGATTCGTCCTTTTGAATAATGTTAGTGTCTAAACAGTAGCTATTAATGAAGAGTACCAATTTATAGCACATGTGTTGGATAGACTTGCGCAAAATTGGGGCCATCTGAGGAGTTTATTCATCCTTGCACAGCTCCTTCATTTCCAATTTCTGAGGCTGTTTTAATTTGTTATCAAAGTAATTGCTTGCTCCAGCTGGAGTCAGCAGTGTGTTTTGTTGTCTATGGGCCTGGCAGACTGTTCACTTTGAATAGCATTCTGTAAAGATCACCTGTTCTGCATCTGTGATGGTTTTCCAGGTGCCAGGAGGTACTGTTTTCAGATGAGAAGCAGCAAAAAGAATATGCAGACAATGCGGTTCTGCAGCTTTTCAGATCTGTGTAGGTTTCCTCAACCACGAGCAAGAGACAAAGGGAAAAAGGAAACAACCATAGCAAGTTAAGAAACATAACAATGCAGAAAAAGAATCTGACTGCTCCTGAACAACAAGGTGATGTTAACTCAGCCATTTCTTAGATAGCCTGGGTTTTGAAAGGATTAACATGATCTCTATTGCCATATATTTAAATATGTATGAATTTTGCGCACAACTGCATAATTATAGATATTTGCATGCATGAAATACCTGTGCAAAACAACCTGTTTACTAGTTAGTTTTGAATTTAATTTAGGTCTAGCACAACTCCAATTATAGATCATTGGAGTGAGAGTCTACCAATAGCTTCAAAACAGAGAAAAAGGATATTGTGCCCAGTCTTGCAGTGCTAGACCCCAAAAGCTATGCCATGGAGGACCCCAGACTACAAATTGCCATCTTCTTCCACGTGAGGCAGAGAATGACTCCCAGTTCTTAAGGGAGGAGGGATGTCAGTCATTGTCCAAAGTAGGGAGCTCATTGACAGTGACCTGAGCATCATTTAGGAGGGGAGAAAAACAGTCTGAGGCAGGAGTTATGGCAAATCAGATCAGGAGATCTAAGCCAGGAGTCCAAACCATCTCTGTGTGGCCCACATAGCAGGTATAAGAGTAAAACTTTTTTTCAGTTTGTTGAGTGTAGAACTGTCTTTGAAAACACAGACATGGTTTGGACCTTTGGGTAACAGCAAGGCCAAATAGTCAGAGTCCTAGACTGATAGAATCATTAGAATCATAGGGTTAGAAAAGACCTCTAGGAACATTAAATTCAACCTTTAACCCAGTAATGCCAAGCCCACCAGTACCCCATGATCCCAGCTGCCACATCCACACACCTTTTGAGCATTTCCAAGTGACTCCGTGTGTCTGTGGGGCTGGTCTAATCAGTCCTGAGAACAATTCAGCTGCTGTGTCAAAGGTGCTTGAACTTACCTGGCACATGAACTCTGTAACTGCACAGTCACCATCCCTCCGTCCCCTCGGTAGAGCTATCTGATAAGAAGTATATCTGGAAATATTTTTGGACAATTTGAGAAATCCTATCCTATCTTATCCTGTCCTGTCCTACTGTTCTTCAGCCCCAGAGTGAAATTCAGGAATTTATTAATGAATGACCTTGTGACATTAGCTTTACATTAATTCTTAATATTTGAGAAAAATCAACCAACCCAAGAAAATTCTTGCCTCTTGGTAGTTTGGTTTTGTACAGTCCCATGAGACAGGATCTATCCAGGAGTTAAAAGCTGTACAAGGCCTGTGACCTTTCTTCTGAGATGTCTTTGAACCTAATAAGTAATGAAGAAGGCTTCTATTCCTGAGCCATAAAAACCTGAAAGTGTGGAAAAACAAATCTGGGTATGCTCCTGATGGCAGAATGTCAGTTTTTCACAGTTGACCTGACAAGATTAGCCAGGAATTGACCATGGCATCTAGTCTTCCAGAGGTATTTGGTCTCACAGCATCATTGTGCTGGCAGCCATGTCTGTAGCTCACATAAAGGAAAAACATTTCAAAACCTGTTTCTCAGGAGGGGGAAAGATAAGAAATTATTTTTGAACATCTGAGTTAAAAATGCTGTGTAATAAACACAGTTCCAGGGCTGGCCTTCTTGGTTAGTCTGATTTCAGCTTTCAGGCACTCCTCAGACTAGGTTTCCACAATAACTGGGCAGTGGAGGACTAGAAGCAAAATGGAGCAAATGGGGTAATTATAGCTAAAATGAGTCAGTCATGCCCACAGTGCAATTTCTGCCAATTTTGTTTTTGAAACTAATTGTTCACTGATTATTTCTCTTCTGAAACCCCCAAGTCAAGAATTATGTCTATTTTGAAAGCTGTGTCTCAGAGAAGATGTTATTTCAGAAACCAGTCAGATGAAAAAAAGGCTGGCAGATCCACAAGGTTTCACTAACTACAAAAATCATCTACTTGAAGAAATCAAGTAGAGTGAGAGTGAGGATACCAAGAATACAATAATACTTTTATCTGTGATGAAAGTAATGGCCAAGTACTGCTTTGTGATAAGTAGAAGTCATGTGATAAGTAGAAGAGAAAGATAAGTCTCAAATAGAAAAGCCTCAAGTGAGTTTTCAGATCTGTCCACATACCTGAAGATAAAGGTCAGAAGAGAGAATAGCTATCAGCTGGTACACACCATGAACATTGTTTTTCTGTGTAAAGGTCTGCTGTATCAACTGTCAGACACCTCCTTAAGGGATTATTTCTTCTGTTTCTTTTTTCAACCTATCATTTAAGCTGACATAATTTTTTTTCAAGGGGAGAGCTGCACAATCAGCATGATGGTGTTTTCAGAGTTCTCTTAACTTTCTCATTGCTAATTCCATATGGCTTTCAGCTGAGCCTCCTTTCCCACTCTCACCTCTGTGTCACCTCCAGAGGATCTGTCCTCCACCGTCTCCTCCTCTCCTGCTATAATCTCCATTGGAAAACAGAAATCAAAGTCCCTTCCCTGCAGTGAGAGATCACAACCCTTCCTGCCCCTCCCTGCCCCTCCCATCACTAGACGCAGCTCAGATTTGACCATTTGAAACAGAGGTAAAGTTGATAAATAATAGAAAAGTAATTTGCAATACTAAGACAGTTGTCATTCTACTGTGACATGGAGCTCCAATATTTCCAAAATATTCTTGAATGCCAAAACATTACCAAAATTAAAATTTGCCCCAAAGTCTCCTTTCCCTCCAGCTCCCCACATCACTATTGCCTGATACAGAGTACAGAGAAACAGGGCTGCTCTCTTCCCTTTCCACAAAAGATTAAAGATGAGGAAACAAGGAAAAAAAAGTCAAAAAACCCCAAACATTAATTAAGATATTTTGGTCTATTTTTATTTTTTAGTCAAAAATAAATTTTCCTATTTTGAAATTTACCTTGCTATTTAAATTCATATATCACTTATTTTATAAGCACTGAAATTATTAAATTTAATATGACAAAATGCTTCACTTCAAAAGTAAAATCTGGTACATGATATAAGACATATTATGTGGATAATTATAATACAATTAAGGCCTTATTTAATTCTAAAGTAATAATTAAATATATATAAAACCCATTTGTTTCAGCATCTGCCTTTTGAGAATGTTACAATTTTAGCACTTTCCCAGAACACTCTGATTCAAATGCAACTGTTTTTTTCTGATAAGAAATAATTCTGTTGAAAATGTCTTGCCCAGCTTCTGTCTGCAGCATAAAATCTCCGAGATAATCCATACATTTCTGGCAACTATATCTGAAGTAGGAAGAAATGACCAAGCATTGAGGCTGAAGTGCTGCTACCACCAGAAATAATTTTTCCAGGTTAAATTTGAGACACGTTGAGAGGACAGCATGGCAGAACCTGGCAGTATTTTCATCCATACCCTGCGAGTTCTGTAATTTGATAGAAGACTTCAATTTCCAAGGCTGTCATTTCAGCACTGTTCATGAGTATCAGATTCATTGAAGTGTTTTAACAGGTACCACAAGTGTCTCTGAGCACAATCCAGTGAAGAGCAGCAGAGACATGCTTTGGTGAATTTGGCCAGGCATCATGATATGTTGGTAGCATATTAAGTCAGAAGCAGAAAATCGACTCTGTTCCCCTTGAAGTAAACACACACCATGTACACTGCTGATTGAAGCAAATTAAAGTCCTAATAGTGCCTGCAGGGTGGGTTTGTGAACTTGTAACCTTGTTGTTTATTTATCCATCTCATTTCACTCTCAGTCTCTATCTGTTCTTATTTTCAGGGGTTTTGCTCATCTTCTTCCTTCCTACTCCTCTTGCTGGGAGGCACTATTTTTCCCACTTTTGATGTGTTTGTTCTCCAATGTGGTTAGAAATTGTTTCTCTGTTTTTCTGTATGGAGATGTGTATTTTTTGGCATGTAAAATTAATTGATCTTAGGAAGAAATTTTTTTTTCTTTTTATCCCAACCTGAACTTCAGCCTTAAAGAGGAATGAAGAACAAGTAATCTCTTTCTCACCCTTTCCCTCTGTTTGGAAAATTCAAAATTTAAAATTAAAATTGTCCTGTAAAAGTTTGACCAAAAAGGAATAATTTTGTTGGTACTATCAAGAGAATGAGCTTTTATCACTACTTCAAACACACAAAACCCAGAAATTATGATACAATTCTGAGACAGTCTGCATTAGTAAGATCCCTTGGTTGACATTTTGGGTGAAAATTATTCCAGTAAGACTGTGTATCACACTGACCATAGTTACAAGTCTCTAAGTAAAGTTGAAATTAATTTTTTCATTGAAGTCAGTTGTTCAATCTCATTGCAACATGGACAAACAGACCCCAACTGTATACTCAGAAGAAAGATCATGCTCTCTGAATACATCCACTCTGACTGCAAGGTTACATTAACAGGTGATATCTGAACATATTTCAAGTAATATCCAGATCTAGACAAATTTAAGCTAATCTAAGCAAATTTAAGCAATATGGAAGCTCTGCTGCCTTCCACAAAATAAAAATAATAGGAATCAAGTGACAGAAAATCCATTTTCAGAGCTTTTTTTTTTTTTCCTATCACTGGCTCATATTCTTTCAGTTAATGGAAGGAAAAGGGAGATGTTTGGGAAAAGGGTTGAATCCTCCCTAAAATTAACCTAAGAACCAGGGTATGAGGACAGAAGACAGGATTGTTTCATCTCCTGTGCCAAGGGGCTGCAAGGACTCACCACAGAAATACAGAACGCTCCCTGACTCTCTCAAGCATGGATTGCTGGAGAAAGTTTCCAGGACTGATAATGAAGAATTGTTCTTTTTAATGGTATTGGCTCAAATCGAAGGCTGTGATGCCAGTACTGTTGAGTTGCTCGTGCCAGCACTGGAGAGAAGCATAATAGCTTGAACTCCCCAGAAAAGGGTTAAACTGTGAGCACAGGAGGATTTTTTTGTGACTGAAAACTGTATTTCATCAGCGGCTAAGAGCAGAAGAAGGGAGAGCAAATCTCAGTTCCTTTCCAATTTTGTGATAAAACTAATTTTATTCTTACACCTGCTAGTTTTCCCCCCTACCAGGTCTTCACTCCCTAGGCAGAGAGCTAGCAGTGCTCATAAATGCCTCTTAAAATAAAAATTTCTGTTCCATTAAACATATGAAAAATATGTTGCATTGAATACAGTTGGTTTGGGAAATCTGTTTTTATCCATTCTAACCAATCATCCATACAAACTGCAGCTGCCACAAGTGGCATGGAATATATTTTCTAATACAAAGTTTAGGAACAGTGATTTTCTTCCAGAAAAGGCAGGCTAGAGATGTCCAGTGTGCTGCTCATAGGTCATCAGCAGAAACATGGCAAACTCAGATCCTAGGAAAATGGCTTTGGTTGCCAAAACTGCAGGATGTGGCCAATCTTTTAGACAGGTTTACAGAGAATAACAGGAAATTTGAGAGGAGACAGGTGGCAGAACCCCCAGAACTGAAAGATCTGTCAGTCTTGGAGATGCCTGAGATGTCTTCAGTCATGTCTCTGTGTCAAGGATGGAAAACTGAATTTTGGTAGTCCTTGGTGGCAAGACACAACTTTTTAAGTTATTCTAATCTGGCTTTAAATGCACTTTTCCTTATGTGATTTTACCAATATGTTCAATATTTTGGATTACTTTTGAAAGAAAGAACTGTAACATTGGTTTTCCTTCAGACAGAGAAATCATGCCCAAAATTAGAGCAGCTATAACATAACAAAGTCAGTGAAGTTGCCCCATGTTTCTTTTTCCAAAGGAGTTTTCATCATGGTTCAATATCTGCAGAATGCTTTGAAGACAAAAAGAGGGCTAGGTTTCTGTAACAGATGCGTGGTCTGCAAAAATCCGACGTGAAGCTCAGGTTCCTAGTAAATTACCAACTCCAGTTCTGGGCAGCATTTCTCTAATCCTTACAATCAGAGTGCAGCAGATTTTCTGTGATTTGTCAGAACATCAAGGATCAACAGAGAACTAGCTACGGTGCATGTTTCTCAAACAGTGAGGCTGTACAGTAACAAAGACTATAATTTAATATTTCTAGGTAACAATTAAAATGTCAGGACAATCTTATCCCAGAGATGACACTGAAAATTCTTTCAGAATGGACATCCCCCTTGAGAAAATATTTCATTTCCAATGGAAATGTCAATCAAATTTTTTCCAGTGTAGATGTTTGCCTGAGCTGCTGAAGATGCCTCCTGTCCCATTGACTGGAAAGGAATGAAAAGGCTAAAGCAATTCAAACATCATCCAAAAACACCAAGGTCCACTGGGATTAAAATGGAAACAGAGTTATACTTTAGTCTCTCTTCTTCTTAAGTAAAAATAATTTCAAATTTGTATATCTTTCAAGATCAGATTAAGAAATTTTTAAATTCATGCCTGATTGTCATCCCAAGAAACACAAAGTCTAAACCAAGAGTACTTTCTCACCACTTTGGTGCTTTCCACTGACACCTGAATAACTAAAATGACTCTTTCCTCAGTCACATGCTTTTGTGACAGATATATCTTCAAATGTGGGTAAAACTGGGACTTGCTTGTCTTATTTTAATTGTGGGCACTATAAACATAGTCCTCTTCCCAAAAGACCGTTTTTACAATTGCAAACTTAGGCACTTTTTTGTTCATAAATAAGAAATATTGTCAAATGAGGTAGTTACTGCTGTATCCGTCACTACATTCTTTGCCATGCAAAGATGGTGGGGAAAGAATCAAATGAAGTTGACTACAAACAGCTTCAAAAACGCCTGGTTGTGTAAGCATTAAGTCTTTAGAAATATTTATTATAGTGTATCATGGATGTTAAATTTTTTCAAGGTTTCAAATAGTTATTGCAAAACTTTTGTTTTTCCAATAACTGTTGCAAATATCTGTCATAGTTCAATGAACATCTGGTTGACACTCTAGCCATAGAAATTTGTTTTAGGTAGTCCTGTGAAGAGCAGGGAGCTGGACTTGATCATGCTTATGGGTCCTTTTCAGCTTGAGATATTCTATGATTATATGTGCAGATTTAAGAGGAAACTGCAGAGGTGAGGGAGGTACCCTGAGGAAGTGTCACTGTGTGTTTCCTGTATTTCTTTATGCTTTTCAGCTGTCCCACATCACCCCATTATCCTATCCCATGAACCTCTGTCTTCTGATACTCAGCCATATGGATCCTCGTTCTGAGCCAGACAACCAAGTTTTATCTTGTCATTTGGAAGTGCAAGTATGGAAAGTCAATGTATGTACTAGTTTCTTCTTCAGGGCAAAACTCAGACTGGAGGCTCCAGAGCAGTTTCAGAGTAAATAAAATGTAGTACCTTATGGTACAATTAATTCATTTATTTTTGTACCATCTTGATGATCTACTCCTAACCATTTTTACTGCTGCCTTCTCCAAGCTTTGTGGGATGAGCTGGTCTTTGCATCAAGGTCTTCACAGTGGGGTCCAGAGTAGCAGCAACAACTGTGATTTTTTAAAAAAACATATGCGTATTAATGAAATCCTCCTTAACTCTTATACAAAATAATTTCTTCTAGCTCTTCGAATAGTTACACAGAAGTCTGACCATCTCTGGAGTTTTTTCAGAGCCTGGCTTCCCTTCCACAGTCTCCCTGCACTTTTCTCCTTAGTGCAGGAGACGCAGGAAATTTATGGTTTTAGCAGCAGCAGATTACAGAATCACCTGCACCTGCTCTGTACCCTTGGCTGATGTCTCACAAGACAGAAGCCAAGGCCATTTCTTCCCCACCTGCTCGAGGGAGAAGGGGAATAGTGGAGTGTAATATCTCCTCACTCCCAATAGTTCCTAATGTTGATTCAAGGCCTGGGTCATGCAAGATGGTAGTTTCTTCTCAATATGAGTCTGGGAAGGGATATGGAGTAATCAAAGCTCAACTTAATGAAAGCAGTTAGTCAATCCTGTTTTAAAAGGACAGTCATTCAGTTATTAGGGATTTAATTGCATCCTTTTGTTGATGGGGGGGGGGAAAGCACCACAAAAAAACCCCTGAAAAACCTACAGCACTGAGTGATATCTATACCACTGGAATTTTTAGGTAAACTGAGAAATAATCATTGACTTTTACTGAAAATGGCAGCCTTCCAGTAGGCAGTCTTGGACCATCCTTTACAATTCTTCACCCTAAATAGAGAAAAGCTGATAACTTGCTATGAAAAATGCAGCTTTTTCTCTTCTCTTCTCTGCTAGAGGATCTTCCTCTCACAATATCTTGTCAAACATGCTTTCTGTTTCTGAAAAAGGGGTTAAAGTTTCCTGCTATCCTTTCAACACAGAGCTTTATGAAATAGGAGAATCACAGGAAGGGAAGATGGGAGAGATCTATTGGGTTATTTTGTGCATCCCTTTGCCAAGAGAGGATTGCTCCCTGGAGTATATTCCAGAGTGCTTTGTCTAGTCCAGTTTTAAATGACTCAAGAAACTGAGCTTTCACCACTTCCCTTGGGAGACTATCCTGCAGTCTAATAGTCCTCACTGGGAAGGCTTTTTTACCTGTCAGCCTTTTCTTTCCTTAAATTCATTCTATTTGTCCTAGTTATAGTCTCTTTAAGTAGCCTAAAATTTCTTTTCATGGCTAAAGTTTAAATTCTTTGAATGCTAGACTATAGGATCCACATTCCTTCCCTGTTTAGCTATGTTAAAAATCTCTTAAAGCTAGAAAGACAATTGTAGTGATGGCAAAGAGCAGGCTTCTAATCTTCACACAGTAAAGGATCTTCACAATTTGCAAGGTGTGACTTTCAGCTGATTCCCTAGACCATAATTTTATTCCAGTTCAAGTTGCTAGATTTTTCTTGTTGATTTTAACTATTGCAAGATGGTTCTAATTTTTACATTAAAACAAAGCACTAAAGGAGTACAAAGTATTCCTAGGAGAGATATATCTGGGGAGAGTTTTGTGGAGATAGTCGATCTCTGATAGTTTATCAGAGATCAGTTTCTTTGTCTGGAAAATAATCCCAAACCCAAACAGAAGAACCTAAACATTAATTTTATCTACTCTTTTTCCATTTTATTAATGAAAGAGCTTGTAAAAAGAATTGCACGCAATATCTTATAAAATCTATAAATGCTTTTTTTTAAAGAACCTCAGAATTCACTGAGATTCTGAAAGAGACATTCATGTGGAAGGAGAAAGTATTATTCTTATTAACCTTTTCTCCTGAGAAAAGATGGTGAAGAAAGAAGCCATTCAGGGAAAACTATTTTAAATATGCTTTAGGGTGGAACTCACGCACCATGTAATTCCCTTTTAAGCTTGATATTATTTGCCCTCTGCTCAGGGGTGAATATTGCCCCAAGGCCTTGGCAGTCAGGTGGTGTCACACTGATTTAATCAGAGTCAGTTCTAAACCAGATACATGGAAGCAAACACATAGCCTTATGTTGATTTACATGGACTTATCAGTTTCAAGTTACTTTAAACTGACTTTAAAGACCTATTTAAACAGAAAATAAGAATGTCATGAAGGATCTTGCAGCACTTTTAATCTAAATCTCAAATTACATGGTATGACTTGCACCAATAGATGTTGTTTTAGTTGGCAATTCCATTAACAGGTAATATTTCTTATTTCACTTCACCTGAAAGCAAATATCATATGTGGTTTTATTAATAAGAAGTTTCATTAAAGATTTTATAACCAGAATCTTCACCCAAATAATCCTGAGCCTTCTTTTGCAGTGTTTGGTTTTTTTCTCTTTTCAAAAAAATGAGCAATCCATCCCATTTCAGGTTTACAGGAAGCTCTTGACTCTCATTTTGGTTACCCTTAGTATATCTGAAGTCTTTTCACAGACTTCAGTCATGGATATAGAAACCTAAAAACATCCTTAGATTATTTATTCTGCAAATAAAACTACAGTTTTTCCCAGTTTTCTTTCAGTTTCATTTTCCATGGAGTAGTCAAGGATTTATTCAAAATGATGTGATCCCTAAAATAATCATTATTCCCTATATTATGGCTAGTATTATATCCCATGCACTTTCACTTACAGGCATGTCTGTCAAAGGGACCATTTTTCAGTCTCACAGTTCCCATGGCTCTGTCACTTTCTTACTTACAGAGGCCCAAAATGGAAACTATTTTTCTTTTCATTATGAGCTGTCACTTTTTCATCTTGGCACTGAGATGATAGACTTCCATTCATCTTCTGTATTACCTTTCCTGAAGCCTCTGACACAGACTGACACAATGCAAAATGCAAGAGATCTCGGAGCATACATTGGCAATTTCTGGGAAAGGCACTTGCTTGTCTTGGTTTGTTGTTTTAAATATATATTGAAAATGCCAAGCTGCATGGTGCATCGGAAATGTTAGCGGGGGATTCTGTGTTTATTATGATCATTACAAAGCAACACTCTCACATCCTGAGCAAGAGCAGTTGGATTCAGCGTGGGATGATGTTGACTTCACCTTTTCTAAGGCCAATGGGGAAAAAGTTTGTTGCAAATCAAAGTTTGTGTGAGGAGATAAAAGCAAGCCTTCATGGAGTGCTGCACATTGCAACAGTCAAGCCACTGCCACATGGTGAGTCCAGTGGAAACTCTGGGAAATGCCTGCTTAAACTGCTGTGAAGTGACTGAATCATTTTGAGAAAAGGGAATGATTTCAATCAACCTTAAAGCAGAAAAATCAGGCACCCATTCACATGCAGTGAGACTATGTGAAGCTGTCAGACAAACTTTCCTGTCTGCATTCATCATTGAATTTTCTGCACAGCCAGTGTAGAAGGCAGCAGAGGGACCCACAGTAGTGATGCTGTAAGAGAGACACTCCCTCTGCACTGTTTGTGTATAGCAGCCTTGAAATACACCCAAATGGAATGAAATCCAAACAAGATCTTACTCTCACATCCTTCACTAAAGCTAATGTACAAGATCTTGTGCTTGCGTGGATTGAAAAATCATTTGTTAGGAATCAGAATAAGTTTCCTGTAGTTTCTGGTCATATATTAGCCATGTTCAAAAGCCATCCAAGGAAGAATTGAACGCCTGCTTATCACTGTTAAGTGGGATCAAAGCATCAAGTTAGGTACATAACATAAAACATACCCCACTGAACAAACAATTGTCTTGGTAGGGATCTTGTGGAAACTGTGTGGTCCCTGTAGACTTCCGTGTATGTTTGAATGATCTTTAAGCACAAGTCAATAAAGACTAGCTCCACCACAGGAAAAAAGGCACTTGCTAGTGGACCACTACAGATCATCACCTACCTCATAACACAGCTGTTGTTTACTGGTTGTGTGCTGGAGCACCACAGTTCACTCCCATAGAGATGGAACCAAGAGGTAACCTGGGAGGAGCAGCACTCTGAGACCTGGTCTCTTGGCAATGAAGTCCAGGCTGTGCTGGTTTAATCTTTTTGTCCTGTACAGCTCTCCTTGGTACCCTCACACAGTGCCATACATTTTCCTGCTGCTCTCTAGAGAGCATAACATTTGGTCTCCATTTCATACTGTGAAAGACACAGCTATAAGGAACTGCAGCTGCATTTCAAATGCACTAACTATGAAATAAACCAGAAACATACAAATACAGATTATCTTAGAGCTATATAGGAGAGCAGATAGGGCCCAGAGAAGACTTACAGATAGGGTGGGCATATGGTGTTTACTGTGGAGAGAGGGATGTCTTTGCTTAGTGTAGACATAAATTACCCTGAAGCACTTGAACTAGAAGCCAGAGATCACCTTGAGGTGCAGGACTTTTGCAAATCAGATGATATCTATGAAAAACCACAGATAGCTGGTCCAAGAATGGACTAAGAATGGTGTAGGGTCTACAACTTTACTAAATAATCAACAGCAGTGCTCCAGTATACACTCTATTCAGAAATGTAACTGAAACTTAAGCCCATTTTTTTTCTAGTGCATTGATATGGGGAAAAAATATTGCCTTTATTCTTTGCAACAGCTTTTCTTGTACTTGGAGACTGGTTACCATGTTAAACATCTCTCTATTTTAAGTCTAACAACTACAGATATTCTGTTTTTTCTTCATGGATCGTGTTTTCTAGCTCTCTAATCCTTCTTGTTGCTATTCCTTGGACTTGGTCTAATTATCTTACAGTTTTCTTGAACACTCTATTTCATCACTGGATATGATGACAAAAAATAGAGAACAACAGTGACTTTATATATCTTTCAAACTACTTTGTTTCTCATAATCTTGCTTTCACATGAATGCATGATTCTGTTAATACTTTGTAGTTTTAAGGACTTGTAAGGTGAAAAATATTTATGTGTGAAAAGGTTTCTTACCCTTCAAGGATTGAAATTCTAAATTTACATTTGCTTGAACATTCTGGTTAATTTGGAGGGCTTGATGGTTAGCGGTCAATTAATAGAAGTTCCTGCCTCTCCCAAGACTATCCAAAGGCTAACAGGCTGACGCATTATCTCACCTGTTATATTTCATAATTTACATTATTTTCTTCAGAGTTATTACTGTTGATTTTTCTGTATTAATTGCCAAAGAAAAACTTCAATTTTACATAGAATGGAGTTACAGACAGATAAATGCACCTAGAAATCAAAAACTAGAAAATGGGTGGTTTTATATGACAAAGAATAGCTGCTTCAACTGGAAATTTAATTGAATATTCTACACATGAATGAAAAAATGTAAGGTATCTCTGATAAAGAATGAAAGAAATTGAAAGAATTTTTTGATCTTGGAAAAAATTTAACTTTTGAAAGAGCTTGATTTCACAGGAGACATTGGAGAGAAATTTTGAATCCCTTGGAACAGAGCTGAGGAAAAAGTTTCATGAGTGGTTGAGATAATTTCAGAGTGTTCAATGAATCTCCAATGGACGATCAGATTACTGTACAAATCAAAGTCTGAAAAGTGAGACAAGTGTCCTAGAGAACTCTGACCTAAACTTAGAAAAAGCCATTAAAATTTACCAAGTTATAGATAATTAGAAGATATAAATTCAATTTTAGCAGTAAGAAAATAACATAAATCGTTGCCAATACTTGAAATACAGAGAGAAAAGAGAGATATATGCATAAGAGTCTGAGAAATGTGATGTGACTTTGTAAGAAGCATCATAAAAGACTGCAGAGAGCAAAAATCATGTGAGTGCAATCTTTGTGGAAGTAGTTTCTTTATTTATAAAGATCAAAATTGTTTTGCCTAAGTTCTCAAAGACTGAGAATACCTAAAAGGAAAGCAGTTTTATGTTGTGCAAAGAGCTCTTGGGAACATAGGGCTCCGAATACAAAATGAACTCTTCTTGTTTACATGGTTTTCAGGTTAAAAGAGCAATTGAAGTAGGGACAAAGGTTTTTGTAAGAAAATTGGTCACTCTGAGTATCAATAAGTGAATTTTTTTTTTATTATTTTCTGAAGAATCTTATATTCTGGGGTTATGTTAAGTGAAATAGATGTGAAAATTTAGTAGTACTTCAGAAATAAATATCTTTGGTACTGATATGGCTTGAGTGGGAAACACTTGAGGGTGCATGCAGGAATGAAGGATGTATCTGGAATGGCAAAGTAGCAAAGGAGACATTTGGCCTGAGAGTACAAAGAAAGCAATATCTGTGGCGGTGTATGCCATCTGCTTTTCTTCCCTGGGCGGTGGTGAGATTCAGCAGCAGGAGAGGAGGAGGAGAGTCAGCCATTCCCCTTTTTTGCTCTGCAGTTTCAGTTCAGGCGTGGGGACAGATGGAGGTGACACGGGACCTGGGAGGAGAACAGGGTGGTTTAATTCTGGAAGCCCCCAAGATCCCTCAGGACGGGTGAACACAGATTTTATATCCGAATCTAAGAGGCAGCAGGGAACGGGTGGAGGGAAACCTGGAAGGGGGAGGTGCAGGGAAAAGCCCGGGAAACAAGGCAGCTGGGTGCGGGAGAAGGGACGGGAGCGGTGGGAGGAGGGAGGGGTAACGAGTAGGCATTCAACAAAAGAGAAAAACTCTGCCTCAACATCTCAATCCTTTTTTTCAAAAAGAAAGAGAGTTATGAGGTTTAAACAAATTAAAAAAAAACCATAAAAGTCATATAGTAATAGTACAGATTATTAAAAGATCATTATTTGAAAAACAACAGACAAGGATAACTCAATGTTAGTTACAATACATGGGGTAAAATTTTTCTTCACTTTAAAACTTAAAACAAAACATGTAAAATTGTGCCAAACAAATTCTTCTAGATTAGAGGTACAAGCAGGATTCATGGCTTGATCTGTTGCAACGCTTGTGGTGTTTAAGCTCTTGCAGAGCTGGAGCAGCAAGCAGCGGTGTGGCTGCTCTGATTTGATTGTTTGATTGCAAAGTGGCACAGCATTATGAACAATAATCAAAGAGGATGACCTTTCTTTCTATAAAACATAACTCAATCAAAACAATTATTTTAAAGTGATCCAAAGTAGTAAGAAAGGTTTGCGTTGGAATAAAAAGGGAACTTTGGGTAAGGCACACTTAAGGGATGGGATAGGGAAATCAGACAATCACTTGATTAATGATTGTCATGATTAGAAAGGGGAATTGGTAAGGGGTGGATGTGGGCACCACCATTTTAGCGGGGAAAACAAAACAGTGGATTCCTGCTCCAGGTTTCTGGCTTCACCTTCCTCTGAAGGAGGTCCCCCCCAGAAACGAGGTTGATCTCCTAAGAAGAAAGGTCCTCTGATGAGAGGTGCCCCCGGCAATCCTTCCCCCCATAGGGAGAGCCAGAAGAAGGACTGGGGGATTGATCCAACTCCGCCTCCCAACAATACGGACTGGCCTCGCTGCAGGATGGTGCAGGGCCCTTGGGGGAGGGGTGGGGCTGGCGGGAAAACTCAGGGCAGAAGAGAAGGATCATGGCAGGAAAACGGGTTCCAAGTGGCGTGGCCAGCGCCATCTTAGGAGGGAGCGCTGGGCACGCTGCATCTCGCCCGGGGTGGCCAATGCCACCCTCAAGGGAGAGCAGCAGGGTCCAGCAGGGCGCTTGGGGCGGCTTGTACGCTGCTGTCCCCAAGGGAGAGGGGTTTAGGAAAGTCTGCAGGGAAAAGGGAATGAGGAGCCTTACAAAAGCTAAAGGGGAAATCTACAGGAGAGGGGCCCGACACGACTGAAAGTCAATGAAATGCGTGGATGTGAAGGGCTTCTCTTAAGATATTATCAACTCTCCCATAGCTGACGTGTCGCAATCTACAATTCTGTCCCATTTGTGTCTTTTCTATCCTCTCTTCCTCCAGAGCCCAGAACAGGGAGGAGAGGATAGAAAGGACAGGGGGCAGGGAACAGGCGGAGAGAAACCCGGAAGGGGGAGGCGCAGGGAAAAGCCTGGGAAACACGGCAGCTGGGTGCGGGAGAAAGGATGTGGACTTCCTGAAAATATAGAACATGCTTGGAATACAGACATGAAATTCTACTTTATCTTCACTTATATAGTTCACTTTTATTACAGTTGATTGAATTTTGATTAAATATGAATATATTTTCCCTATATTTTTTCTGTAATATATGAACTGGCAATTGTGTCCTACTTTGACACGTACCTTAAAAATTAAGTATGAGGAAGAGAAGGCATTATATGCCATTACTGGATTTCATTTCTACATGGACTGAAAAATTAAGTTATTTTAGGGATGGTGAAACTTAAAGTCAGCCTGAATTTGGTCAGAGACTTCAAACAGAAAAAGAATACGACCTTTTTCTTTCCATACCATTCATCCTCAACATTTCTTTTCGTAATTTCTGTAGTACATAGATGCAATTTCTGTTATCTGTATCGTCATCTGACTCTCTTCTCCAAATATGATTTTTCCTAGTTGCTGAGGCATCACTAAATGATTGCATACATCAAAGTGTCTGAAAGCCCCAAATTTCTATAACCCAACTTGTTTCCAACAACTGCTGAGCTCAGTGATGTTCTCAGCAGACCTGGTGCTCTGATTATGCAGGTCAAGAACCTGGATGAATCATTCTGCAGCATATTTCCATCTCTCTACATGTGTTTTCTTTTATGGAGAATTCAAAGGAAAGACAAGGTTGTCAAGGTATGGCTGGGATATACCCCAATCTGTAAGAGGAACCATTTGTGTGGCTCAGTTAGTCTTACCTTCTAATGCCAGCTTCTCTCCTAATTTAATTTTTAAACATAAAAAATAAACAAACATAATAAACAAAAATGATATTTATAATAAATAATGTTATGTAAATAAGTAATGCAAAATATGAGAGGAAGCTTTCAGGATGTCTATTGAAGTTGACACATATATACAGACTGCAGACTAGACCTAAAAACTTATTTCAGGTAGACCATAAATAAGACAAAACAAAATCTGCAAGATAAAACAAAATCACTTCTTCCCTACTTTAAGTTTTAAAGAATAAATAGTGGTTTGGCATTGAGTTATTTGTTCCAGTATCTATAGCCCTCTTCTTTCGTTCGTGCCTCGTACAAAACCTGGCAGTAAAAATATGATGTAGGCTCTGCACACAGGTCAGAGACAGCTCTGCTGTGTATGGAAGGATCTAAGGTACTGTTTGTAGGCAGAGGATGGCCTTTGTGGGCCACTCATCTACATTGTTAAACATGTTCGTGCTTACGGAACAAAAAGTGCAGTTCTCCCATTTCTTTGTTGTAAAGAGGATATCTGAATCTTTTCTTACTTAGATTCTGTGTTTAAATATGCTGTTAAACACAGAGAATGGCCCAAAAAGATGGACACATATACACACACAAACTGGCATGTAAAAAATATATATGTATTACATTAACTGTGCACATTATTTTTCTATTAATCAACAGTGGAGGAGCTCTGAGAAGAATTACTTTTAATGTTAGATGTTTTTTAAACTTCAGCTTGCTGGAAATTATCAAAACATGTCTAAAAGAATGTGTTGTAAGGTTAGAATGGCTTGTGATTTTGTATTCCTGGGTATATTCTGGAATTTCTGGAATTTCCTCATATTTCTGGAATATGAGGAAAGTGCTTTGTGACTGAAAAGTCTAGAGTTTCCTTTTTTCTGGTACCAAACCTAAAAGAATAATTTTCTAATACTTTATCACCTACTTTTTTAGCATTTCCTCTATTAAGCTCTTCTATTACCACAGCCTGTATCTGAACACTACTTTAATAATTTTACATCACCTTGGTACCCTACATAGTGCACTAGAATAATTGGAAGAAAGAACCAGAGAACATTCCTTGATTAAGGAATTTCCATGTCCATTGCAAACTACAAAACATTTCTAGGCTGGCCTTGTTTAACCTGCATCAGAAAAAGGCAAGGGAATATGGCAGAAGTTGACCAGACACCACAGAAACAGGGCAATTTTTTAATTAATTAGGAAAGATAATAGCTCTTATATCTATATATATGTAAATTATGTCATTCTGCAACCAGGAAATCCATCCCTTATTCCAGAACAGATTTAAACCAATGTGAATTTAGTCCCCTTAACCCTCATTCTGTTTTGCCCAGTGTTCAGGAATTATGTGATACAACAGAAAATTAAACCTCTTCTCCTCTTATAGAGAAAAGTCAAGTCTTGGTCTATATTGTGTCAAAACTACAAAAATTGAGTTGTTCTTTACTACTGACATGACTGCAAAGCAGAGCTACAGTGAAGCACATTGTAAAGGAAGAGCTGATTTCCCCTTCATCCATGATCACAGGAGTCTGCAAAATAATACATGTGAAAGTGTCCTTGTGTTCTTTGGAGACACAAAGAAGCAGGTGGAGGAACAAGTCCTGCAGCAAACCATGAGCCCAAGGGGTAAAGCAGGAAACCAAACACAGAGCAAGATCAAAGGGTACCTTGGAAGGACCAAGAGAACCTGCACTCCAAGCAGTCAAGAAATTGAAGCTGACACAAAGTCAGTTAAATAAAGTGCAGAGCTCATCTGCTGTCAGCAGCAAAGGGTAGTCACTGCTGTATTTCCACCTGTAAATAAATCTATGTGCGTAACACAGAAATAGAAAAAAAAAAAACACAAAGAGCATCCTGTCACTATAAATAAAGCTCATTGTTTCACACAAGGGGCTGTTTGTATCACGGAAATTCTCAGGTCAGCTTCAGCTGATTCATCAATGTAGTATTAAAAAAAACAGCAGAAGGGGGCATAATTAACATGGCAGGGAAGGTATAAATTCCATTGCCAGCAAAAATATCTACAGCAAATTTAAATAAAACTTTTCTTTATTTCTCATATTTTTTCAGATTTTTCTGAGGACTCCACTCTAGTAAAAGTTATCATGAGCAATGGAAAAAGGGAAGTTTATCAACGTTTTTATATTTTAGAACTCTTGATAATTGCATTGAAGTTCACATCTGTGCTTTTTTTCTCTGTGCAAGGTATGAGGAAGGGAGAAATCTCTATCTGGTGAAAACATTTTATTTCAGGCGAAAGATTCTAAGTTTGACTAGAAAAGAAAGTGACACCAAATTATAGGTTGACTTGGGAAATGTGGAAATTTAGAGCTCCCTTCAATAATTTTTTTAGTGTTAATTGCTGTTAAAAATCAAAAGTTCTGAGTTGTTAATGGAGATCTTATCCACCCCACCTTAATTTTCCACGTGTTTGATATAAAAAATCCAGGCTTATAGTTCTCATGATTTTTTTTCTTTTTTTTTTGGTTGCCTCATTCAATAAAGAGAAGATCTATCTCATGTAAATGTAATTCTTTATGCATAAAATATTCCTAGTAAATACAGCTGATAAAGATTATAGTGCAGCCCAGGTGAGAAAACACAGATTTCCAGTTTAAGATGAAAGGAAGAACTTTGCAAACAGCATATGAGACATGTTGGTTATCCCCATAAAAAGAATCTATAGGGGTTTCATATCTTTCAACATCTTTCATATCTTCTATATTTTTCATATCTTTCTATATATTCAGATATAACACATATATTTAATGAGATAATTCCTATTCTTTCTTACTCAGAATTGGCCACTGAGAATCCGTCTATGGATGAATTCTATGAACCCTTCTCCTTGTATGGAGACAAAATCATCCTCTAGACGTGAATGGATTCATATCTGATAACTACAAAAAATTGCTTCAGTGGCAGTTAAAGCTTAGAATCATCCTAGGATAGTTTGGGTTAGAAGGGAACTTAGAGATCATGCAGTTCCAAATCCCCTGATATGGCAAGGAATACCTTTCATTAGACCAGGTTGTTCCAAGTGTCATTCAACTTGCCCTTAAACACTTCCAGGGACAGGACTTTAGCACCCATGAGTCAGTATCCTAAGTTTAACTGAGGTGAAATATTCTCTTGTTAAATCAGTTTCTTTTTCCCAAGAGAAAATGTCTAAGTTTTAAGGAGATTTGTCAAAGTTTTTCTCTAGCGTCATGCAAGGTTGATCTCAACTTGGTCTAGACTTTGAGACAAAGATATCATGTACTGACTACATAAACTGGATATATTACTCAGGTTATCTGGAATGAAAGAGATCAGTTAGTTGCAACTGGTCACAATCAAAGATAAAAGTCCATGCCAAACTACCCAGTGAAGATAGCTTTCTTTCGACAGCTTTGGTTTTTTTTCCCTTTTGGTTTGCTTCTTTTCCTGATTCCACGAAGAAAGTGAAGAGGTTTGGGAGTAAACAGATTTCTTCACTTGGCTGCAGACCAAAAGAGAGTATACAAAACAGGGCTTACAGGCTATTAAGATGATAATTGCTTATAGAACTGCTAAAGCATGACATCATTTCAAACTAGTTCACCTGAGAAATTCAACTTCAGTAAGCCTGAAGAGTGACTGAAATAAATTAGGAGATCTGAAAGATTCAGAATAGCATCAAGCCTAGATGAGCAAGAGGAAGCAAATCAGATAAATACATTAAAACACACAAGGTGACGGATGAGGCAGATGAAATTTTCTGCTTCTTTAAACTGACTGATGAAGATGAGAAAATTAGAAATACCCGTGGATAAGTTCAAGAACATCTTCTAGCACACACTAAAAGGGAATCTTAAGGAGAGGGTCTCAAGCATAGCCATAGTAAGAAAAGTGTCCCCACAATAAAATGCTGTGGTGCCTTTGAAAGGTTTAGTATGGGACCTATGAAGCTCTGCAAGTTGAAGTGAGACCCAGGAATAACATGGAAGATCTAACAAGAAGGATAAAGATAAGGACTTTTCAGCAAAGGGAATTACATTTACATGTTAACATAGCCATGGTTTATAAAAAGAGTTTGTGAGAAGTTGTCAAAGAAAAACAAACTGTGTGGGAAAATGTCAAGTCAATTAAAATCCTTGGTCCAACCTGAAAAAGAAACACATAAAGTAGTATTATGAGAGGAAGTATGATATAATTTGTCCTAGGATCTAACGGAGGTTTAGCAATATTTCATACGAGAAAAAAAAAAAAGACCTTATTGGAAGGTCATTTTTATTACAATTTGGCCAGCTTTAGAAATGGGTATGGAGGCATGGAGTGTTCTATTGACTTTTGTCAGTCAGTCTGAATGTGGAATCCAGATGGCATTTCATTCATAATCAAATTGTGGCATTTTGGCTCTATTCCTGAATTATCCAAAGTTATGATTTTCTGGTCCACATCAGCTAGGAAGAAAAACATCTCCCAAAAAATGAGACCAAATATGTAAGGGTGATAAAATTTACTTTGTTCAAAATGTTTGCTGCACTGGAATTCCTGTCTAAGGAATGTATAGGAATTTTGCTTATATCTATTGCCATGTTAACTTCAGTCTAGTGGCAGTCAATCCAATAGGCTTTGAATAAGTCCCTGTAATGTTTTCCTCCTGAAACATTTGGATTATTTTTAAGAAAATTCTGATATGGCTTTTCTTCGGCTTTTCCATGAACAGCTTAATGGGTTGGTTTCTGTACATTTGGAATACAGGCATTCAGGTGAATCAGCGCCTTTCCATGTCTGGAGAGGTGGATAAATAGAATTCAATGCTGTCCACAAAGATTAATCCAGATCATGTGTAGTGACAGCAAAATAAATACCATACAACAGGAGTTGCAGCAGATGAGTCATGGCCTATCTGTCCAGTCAAGTAGGAGAAAAGACACTGCAGCATCATGTCAAGGAAACAAGCTTAAGGCATCAATTTAGGGAAAAAAAGTACCCAACAAGGAGTGGGTTCCTTCTGAAATGTTGTGTCACTTTGTCTTCATTTTGTTTTTTGAATTAAGGTACTGATGCTAAAAATTCACCTGTTCTAAGATGAGTTCTGGAAACAACTTTCCCCACAGTCCAAACCAGTGTTTTCTCTGTTCTGCAGAGCACATAAAATGTTTTTTCTTTTCTTTTTTTTTTTTTAATTTTATATTCATTCTATAGATTTCCATGATTAGTACCCAAAGAATGACAGTGAAACTAATCTTCATCTGCATTTTATGAAATCATGACAGCTTGATATTACTGCAATGGGATATTTCACAGGGTATCATGGGGGCACTGTTTATACCACTGACACAGAATAATGCAATGTTGTTAGCTGTGCAGATCATCAAATTCAGGTAATTATCACTGCCACATGCTTTCCTGAAGATAAAAATATTAAACAGCATAATTTAAAATGCTAGCATGCTTCTGAATATGTCTTTTTAAAACAGCATCAGATTTTGAGATTAATTGAATGAAAATTATGAAAGTAAGGAAAAAGTTCAGTTCCTGAGTCAAAAAAAAAATTGTGAGCAGAAGAATAATTTCTTGTGTTATTTTATTGAAAATCATAGAAAGTAAAGAAAAAAAAAACCAAGATAAATAAATTCTTCCCAACCATATGGTGTGTGAGAGCATTAGTTATGGTAAAACATTACTTATATTTAATGTCTTTTCTTTTTGTCTTGATAGTGAATCAGTA
Organism: Chloebia gouldiae; assembly: GCA_003676055.1. Taxonomy (NCBI): domain Eukaryota; kingdom Metazoa; phylum Chordata; class Aves; order Passeriformes; family Passeridae; genus Chloebia; species Chloebia gouldiae. The sequence continues at coordinate 5,412,690 of QUSF01000029.1, forward strand.
GGGAAGTTCAAAAACCATTTAAAAAAAATGCACTTTGTAAGAAATGATTTAAGGTTTTAATACTTTATTTTCTGCTCTGTATTTGGAACTTCTTCCTTAAATTTTTCTGAACTTCATAAATAGTTTTGGACTTGATAAAACTGTATTTTTTTAGAATTTTATAATTAACTAGAAATAAAATGAACACTACTGTATCCAAAATTCTGCAGAAAAGATAGGGGAAATGGTGTACTGGGAACTTCTAAAACAGAAATATTTTAGCTATTTAAATACTGATTTAAATGTCAAAATTTATGCATGAATGCATGAAAATCCTGAACGTAATCTTCTAAAGTTTTAGTCTAGTCTGCTAATATTTAAATCCAGATTAAGGAAATTTGCTAGTCTAAATATAACTGGAGTTGCCATACATCATGTAAGGTATGCATAATACATTTTTTTAATCTTTTACATTAACTTTGAAACTTACTCTAGATAGAGTGGGAATCACTAGTTAAAATATTCTCAGGATGACAAAAGATCCCATGTGTTTTTAATAATAATTTTGACAACTTTTATGACCAAATTTAAATTTTCTATGCTTTGTAGCTGTTCATAGATGGTTTTTCATGTCTATATCTCTGCATGTGTATGCATATTGGTATTAGAGTCTCTCTGTGACTGACTCTAGGTTCCTCTAAAATGAAATTATCTGCTTAGCAAAGATATCTTAGAATTTAGTAGTTGCAGTAAAAAAAAAAAAAATCTCCACCCAGAGTGCTTAAGCACTGGATGCATACAAAATGCATTAATTTCTATCTGGGAAGTTTAGGTTTGTTGCCAGGAAAAGGTTCTTCACTCATAGGGTTGGGCACTGGAACAGGCTCCCCAGGGCAGTGGTCACAGCACCAAGCCTGACAGAGTCCAAAGTTTGGACAATGCTCTCAGGCACGTGGTGGGTTTGTTGCGATTGTCCTGTGCATGGCCAGGACTTTGATGATTCCTCCTGGTCTCTTCTAATGTAGAATATCCTATGATTCTATGACAAAAAAGAAGGTCGAAAGGAAAGCAAAATCTTGTGTTGACATGAAGGGTCAGCTGGTCTGGATGGGTAGGAAGAAAACAATTTACATGGGAATTTTAATTCATTGGAACATAAACCCATCCCGGAGGATATCATGACCACAAAGAAGATGTTGCAACTGGGCATGAAATCTGGCTTTGAGTATGTGACTCTGAGACACGTGCCTGGCACAGGCAGACTTTAAATGTGATGTGACCAAAGAATCAGGCAGAAATTCACTGTGCAAATGGGATGTTTGAAAAGAGATGAGAAGAATAGTTACAATTTGGTTTTGAGATAGCCAGAGGCTTGCATGGCCCAGATCAGCCCCAGTCAGGATACCCATCTGCCCATAATTCCAGAGTCACATTTCAGGTCATCTTTGGCCTGCAGTAACAGTGCTGGTTCGTTCATACCTCCTGGATCACCCTCCTTCTTGCAGCAGCTGAAGTGGAGCTGCATAAGAATCTCTTAGAAATGGTTATGACCATCCTTAAAGGACTTAGAGGAGAGACTGGACCATATGATTTTCATAAAAAAAACAGACCCTCAAAATTAGACAGCATTTTTCAACTTAGTTCTTTGTACCTCAATATCCCTACCTACAGAGTACATTTTCAGTCGTGTTGTGAATTTAAATATATTCATGCCTACAAAGCAGACAGATGGTATATTGTTGAGAACTGCTGAAAAGCATGGGAAGGAAGAAATAAATTAATCTGTCTTCAAAATAAAAGTTGAATAATACGTTACAAACATATGAGACTCTTTTTCCTTTATGAGTTATAAAGAAAGCATTTAATAAGTGCTCAATAAGCAGGTAGTCTCCTTTTAGAAATGAAAAATGCAGTGGAAAATAATTAATGACATACTAAAATAGACAGAATTAAAGAAGTTTGTTGCCTTAATTCCTTTTCTTGTGTGTATATCATATATTTAAAAGAACACTGATATAACAGCTTACATTTTTATTCATACCTTTACCCTTAAAATATGGGTAAGGAGAGGTTTGCATATTATCCCCAATTGATGGGACTGAAGTATGGTGCTATACAATTTGGCAGCTGTGAAAATTTTTGTGATCTACCAAAGGCAATGGAAATTGTACCTCTTCCAGAATGAAAACATTATTCCCTATAGAAAACCCATCTATAAAGAAATGATATTTGAATGATTGGCAAAGTGTTTTGTTGAGTTGATTAAAAAAGAAAACACTGTCTTCTTGGTCAGGGCTTCATGTTTTCATTGTATCTGTCTGAGCTACCCTACAGCTCTTGAGAATCTCACTCCTCAGTTCTGTATGTTACCTATTAGAATCATAGAATAGTATGGGTTGGAAGAGACCTCTAGGATCATCAAGTCCATCCACTAACCCAACACCACCAAGGCCACCACTAACCCATGTCCCCAAGCAACACATCCTTTTACATCTTTTAAATCCCTCCAGAGATGGTGACCCCCACCCTGGGCAGCCTGTGCCAGGGCTGCACAACTCCTCCAGTGAAAACATTTTTCCTGATATCCAGTGTAAACCTCCCCTGGTAGAATTTGAGTCTGTTTCTTCTCATCCTAGCTCTGGATTTGCGTGGCAGAACATCAAGATCTGAACATCCCAGCAGATTGCCTCAGCAACTCTAACAGTTGCTTATGTTAAAAAAAATATTTTCACCTTAGTCTGACACAAAAAAATAACACAATGCATTGCCTTAACTCTCTACAACTCATGTTTAAGAAGTCCGTTTTCCTCAGGAATCCTCTGACCTTAACTGAAATGGCTGAAATTGCACAGGCATTTTATGTTTCGTACATTAGCTGTTGTCAGTTGTGCAATACACATTCCTGAGCCTTTTTAAATGCCCAGGAAAGTCACATCACCTTTCTATACCCTCCGTGTTTTCAAACAATTGCTACATTATGAACCTTGTCTGGTCAAGGAAGTAGCAGCTGAGTCACACAAAGACTAAATTATCCCTTGGGCTAATTTTATATACCACAAGCACTAAACCACAATTACTTAAATATTTTGGGTGTAATATATACTGCTCATATATGGGTAAAAATGACTGTTGTCATTGATGAAAATGACTGTTTAATTCACTGTGAAGAAAGGGGAAGAGCATAAAGTCTCTGTTTCTCTGTGCATGTTTTCAAATTAATACCATATTTTAATGAATTCTAAATTTGGCAAATAATCATGATTTATCCCAAATTAAAGTAAGTGAAAAGGGAAAACAGCAGAACCTTTTATTTCCCATCTCTCTCCTTCAAGGTGCTTGACATCTTGCCTGCTTTTCATTTCTGAATTGCCTTTGTTAGCACACAGCTTTCTTCTTTCCCTCTTTCCCTCTTTGTGTCTTTGTGTCTTTGTTTTATTTATTTTTGTTTTTCCTCCTTGAAATTAAACTGTTTGTCAAATCCGATAATGGGTAGAGTCACAACGTAAATAGTTAATGATGCTGTTGTCTTCTGAGGATTTCTCTGGGTGTAATATCCCCAATCTTTATGCAACATACACTTGACTTGCACATTCTAAAGCCCTTCACAAAGGGCAATGCTGCTGCTTGTCTAAATAGTACATGATTACCTTGGTTAGTTTTGTGGCTGTGGTAATGTTCATTTTATGAGCTCAATCTGGTTCTGAGCCATCTGAACTTGATATTCCAGATGCCTTATCTCTAGTAGCACCAGCTCATATAACGTGTGCACATGTGTACAGTACAGGCTGCATTGGAAAGGCCAGGGTTTGTTCTCAAAGTCACATCATGCTTTCCTTCAAAGCTTAGAGGAAAAGGTGTGTGGGCATGGGGGACAAAGAGGACTGTTAATAGAAGTTCCAAATATTCAACAATCTTGCATTTATTATAGCAGGAAACTATCTGATTTTGACAATTCCTATTTTCATCACTGGAGAAAGTGACTTCATACATTACTGTTGCATTACCATGTGACACAGAAAAGAAGGAAGATAATAGGACATGGAATTAAAGCTGCCTTGAACTATTGCCTGTTTACCCAGCAGAACAAAGGAGTAGGTGTTAGAGTTTCTTCATTTACCATAAGTGTGTCTTTGAGGCAGTCATCTCTACCTGCCTGCTAACTTGGGGATAATAAAATACATGCCTACCCCACAGGGATGCTGGAATGCTTAATGAACTAATTAGTACTGTTCTGTGCTCTGGTGGGAGGTGTTATCTGTACTTCCGTTTAGAACAAGTGTAGCTAGCACTTTATCTATTGCCTGAGAAAAGAGAATTTGCTCCTCATTCAGGAGTTTTTGCATTACTTATATCAGTATAAATGCTCTCAAGCCAAGCATCAAAGTGATCACAGTAAGAGTCAGTGACTATAAACGGGAATGGAATTTGCCTGATGAGTGTGTGAGTAATAATAGATTTCCATGGATGAGTTTGTGTATGCATTTAGCATCAAAGTCTTCAAAAGTTTCTTGTTCCTGTACTGCACACAAGAGCTGCATTTTCAATGGATGGTGTTCCTTCCTAACTGTGGAGGATACCAAAAGCTCTGTACTGGAAACTGCAAGAGAAATGTAAGCAACAAGATTATAATTACCCTTTGTCTTGTGGTAAAGACCCTGAAATCAACCCTTATTTCTTATAAAATGCTAAGAATCTGTAATGGCATGGAAAGGTCTCAGAATTATGCCTCGCCCAGATTATAGTGACTCTGGTGACACTTAATGCTCAGGCACAAGCTGGAAGACTAATTCAGGATTCAGGTACCTACTGAATCACCAGGACCATTACAAATATCTCTTTTTTTTTTTTTAGTGATTGTGATTATTATTATTACTATGAGTATTGTTGTTACCACGATAACTATTATGTTAGTACCAAATTTGTGATAAATTCACTTGATTTCATGTTTCCAATCTAAGCCATCACTGCCACTGATCAGTCAGCAGTGATGACCTGATCAGTATAGAGAATGGAATCCAGGGCATTTTTCAGTCCTACAAATATAAGTGTGTGGGTATTCTAGACTTCACTGGCTGTTTTGACTAATATTCAATTGATAATACAATTCTGTGTCATTTGGTATAATGTAGATTTGTAGAACACATATCTAAAATCCTGGTCCAATAGTGGGGTTTTTTTGGGTTTTTTTTGTTTTTTTTTTTTTTTTAATCAGAGGAGGGAACACACTGCAATAAACATTATATGAAAACATTTTTCAGTGTAGCCTGATGAATTAAAAATCTGAAGATGAACACACCAGAGATGCTGAATGCAAGATTGATTCTGTTTCTATTCAAGCCTGTGAAGCCCATGGATAAATAAAGAGGCAAAACCTGGAGAGAGAAAATCCCTTCTGATTAGGAAATGCATTCTATCAAGTATTGTGTTTAGGTAGATATGGTTCACATCTTCTGTCCTGCTGTGTGACATTGCATTTTCTTCAAGACCTTAGAGTAATCTATGGCTCCAACTATTATCAAGTCCTGTGTGAAGGCTGGAAAAACAAATTCTTGTCCGCTTACTTCTTCTGACATTTAGACCATAATTAGTGAGATAACAGCTGAAGCTGTCTTTGCTTCAGGTCTTTCTTCATACTTTTCATCAGTGTTTGAGCTCAAAATGCTCTTGCAATGGGACAGAGGACTGTAACTCTTCCTCATGGGGATCTCTGTTTTGTTTAGAGAAGAAACTAGAAAGGCTTGAAAGTGGGACAAGGCTGTCCTAGAAGCTGGATATCTAGAGTGCAAATCCACTTTAATAATCATAAACCTGATAGTTTCTAATGGAAAGACGCACAGGCCCAGACACCTGTCTTATAAACATTGGTAATTAACTGAGACAGGGACACAGGACCCTTGCCAGTGCCATGGGGAGGGAAAAGCACTGCCAGGAGAGGTGGAGCTCACCCAGTATTTCCACCAGCAACTGAACGGAAGTGGATATCTCTCTCCAGTGACTTCAGAGACAATCAGAGAGACTGTGGACCCCGTCTCCATTCAGTGTTCAGAGCCAGCAGAGTGAGAAGCTCATATGTATATGTATTTTTATATATGTATGTGCACACTAACTAACAGCCCCACAAGTTTACTTTGTCATACAACTTCATATGGAATGGTAGAGGACAACAAAATATAACTGAGGTCCTTTTAAAGACTCTTGCATATTTTCTTCTTGCAAATCTTCTTGAATGTGTTCAAGCAGAGTTAATCTCCCACATCTCTCAGATATTTTGGTGTATGATTGAAAGTACTTTTATAGACATGGACTTGTACAGATAAAGAAATGTATTGATCCCTGGTGCCTTCTCCACAGCATGGTAGGCTTTGTACCTGAGACCATTATCCAACGTGCTGTCTGCAATTAATCTTTTGGGCAGTGTGTGATCACCCAAGGTGTACAGGGCTGGGTTTCAACCAGTTAATGACACTGAAGGGCGTTGTGCAGGAGGAAGAGAAAGGAGTACCAACTCGCCATTTGTTTGCTATGCCTATCAGGAAAGAGGCACTGGCAAAGATTGTCTGGTGTCCACTGATGTTAGGGTTTCAGACAGGGAAAAGGAAAAAGCACAAGCCCTCCAGACTGAGTATTAAAAATGAATGTGTGTCTTTTCAATGTATTTGTACAGGAGGGAAGAGGGAGAAAAAAAAAAAGGTGAAACATTCCAGATGCTTGCCTGCAGTAAACCATTTCTGGCTGTTAGTTCTAGTAGGTCATTACTGCATTAATTTGGTGTTTAATTAAATGCCTGTGCAACAGACCATTTATTTGTTATCTAATATTAGCTTTAGTTCTTATCAATTAAATGCTAGCTGAGGGCTTGATTCACTTATGTTTTATGTCCCCTTACACTCTATTTTTTATAAACAAAAAACAAGGACTCCACACAGAGAAAAGATTTACACCCCCAAATTTCACAGTGTGTATAATGCAATATTCTGAAGTGCTTAGGCAGAAGATGCTGAAACAAAGGCAGGGTTGTTTTTTTCATTCTTTTTTTTTTTTTTTTTTTTGAGAAAAGGAAACAGGCATCTTGTTTTCTAACAAGTGAGAAACTAACCGAGCTACACAAAAAAAAATTCCTCTTACAGTGTATTTCCAATGATGGTCTAAGCTGGACCATGAATGCATCTAAATTTCTTTGTGAGTTTTTTTTTTTATTCTAGGAAATCTACTTATAACAAGTGACTTTCTGCTGGGACTTCTTCTAGAATATAGATTTTCCTCTCCCCAGAGCAGAGGAGTACCTGCTTCTTGTTCAAAAAACCTCTGCCTTTCACAGATGCTTATTTTCTTGCAGGACTTACAATAATTTTTAATGTTGAAATGTCACTAATGTTGGAATTTTTGGATTTATTTGTTGCTCATAATAGTTTCACAAATATTGTGTCAAATTGAATCGTTGCCCAGATTATAGAAATATTTGGCTGTTATCTCAGAGGTTAAATTTTCAGAACATTGAGTCCAGCTGCTTCCACTGGAAAGAGCTGGCTAAAGCAAGTCCTGACTAATGGCTTCAAGCTAAAAAACAGATAGATTTAGGTAAGCTGTCAGGAAGACATTCTTCCCTGTGAGGCTGGTGAGGCCCTGGCACAGGTTGCTCAGAGAATCTGTGGGTGCCCCAACCCTGAACATGTCCAAGGCCAGGCTAGATGGGGCTTGGAGTAACCTTGGATAGTGGAAGCTGTCCCTGCCCATGGCAGGGGCTGGAACTGGATGATCTCTAAGATTCCTTCTAATCCAAGCCGTTTTATAATGACTAGTTGAGATGTATGCTCTTGGCTGGAAGAGTCTCTAGAAGTCTGTCTCACTAAGCCTTCAAAGTAGTGTTGTCATTCCTGTCCTCTTTTATGTGCACATCTTTCCAGGAAGAATTGTCTGGGCCGTCCTAGCAGATTGTCTTTGCAGACAACGCCAAATCTCTCTGAACACCTCTGGTCAATTTGGATTGGAGGCTTGACTCATCTCATCCTGCATCTGATTTTAGTGTACTAGAACAAGTACTATGGTAGTACCTTTACTACAGAGCACCACTGATCCTACAAAATCAGGCTGAACAGAAAAGTCCTTGCACTCCATTTCTTACTTGGTGCACTACACTGTGGCACATAACCTGTTAAGTCCTGAGTCTTTGACAGTAATGGCCTGTTAATTGGGTGAGAAAGACACTTTAGAAAAGTAATTATTAAATTTTATTATCAGAGTGCACCTTCTTGTAGCGGCAGCAGTTTTCTTACACCCAGTTTGGAGGGTATGCTTTGATCAGTAATGCAATCTAAATGAATAGTCAGATCTATCTAGCTATCTCAGAGTCTCAAGAGTGGTGACTTCTATTTTGGCTGTCTTTCTTCTACGATAAATGCTGAACACGATTTAAGAATTGAGCCTTTTCTGCTTTTCTACTGTAACTATTTGAATCATGTCAAATATATGTTAAATTATACATCTAAAATAAATTTCCTCTGGATTTTATGAAATTCATTCTTTCAGTGAATTTGAAAGCCACTTTTCTAACAGGTGTGGTAAAGCCTAGTAAAATCAAATTGACCTCACTGTTTCAGTCCTATTAAAGTCTGCATTCAGAAGTCAATAATTGTAAAATTGTTTGCTGCTGTTTTAGAAGCAGTCACCTTAGAGTAATATTTAAAAAAAACCCCACAGCTGAAATTCAGGGTGCATTCTGAACATGATCATGTACTTTATATAATGCTTTGCAATGACATAGTTAAGTTTAAAATAATTTATTACAATCTGAGCAATGAGGCAATATGGATAAGGTAAAACCTTTTGTTTCGCAGATGATAGATTTATCTTGTATGTCATCATATTATTATTTTGGTTTCATAAAACTAAATTTTTTAAACAGCTTGTAAGAAAGCAGTGGATAAAATTAACCTACTACATGGGTACTTTTTATTTTTTTGCCTACAGTTTGCAGGCAGATACAGTTTCACAGAAGCCAGAGTGAGATCATAATTCAGCACAGGACTTGACAAAAAAAAAAAGGAGTGCACTTTCCAATGACAGCAGAGAAGCTGAGAAGCAGGATCATCCTTAAGAGGTAGACATTTGTTTGTCTCTGAGGTATTGGAAGGCATTAAATACCGAAATACTTTGGGAATTTCAGTGCTCTACATAGAGTCGAATTGGATCAAATTGAATTGAATCAAATCAACTAGATAGCAGTCTTACAGAAAACAGCAGATGTTTACATGATTTGGTCAGCTGAGATCCAAAGTCTGAGCCACAGCAGTGACTGAGAAACACCTAGCAAGGTCAAATCTTCTGGTTCCTAATAACATTTATATGAGTACAGCCAACACAATTATCAGACCGATAGGGACTATTCTGTCTACTGAAAGACATCTTTGTGTGGCATTTAACAAGAGAAAAAAGAAAGTATGGGAACAAAGGGTACAGGGAAAAGAAGGAGTACTCACTGAAAAGGACTCACAAAGCAAAATTGATAAGGCAAGTGGGACCGAAGTAGAGAGATTTGGGGTAATATAAAAAAGTATATCTCTGGGTCTAAAAAATGTGGGGAGCAGAGATGAAGGCTCCTGAATAGATCTGGAGAACAGGCTAAAAGATGAAAGGTGAAAATCTCCCACATCATACAATGCTGATGGAAAATACATTCATAAATGTAGAAAGTCAGAATGAAATGCAAAGTTAGCCTGAGCCCTCACTCTCCCCTCCAATGCAGACTCCATAGGCAGATCCATGCGCAAGAAGAAGTTAATACAGAGGACAGATTGCACAAAGACAACATTTCAATAGTAGAATGAGTAGGAGACCTCAAAAACAGGGGAAAAAAATGAAGACACTTTTAGAAGGAGCTGAATGCTCTGTATTAAAGAGGGCTGAGAGAGTGAAAAAGTCCTTTACTCCATCTGATGAAAGTCCCTAGTGAAACAGATACAGTGAGGAAGGGAATGTATGCTCCAATTAAGGTCTGACATGAAAGGACCAACACATCTCCCTTGTGAGCACATCCAAAAAGCAAAGTGAAAACATTCTGGGGATGGAAGTTCAAGGGGGTCTACTCTGTCGAATCTCATTAGATCCAGATTGATATCAAACTGGTGGATGTTTTCAGAATTATCTATGTCAAAAATGTTGACAATTCTATGAACTACCAGCCCTTTTGTTTCTGTGTACTGAGTATAATATCACCTCCCCATCCCCTTTTCTGCTTTTGCTTTGCAAATACTTACCATGGGGTAGTTAATATATCCTACACCTAAAATCTCAGTGGACTTCAAGCATTAAATTTTGACTATAAGGTAAAGTATAGGAATTTAATGCTCACCTCACATGTCTACTTCCCAACAAAATTTCTGCTTGTTCTTGACACAGATGAGCTGATCTAATTAGCTTGTTTCCAGTGAAACATATAAATAAACATACACCCCACTTCTGTGAAAGATGTCAATGAGGGGAGTAAACTGAAACCTTATGCGCAGCTGTAGCACTGGAGCTCTCTACACAGAAATGGTTTTTAACTTCCTTAATTTTCTAACAATTTTAGCTTTTGTGGTAGTTTTGCCATTAATGTCAACGAGTAGATAGCAGAAAGTAGTCTTTTTTCCAAAAGTTAGGGAAATGAATGGCATATAAAATATTGCTAGTGCAAAGGTTGTCATTTAAACACCACATAAACTGAAGGAATGAAACATGAATGACTTTTATATCACACATGATTTGCACAAAACTGTGTTACATACAATTTGGAGGGTTCTCATTTTAACAGGTCAGTCTTCAGTAAAGTATGACACAACATTTTTGTCCTCACTAGAGGGAAGTGTGAGTGTGAGTTCTCTTCCCATCTCCATGTTCCTGGATCTCCAAATAACCTCAATATGACAGCTGAGGTATGATGCAACTAAAAGACAGATTATGTCCATTGTCCTTTTTTATTTGCACTGCTTTCCCTTTTCTCATGTGGGGGAGGGAGGAACTGGTAGCAGGAGAGGAGCTACCATGGGTAGATGTCATGGATAATAATATCAAAACCAATATATTCAGATATCAGTATTCATAGCAAGCATGTTAATACATTTTAAAGAAAAAGAAAACAGAGCATGCCTCCAAACCTTCCCTGGCAATGTGTCTCAAAACTTCTCATTTCTCCTCTAAGTGGTTTTAAATAAAGGTAACCTCACATCACTCTGACATAGATCATCAATAAGGGAAAATATTATTTACGTGACTTTTATTTCACGAGGACTCTTTCTACTGATGAAGGAATTGCTATTGCTTACCAGAAACATTAACAGCTCTTTTCTCTCTTGTCCTCACACTCCATGTGCTGCATGGCTTTGTTGTCCATTTCTCCTTCCCAACTGACTCACCACCAGCGTTCTATCAGCACTGTTATTCCAAGAGCAGTGGCCCATAAAACGAAGATAACAAATCCCAACTCCCAGCAAGCTTTTCCTTGTCAATGAGAGATTAAAAATAACAGTCAGGGGCTATGCAATGATATTTGCAGCTAACTTTACAAATTTCCATCCAGAGCATCTGAGAATTTTTGCCCCTTTCTAATCTTCTGCAATAGCTTGAATTTCCCCTCATTAGGTTTCATTGCGCAGGACAAAAAGGTGGCATATGGTTTTCTGCTCAGAATATATGTCATTAAAATAGGTATGCAGGTTTTCATATTGGTGTAGCTCCCTACACAGGCAGATTGAAAGTATTTTAGGTAAGCTCTAAAGTTATATATGAAATATTCACTCTGTCACCTTATGATTCTTTTTATAAATCACCATGCAGACTCATAGGGAAAGTGAGGGAAATGAAAGTCCACATCCTTTTGCTGAAGATGAATGTAAGTAAATAAACATGTAATTGAGATAGCAGTGTTGTAAAGTCTCTTTACCTTTGTCCATCTGTTAAGAAGGCAAAGCCTTTAGATATCCTCCTTTTAATTAATTTCCTAAAACCCCTCCTAGATCAGACACATTTGTGAATAGTCTAATAATGTTCTGCCTTCTAAAAGCTCTTAAAATTCTCATAGTTATAAAGACTAAATTCAGGTCAAATCCCAGGCTGTTACTCACTCTCCTCTAAAACCCAGTGTAAGCATCACATTAACCTCAAGGCTCTCCAGATAAGACGATTCTTTGGTAGATTTGCCAAGGCATATTCAGATTGACTTGACCTTTGACTGCAAAGTGTTTGTATCTCAGTATATGTAGTGAATCATTTTGAGAGAGCTATTTAGCACACTGTTTCTAAGCAAGTTTTCTGCTTAAATCCTAGCTATCCCAGGTTTCTACAGTGGACTGTTCTCCTTGCCTTATAAACAAAGAAATGTGGCAGGAAAGAAAAAGTTGAAAGCAGAAGATGAAAGAAAAAGAAGAGCAAGAAGAGCAAGAAGAACAAGAAGAAGAAGAAAGCAAGAAGGAGAAGGAAAAGGAGAAGAAGGGGGCAGTAGAGATAATTAGAAAAAGGAGATAACAATTTCAGTAAACATTATTTTTTCATTTTTAATATATGTCACATTTACTATTAGAATTACAAGCATTTGACTCAGGACTGAACACTGACAGAAGATCAGAGGTGGCTCCTGATTCTTGCTGAGTGCAAGAAACAGCAAAATCTAGCCACACCTTCCTCTAAGTGCTGGTATGTAATGTCCAACTATATATGAAATTTTTGTTGTTTTTTTTTTTTAAGGAAAAGTCTCTAAATATTTCGCTAATCATCTTGTGAGTTTGGATGAAACACTTACTAATTACAAATTGCCCTACTTTCTAGTGGTCCAAGTAGCTGATTCATGGCTCAGAATATCTTTGTCTACATCATAAAAATCCTGTTTATCCAACAGACCTTTACCAATGAAAATTAGGGATTAATTCAATAAGTCCTAGTAATCTATATCAGTTACTACAGAGGCCAACTTGTACTTATGACAGTTCAATAACCACATTATTTTGAAAAGATATAATGAAATATAGAATGCATTTTTTTATTTTTTCTTTTTGCTTTTAAGAATCAGAATCACAAAATCTAATTTTTATTTCTGTTCTCTCTGTGCAGAATTGGATTTGTGAGGGTCAGAATGAAGATGAACACTAGCTAGATATTTCAGCCAGCCAGTATGTAATACTAAAGACAGGCCACTGCTTTGCCATTGTTACTGGATACACAGTATCCATCCTCAAACTCTAGCTGTACCAAGCCAAAAGTCCCTTCTGGATTTTCAGCCCTGTATTTCATACCTGGATGCTTTATAGTAGACTAAACTTGAAGCAGAAATCCATGAAGAGCAACAATTTGGATGAGGCATTGGGATTAGAAGAGGATTTTTGATTTGGTCAATTAACTGCAAACAAATTCTATAACAACCTAAAGAGCAAAAATATTTTTTTTTTTTTACACTGCCACACAGAGATATAACCTTGCTCCCTCAAGTATGTGTTTTCCACATGGCCAGTGCATACAAGCTGCTGAACTACCAACAATTCATGTCCAGAGCTTCAAGTGACACTGAATACACTCAAAATTGTTCTGTTAGGACAAGAGATCCCACAGTGATTGACTGACACTGAATTTTGTCCTGTCTTCCTAAGGGGAAAATGAGGACAAAAAGATACACAAAACAGAGAATCAGAAATGCAGAAGAATGACAGACATTCAGCTTGCAAACTGGGTCTGTCATAGCCAAGGATACAGCCCTAGGGGTGGGTTAACTTCATGGTCCACATCAAATGTCTCTGCTGTCATGGAGGCACAGGTTTTTGGCTGGCATGAATGGTATGCATAGATAATGCTCAGGTGAAGTGACTTGTAAACACTTATCTATGACTGAGCTTTCTCACTGATGGACGGCAAAAAGAATAACAATAGATACTGTTCTGTTTTATCTGGGATTGAATGGAATCACTAGATATATATTTCCAAAACACACTTGGAAAAATCCCTCTGTAGATGGAATTAATGAAGATTCTTAATTTTTTTTTTTTGGTACGTTGTACATTTCCATTATATTTCAGCAGAAAAGTCAGGGCCAGTTGAAAGGACAGCAGGAAGTAACAATGTGAAGACAAAATCTCAAATTGTGGTTGCATTTATATATAGACATTAAATCAGATTTTTTTTGGAAAGTTAGTAAGAGTTAAAACTAAAACAAGCCAAACTAACAACCCATCCACCAGAAACACTGATTATGACCTGAAATAACCTGATAATCACAGTAGTTGCTTGAATGTTAAAGATTTATCCTCAGATTTCTGCCCATTAGTACATCCCTGCACTACTTGTTATGGAATATAGAACTTTAACATTCTGTAATATATCATGTGAGCATCTTCACACCACCTATGATTTTTGATGTACAGATTTCTTAGACGTGACATTTTTTCAATGGCCATCTTTCTTTCTTTCTTTTCTTTTCTTTCTTTCTTTCTTTTCTTTTCTTTCTTTCTTTCTCTTTCTTTCTTTCTTCCTTCCTTCCTTCCTTCCTTCCTTCCTTCCTTCCTTCCTTCCTT
>QUSF01000029.1:5430703-5467978 GCA_003676055.1 Chloebia gouldiae
AAAAAGATAGCAAGAAAAGCAATTCGTCTACACTGTGTCTTTGTGTCTTGGCCTAAAAGGGAATGTTTTCTCTTTTTCCATGTCTCTAACTTTTCTTCTGTGCTAATTTTTTCAGAATCTGTGCAGCACCCCAGAGTCATCATTATTTTTCTTTACCTGTCCTTCTGTAATAACCTGAGTTCGTCCTTTTTTTTTTTTTTTTGGTTAGTGTTTGTCAGACAGCTAAAGGTCATGTAAAGTAAGAATGTGAACATGTGAACATAACCGCCATTATGGCTTATCTTTTGGGTGAAACTGCATTTTGGTGCACTGAGGTCTGAACCCAAGTGAGAAAAGGCTTCTTTTACAGTAAGGTGGTTGTCAACAGCAAGTTATCTCCTGTTGGTCATCAAAGAGCCTGTGCAATGCCTAAAATGAATGTTTAGAAGTGTTGCAATGGAAATACAGAAGTCTGGGGTGGAAGACACATCTTTGACAATCTTGAGCTATGACCCAGCAATCGTACAGGGTGATTTCAACCCCTTTTAGACCCAAAAAAACTGGTCAATGGATTCATCCCATGCCTTGCTGACTTTTACATAACAGTTTTTATTTAATTGCTAAGTGCAATTCTGTGGAGGAAATCTTTCACTGATTATATATCAACTCTTTCTCTAAGTTCTACAGCTGTCTGATTTATAGAGCTATATAAAGCTTTCATTAAAAAACAAACAAACAAACAAAACAACAACCAAAAAGAGTTATTCCATGGAACTCCTTTCTTTTCTCTTTTCCCTAGGCTCTCCTAATAATCTGTAACATTATTTCATTCTATGAAAGTTATCTGGACCTCATTAATAAAATTTTTCATTGAATAACAGAACTGATAAAGACCAATGTTCTCTGGACCATATCACTTTCTCCGAGCTACTCTTTAGTGGATGTTCGTGAGGTAGTACAAAATACTAGTTAGAGTTATCCATCCTCAGAAACAAGAATAGAAATTGATCCTTATACAAAAGAACTTAGAAAAGGGTATTGATCAGATTATAAATGAGGTCTGAGAGGCAGGACAAGGGTAAGAAAACTTGATACTTCTGTCAGGTCTCTTTAATGGCACTGCAGATCTGTACTCCTCTGTCAAGGCCTGCTCAAAATTACACTGAAGTCAGTGGAAAGAGACCCATTAATATTGATAATTGATTTTAGATGTGACTGAAGAGTTGGGAGAGGGTAGAAATAGTCCCTGGTTTCTGCTGCAATCTGTCTGCTGTTTCTAGATGCTGATGCCTCCCACTTAATCTAATTCTTATCTCAAACCAACAAAACTCCTGCCCAGCCAGCAGCTTTCTCTCAGAATCTGTTTCTACTCTAACTGCATTCCCCTACAAGCATTAAACTCTTCTCAAAACTCTGCTGCTTCTGTGTCTTACATTACTGACTAAAAATTATTTTCTGTCTGTGCTGATATATTTCCCTCTTTTAGTTAAAGAACTTATCTTCTTTTCTGCTTCTGTGCTATCATTTATCCTTGCCTGCTCCCTTTAATTATTTTTCAGTCTTTCTGCATGAATCCCTATTTTAATTCTGCAAAATTTTCTTACCAATTCTGCCCACACTCCTCAGCTGTCTCCCAGATATTTACACTTCAATATTTTCCATGTTAGGTTGTGCACTACTGTTTTTCTCACTCTCCAAACACAGCAAAACTACTTTTTTTTTTTTCCCAAAATATAAACTAACTAGATATCTGTGTATTTTTCCATTTGCACCTGTGTATCTGTTTTTCTCCTCTATATATTCATATTTTGTGTATATATATATACAAAAATATATCCACATCCATCCTCACAAAAACACATACATTTTGAATCCTTAGCGGATATTTCAAACTGTTAGAGAAAATGTAGGTATTTTCATGGAACAACTTTTTACTGAAATATTTCTTGTCAAATTGGCGAAGCATTAGGAAATATACTATAGGATTCAACTCTGATTTTGGGAAGGTTTCTAGGAATAGAATAAATTACTTCTGGCATCTTTCAGTTTACACAAACCTGTAGTTATGCTGCTAATGTGTCCATTCAGATTATATCTGCAGAGAAAGAGTGAAAAAGGACTTAATGACATTTTTATTTTCTGAACAAGGAATAAGTTCATTTTATTTATCAACATTCAACAATATATATTTGTCTTGAACCTTGTATGACCTTCCATTTGATTCTTTCAGGACGTACTGCGCATTCAGTATAGATTTTACTGCATCAATAATAAAAAACTCATTTTACTTGAGCTAAGGAACAGCCACATCCTAAGCTTTTTAATAAAGGGATTAAAAAGACAACAGAATAGCTCTTGTATGGGAAGATATATTTTATCTCATCTTTTTCCCTAAGTTTGCTGTGAAATTCATGATTTAGTCATGTGTTTATTTATCTGCCATGGACAGGGACACTTTTGTCTAGACCAAATTTCTCTGAGGTCAATTCAAACCATCCTTCAACACAGAGATATAGGTCAAGAGCACCAGGTTCAAGAGTCAGAAAGACACAGCCAACTTGTCAAGCTGCCCAGGAGGGCTCACAAGAAGCACTTCTCTTCCCATTTGGTTGAAGAACAGTCACTTCTAGCCTGTAGGTCAAAATCAAGGCAATTCTCTTAGAGAAGCAGCTAAATCTTCCCTTGTCCACCACTAGCAGTGACACCTCCATGACCAATGTTTTTCCATCACCAGAATATTGCCACCTTGTGCTGTGCAGGATAATTTAAAGTTTACTGTGTTTACGTCTTTATTTTTATTGTCAGAGTAAACACTTAGACCTGCACAAGCTTTTTTTGTTGAGGATCTCTGTAATCATCAGAAACCTCTTTCAGTGAAATAAGGTTGGGAAAATCAATCACTGAGAGTCTGAGCAACCCACTAAAGAAAATATGTCAGGAACATCGTCAAAAAGACAGGGACAGAGAAAATAAGAGAACCTGGGAATGGTGGTCACCCTTCTAAATAATTACAGTCCAGGAGAGGTGAAAGACTGTATTTTATTTAACAAGTTAAGACTGGGTTTCATATATTTTGGAAAAGCATTTCAGGATTTGGTGCTGGATGCAGCAGGAAATTGCATTCAGTGGTTTTGGAGGTCCCCACCAAATTTTCCCTGTGACAGGTCATTCCATTATTGCCCACTAAAAGTTTCTTACAGCTTTCTAAGAAGCATCCTACAGTTAATTCAGAGGAAGGATATTAAACTAAATGGATCACTAGTTTGACATATTATGTCAATTCTTATGTTCTTAGAGATGCAAACATAGGACATGACAGGACATAGGTTTACCTTACTCTCAAGTGTAAGAGCTTGTACTGAGAGTGGTAAGGGAGTACTGGCTCAGGGATGGGGGAAACTGCCAATGGTCACACCATTTTGTGGCTGCTCAAGAACTGAGACAGAAGTTTACTTTGTAGCAGAAAGCCCCATGTACACTGTAAAAGCTGTTGGCCATGTGACAACACCATATTCTTCGATGGGCAGAAGTAATTTTCTTCTGTGACTATATTTGATTTCAATTAAAAGAAGACAGCTTGCTTCATCTTTCCTAAAAGTTGATATGGTGTATACCTGAGTGAACTGGCCAATTTCCCTTATAAATTATGTATAAAATCCACAACTGTATTCTCTCTCAGAAAGTCAGAGGAAAATTAAATTTCTCTTTTAGCCTATATTTTTTCATGGTTCTTGGGATATTCATTTCATATTTTCTGCTCATTTTTATAAATGTCTTATTTATTCAAGCTCTTCATGGAGGAAAGTAATGCCACGCATTGCTGATTTTATTACTTTGGACAGTTTACAATATCTCTTCAGAACTTAACATGTTAATTGGTTTAAAAATTTCTATGAATTTCACCCATGATTTAGGATTGTAGATTCTGATGCCAGGGAGACTGGAAATGCCTTCTGTGGTCCCACTGGGCTTTATCTAGATGTGCATAGTTCTTTTCCTTCTCTATTCCTAGTAGAGATGTGAGGAAAATAAAATGTCACTGTGCAGGTTCATGCCCAGTGATAGTAGCTAGGGCCAAAATTAAATGTGCGATCCCAGTCCTTCATTCTGTCTTTTAAAATGTGGGACATCCACCCACTATTATTACCTGCCATGACACTCCAAATTCTTGTTCTTGTGATTAGCTCCCTGTCCCAAATGTAGGATTCTGCTTCACTTCAAACCATAGATCCTCTGTATTGCACATATAAGGTTTTTTATATTATAGGTATTGTATATTTTATAGTAAAATACGTGACTACAAGCTTTATTGATCCTATCTCCAGTACATAAATGCCACCAAAAAATGGGCTCTCAGTGTCCCTTTCCACCCTGCATGAGTCTCAAAATAAAACCTGGGAATACTTCAGTGAGCAGGGGTAGATTTCTTTGGAACATTACAGGTATATCAAGTTGTGTTTGACTGGAAGAGCAGCAGACTTGATCTAGGGCTAGAGGCCTGCAAATAAATAAGAAAACACCCTATATTTCCCATGCCACACTCACAGGCTGTTATTTTATGGATAATTTCTATAAGAAGTTGCAGAGCAGAATGTTATCTATGACCACAGTGATACGCATTTATCCTTACATACACATATATATGTAATGTATATTTTTATATCGAATTCTGTATAGCACAATTAAACTACTTACAAGGAAAAAGCCAGCTCTAAATAATGCTACAAAACAATCAATTTTCTGTAATCAAGTTTTGAGCATCAACATGGCTAGAGCAAAAAAATGTAAGTCTTCCTTGCTGTTGTGTTAAAAAATAACAAAAAGTCCCCCAAACCAAATAAAATTTTCTCTTAAGTCTCAAGAAATTTAAGCTACCACAGTATATATAAATAATATCTGTGACTAATCACCATTCCTATGTTTTCTTTTTATTTAATTTTGTTTTTACATAACATTTTAATGGGTTTTATTTATTTGGCCTTTGAGACCTAGGATGTCAGTAAAATATTTACTGAAGGTAAAAGTGAATAAAAGAGAATACAAGTAAATCTAAGAAGAGAGATTTGTCAGCAAGTGGCAAGGGCTCTGCTGTTATCTAAAGGCCTCTTTGAATGTCAGGTCAGTCCACACAAGTCCAAGTGGAGATATCAGGTGGATCTTTTTAGCCTCTGACCTTTGCTTAAATTTTTGGGTTTCTACTGCCTAACTCTCCAGATTTCCTCAAATGCAATGAACTCATTGTGTCTGCTGGAATTAAGACCTGAATCCCTTTGAAGTTGAGGGGTCTTCTACCTTCAAAAAAATAAAAGGGTTTCTGACTCTGTCCTCTGTGGGATTTCTAGAGCATGCAAACTCACTCGTTACATCTGTAAGCCATCCACTCTATTTAGCTCCCCTTTCCACTCAGATATCTATCAGGACTAGATATCTGTCTAGGTTCTATTTACATTACAATACTCAGTATTACTCTTCCCACCATTTCTTTCCCCAGGTGAGAGCAGAAGCTGAAGGAAGAGGAGATACCTGCTTTCAATACCAAAAATGTGCTTTTCAAGTGGCAAGAGAGGGAGGCAGTTTCAACATATACCTTCCACACATTCTCTTACGAGTATTTTCAATTTAATTAAGACTGTTTTATCCATGAGTAATGTATTGGCTCTAACATCTACGTGCTAATGTTAAGTCACAGCATATCCTTTCCTTTTCTTAGTTCATGGATTTGCTTTCTCCATTTGTTCCTTGTTGACCAGGAAAATTGCTGAATATAGGGCTACTGACTGAACATATATATCATTGGTCATAACATATTATTGGGGAGTCTTTACAGTCTTGGCTATGACTCCCTTTTAACATAATATTGCAGGTTTTGAAGGTGAGGGTGGTTTATTGTTTTGGAGGCTGAGTTTTTTCTTTTTTGAGTTTGGTTTAGATTTTTTTTGTTTATGGTTCTCTTTTTTCTGTTTTTTTTCAGTTTTTTTTTTTTTTTTAAATTTTTTTTAATTTGATCTCTCTTAGCAGCTGCCAGATAATGTATATGTAACTAATTTGTGGGGTTTTCCAAGCATCTCAGCTATACTGGGCATGGTAGCTCAGAACCTTTTGTTAGCTATCCACCTTTGCTTTGTACAGCACATTACATAATACTATGTAGTTTATGCTCCTTTTGCAAAGGTTACCAAATACTTGCAGTATGAGTTTTGTTTACCTC
This sequence comes from Chloebia gouldiae, assembly GCA_003676055.1. Taxonomy (NCBI): domain Eukaryota; kingdom Metazoa; phylum Chordata; class Aves; order Passeriformes; family Passeridae; genus Chloebia; species Chloebia gouldiae. The sequence goes on from QUSF01000029.1 coordinate 5,436,891, forward strand.
ATCTTAATTCTCATAACTAAAGTTAGAAGGAAACCTTTCTCCTGGAATTATGCCTCCATTTGCCTCTGAAATTTTAGAGTACCTTTTAAGTGAAAATTTGAAAGACAAGGTCCCTCATGAACTTCATGAAGATTCACTGAACTCTGATCTTTATGTGATGATACGAAGTTTTGCTGGTTATTTTTTAGTGATAAGGAAAGAAAAGGACACAGGAAAAAACATGGTGGTGTGCATGTTTGATTCCCAGAAGTAAAGGAAGAAAACAAAGACGCAGATAAACCCCCACTATAAAAGATCAAAACAGATGGAATTATATCTTAAAGCTAACTCTCTGAAGGAGCCTGTGCACATCTTCTATTTAGGTCTCATTTATTTCATTATCACTCGTTGATGTGTTTCATGTAGGACAGAGTTTCTGAATTAAGTAGAATTTTAGCTATATCTGAAGATCAGGATCATTTATAAATTGACAGGCTAAAACCCTGTGGAGAATCTGGCAAAAAAGATTAGTTATGTCAGCAGTTATCTGAATTACAGGAATTTTAATTATTACTGTTATTATTGACAAAGGGCTAATCTATCATGAAAAAAAATATTTCAACTATCAATTTTTTAATATTTTTGTAAAAAATTGCTGTAGTAATACCAGAATAATTTGATTTTGAGTAGATACAACAACAACAACAACAACAACAACAACAACAACAACAAAAACAACAAATATTTTCACCACAGCCATCCAGAAGAATTTTTCTGGATTTTATTTGCTAGCCTGGTATTTGTTTCCCAAACAGTAATGGAAAATAAAGGAGAGTTTAGCTGTGGTTTTGTTTGTTTGGTTGGTTGGTTGATTGGTTGGTTTTTGTTTGTTTGTTTGTTTTTGTCATTGCAATCTGTAAGCCTATATATACATGTAAACTAGAAAGGATTTGAAACCTGACCATTTCACAATATTTTCTGAGACCTCAGTTTTGTAAAACTACGGTATTGCTAACAATTTGTGGCTTGGGTTTCTTGCCCAGGAGAGATTAAAGTATGTCTGAAGCAAGTATATAGAAGTCAATTTTTAAATGAATACAAACTCCTGGAAATTTCCCCATCTCCTGTCTTTCAAATTCAATCTCCATCTTGAAGTCCAGCTTTGTTCTGTCAAAAAATTCCTCTTCCATTTGGTATAGTGAATAATCTTAATTTCATAATGGAGTGTTAAGGGATAATAAACAATCCTCACCATTTTGTAGGTATGAAAATAGGATATATCCTCCCCATTTCCATATAAGGATCATTCTCTCTCAGGTAAAGTATCATTATCTGCACTGTGCAGTGCAGAAGGGGACTGATTCCCAGAAGCAGTGTCACAAGAGCACACCTTACAAACACATTTTCTCCTGTTTTAGAGATATTTACTTGTTTTTCAGTTGCTCTGCTGAAGTCTAAGCACTTGACAGGTAATATAATAGGCATGCTTGAGTAGGACATCCATTACACCACAACATTTCAACTTGAGCTGGGCTGTCTGAAGAATTATGCTGCAGCAGAAGGAATTTACAGCTGCACTGGAAATAATGCCACAGTAGTCAGTAACCCTCTAATCTTTGAGTATGGTGACAGAATAACCAAATTGGATCTCAGCTGCTCTGGAGCTGATGTACTAGCCATTATCTGACACTGGTGCCAATTGATGAGAGTTCTTTCCACAGTCAATCCCAGTCAACCCAGATATATTCTGTTGTATAGGTTGGGAAAAATGTCCTTTTAATGTCATGGGTGCATCTCATTCAGAGGTGCTTTTCATTCATTAGCATTGAAAAAAAATGGTGTTTAAATGGTGAATAAAGATACTTTAACTACTCCAGGTGAGACAGATTGGCTGTGTTTATGGTAGCGAATTCAAATGCCTGGGCTCTGAAACATGATAGTATTACAAAATGACTGGTCTGTTTCCTGGCATGGATAGGTTTCAATTTACAGTCTCCCAACTGGTTTGGAAAGTGGTAGAGTTTACCAGCATAAAAACAGACAGCTCTACGCCAGCTGGCCTCAGAGTCCAGAAAAATTTAATTTACCAGTACAGACATACCCTTTGGGTCCATGAGCTGTCTGGGACTGAACTCAAGTTAATAAGTCTTTCTACTCAGATCTGTGCTTAAGTCCACCTGGTGCCACACTGTGCTAGGGGAAAACAATCCAGGCATTTACCCTTTTAGTCTTCTGCTTCAATCCATTTTTTAACACACACAACAAAACAATAGTGAAACAGAGGCACCTCCATGATGACAAGTAAAAACTTAAGTGTACTATTTACATCTAAGAGAAGCCTGAATTTGTCTTCTCCTCTCCTCCTGTGCAGTAGCCCAGAATGGAGTGTGGGATTCTGTCTGCCTCCAGGCAGGCTCTGCATTCAGTCCATGGGAGCTTGCCTCTCTTTCTCAGGTCTGCCTCTGCCAATAACTAGAAAGAGTTAACTGAGGATGTCTGCTCTTGTTTTGCCCCCTCCAAATAAAGCCTTTTGGAAAATGCTTCTATAAAGCATTATTTCTACCCTTAGTGTGAGTAGAACTAAGTAAGGAATTGCAAGATGTCTCTTATTAATTATAAATCAATATTAATTGTTGTTATACTCAGAAGGCTTACATGAAACAGTGTCAGGACTCCTGCAGCCAAAGACTTTGATGTCATGTGTGTCCCAGCTGGTTAATGGCTGTCCAGGGCTGCACCAGTTGCACTGGGGATGCTTTCACTGGAAGTCACAATCCTGGCTGTAAGCACATGTGCTTTTCTCTCCCATCTGCTGTGGGAAGGTCTGGTCAGAGAATTCACATTATGCTGGCTCACTGAAGCTTTCCCCGACACATCATGCTGGCTGGATTTGATTTTAACAGACAGGCACCCCACCTTTGGCAATAGCTTTTTCTTCTGTGAATTCAGTTGAAACTGAGCTTGTTTCTTCTAATGGAAGAGAACTAGGGAGGTGCACTGAATAAATATAGAGCCACTCATTACAGCAGTACTGACCGTGCTTGACTAGAGTGTACTAACACCATGACAGGCTGCTTCCAACTTTTTCTGATCACTGGAGAAGAGCAGGGGCACCCAGAAGAAATATCTTGTCTCTCTCATGTGGGTTTCCAGGCCTAAGACTTAAGGCAAAAGGCAAATTCTTCATGGAAAAGTTGTCATGAAACATCAATTTTCTTTCCTTTTTAAAGGATTGTAGCTAAAGCAACCATCAGATCTTTTGTTCTACGGATCTCATCTGTATCCCCTTCAATTCAGCTAAATCATTAAGGCTTGCTAGTCCCAATCCTCCTATATCCATAGGACCCAGGAGAAGCTGCTGCATTGACTTCATGGCCATCTTGGGAGTGAGAGACATTTTAGGAGCAGAATAATGACAAAATGGATGTGAAACACATGATGAAGGACTGCATTGTGATAACTATAAATCGTCCATTACACATCATCCTTGTTAAAAGGCTGGGAAGACCAACAGATACAGTAGCACTTTTAATATGCTATTTTGAAGTGCCAGAGCTTTTTTTTTTTTTTTTTTTTATGCCAGCACTATGATTTTTATAAAACCTGACTCCTCATATTAAACTCTTGGTGATGGTAATGCTGCTTTCCTGTCAGGAAAGAAAAGGCGTGCTTATCTGCCAATGCAGCTAAGGCTGCCGCTGCTGGCACTGCTCAGTGTAAGTAACATTTACCCCTGCACACAGAGCCGTGTGCTAACCTTCATCACAGGAGAGAATTTCACACTGCACAAGATTTTACATCTTGTGCACATCTTGCCAGTTAATCTTTATGCAATGCAGGGTTTTCTCCCTCTCCTTCTGCAGTTAATGGGTGTTGCTAAATGATGTGGCCAGAGACTTCTGCTAAATGTCGTGCTTATTGAGAAAAGAAATGCTTCTTTATGATTTATCATCATTCCCAATTATGTTTCTGTATAGAAGATAATAAGTAGCACAAAGGAGAAACTGAATGATACAATCAAGCACTGGTACTAGAGTGGGAACAAATTAGGTGCCATCTTCATCATAACAGTTAATTTGCACCCTCTGAGAGAGTGGTGTAAGTTAACTCATGTTTGCTGAAGAGTGTCTTGGGATTCTCATCTGCATGCAGCTACCAGGGAACTTCTGATGCTTTTTAAGTTATTACTCTGCCATGAGTGGTTTGTGTGTTGGAGTCCTTCTTAACCACATTAAGGAAGAATAACTTCCAAAATGGAAGTTACAAAGTGTGTTAGAGGCAAAGGTGCTGATATAAAAATGTGGGAGATTGCTGCTCAAGTTTTCCATTAAAGTGCGAGTTTGATGAAGCTGGGGTGCCTATTGCTTTTGGGCATCTGTCAGAGAGGGAAGTGAAAGCCTTATGGAGCACTGGAGCATGTTATTGGCAGTGTTGTAGGCAGGGGAAAGGATTGCACAAGCTGCTTTTACACTCCTTTAACGTGTTCATCTGGATGGGCTGCGTTTTGTCTTCACTCAGAGAACAGGGAAAGCAAAGGGGTGGGTGGCGAGGAAAAGTAAAATTACAGGGAGGAAAAGGTGGGAGAAAGGAAAGGAAGGCAAAGCAAGGTACAACTTCTAAAAAAAGTCACTCAGAGTTTATATTTTGCTGTTTTTTTTCTCCCAGACTTTCCAATAAAAGGGGATAATCCTATCAATACAGAAATTTACTAAAACCAGAGTATCTGAATTTGATCTTTCCATTCTCTGTTTTTGAACTGCTATATTCCTTATATTACAAGAGGATAATTTGCTGCTTGAAGTCAACCTGGCAGCATTCAGTGTAACATGACAGATGATCAGAAATACTGTAATCACCAGTCCAATGTCAAATGTATTCACTGAGGACAGGCTGAATGAGATGCAAAGCAAACTTACTTTGGAAATGTTGATCAGCCTAAAAGAATTTTAATAAATATGCATCTGAACTAGTTCTTTTGTGTCCCTAAATGAAAATAGTTCTACTTTGTAGAAAATAAATGCAAACTCAGGAAGTTCTGTCAAACTGACAATGATTTATCTGACTGATGCTCATTTATGTTCCCTTTATCAGAAAATGCAATCCATACACTTCTAGAGTGTCACTACTTTTCCTTCCATTTCACACTGAGATTTTCTACGTTCAGTAAATAAGTCAAACAAGGATCATTAAAACTAAAAAATTACCTACAAAAGGTGTAAAAGTAAAGTCAAAAGGTGTAAAACTGTAAATTTACTAGATATTATAAACTCTTAAATGATGTCAAGGATGTTAAAAAATTTGTATTAAAAAAAAGCAGGGATAAATTGTTATTGGAAACAATGCTATTAATATTTTAAGAATCTGTAATCTTAATATAGTTTTGGTTACAAAATAATGACTATCACACTATAAAGGACAATTGTACTCCTGGATATGCCATCATTCAGATGCAACATAAAATTGAGGTGCTGATCAAATGTGGTCATGGTGATACTGGGATAATTAAGAAGTACTTTGTGTGTTCAAATTTTCTTGCACCATCAATTACATACAATTAATTACTCTGATTCAGAAAGTCTATCTGTGATTATGGATTTTTTTTTCATATATTTTACTAAAGCACAGATAATGCTTTCACTGAACTTTGAGCAGTTATTTCCTGTAAATAACTGATAGTTACAAAGACAGATTAAATGGTTGGTTTTAACTTGGGAGCATTAATACTAAGAGTGTGTGATTTTGTTATACACTGAGTGTGACTTTCAGAAAGCAGCACATAGAATCTGTTTTAAGATACAGTTTTATATTTCTAAATAAGCCTTTTTCTTTGTACGGCAAAAGAGTGGGTACAAAGGACAGAAAGTGCACCAGGCGAAAAGCTGTTAAATACAAGGCAAAAATTCTTCACTGTAAGAGTGACAAAATGCTGCAGCAAAATTCCAGGAGCTTTAGAGAATTTCCGTTCTTGAGGACAATAAAATCATGCAGACAAGGCTGTGAACACCTCATGCATGAGAAATGAAGGGTTTCTATTTGAGCATGGCACTAAGCTGGATGTCCCACCCAACTGAAATTGTTCTGCAATTCTGTGATTCTGAAATTTCAGGTTATCCCTTCCCACAGCCAATGTGGAGGCATCCAGGATTTCCAACCAGAATGTCATTTACCTCCTGGGCAGCCAGGTTCAAAGTGCAGCTAATTCACACTGGAAGGACTTCTCCACAACAACATCCCACTGCTTACTTTTGACTAAATAGCTTAGCTTACAAACCTGGCTCAGATCCTAAACTAAAACTCCAAGAAGAACAGAAAATTTGCTGATGGATAACAGAGTTTCTGAATGCCTCTTTTTATTCATTGTAGTCTTCAAAAGCATTATAATAGAAAAGTATGTGTTTAATGTAAATTTTTCATTATAGAAATTTCAGTCTTACTTCTAATCCTCTAAATACTTAGTTTGGATCTGGCCATGACTCACTTCTTTCTCACAGAAAAAAAAAGGAGCTGTAAAATATACCTTTCCTAAACGCATGTAGTAGAGACTAATTTGTTTATTTTGATGTTCTTTTAGACCCTTAAATGCAAGCTGGCATGCTGAAGTAAAGTGATGATAAAAAGCAGATAATTTTTGAGATTAGGAAAAGGAATTACTGCATTCAGAACATCTAGGAAAATGGTACTATTTAAAGTCATTTCTCTTCCTTTTCTCCCTTGAAAGCACGTCTCCCCCCACTATTTCTGTTCCTGCTGTGTATGAGTACTACCTTGCTGTCTACCTTTGTTAGGTCTGTGTAAAAAAAAAGACAATCAATATTTTAAGAGACCTTCTTTTAAAATAAAGGCTAAATCAAGAAAAAATAAGAGTATAAATAAATTATGAATTCTGATCTTGTTCTGGAAAAGCTAGTGCCATGTAAATTTAAAGCCAGTGTTGTAGCATTTTCAAGTTGTGTTTGAGAAGTTACAAGGTGTACATCTCACTGTTTTATTCATCTGTTCTGTGGAGGGAAATCTTGTTATTTCAAAAAAAGTCGTTCCTCTATTTATATTCTTAATACTGTTGTGATTATTGCTAATAGCAGTTTGCTTTTGTACTTTGGGTGTTCCTTCAACACAAATATGATCCAATAGGTAAAGGGATTATGTCAATTAAAGAATTATTTTTGATCCATCGCCTTAGGAGCTGTTGCTAAGAACAAAAGTATCCATTTGATATATATAAGTGTGAATGCCTAACTTTGGCCAAATATATTTTAAAACGGTGACTCCTTTTTAGATAAACTGAAGAAAAAAACGGAATGTCATAATTCTTTTCTTTAGAGCCAAATCATCACGATAGTTGCTGGTAAAACAATAAAATTTTCAAAAGGTTTCATCCACAGCAACCTTAAGTTCACAAATGTTAAATCAAAAAAGCACAGAGGTTTTCACCTTTTGGGGACAGTATTTAATGATCCTCAAGTAAATTCATTTGGTCAAAATATAATCTTGCACTTATTCTCTATTTTAAGAGCAAACATGAAGAGGATGTTCAAATATTATTTAATACAAGAAAAATATTCTCTAATTTAAATTTTATTTTAATTTAATTTTAATTAAATTTCAGCTGTAATAAGGAAAGGGCATGAATGTTATAACTGTACAGAAATACTATAAAGTGAACCATTCCTCTTATTCATCCTTGCACTGAAGTAGCAGGCTTGGTTCCCAGACTGAATACAAAGTTGATGGTTTTATATTAAACATGACTGTGGTGTAATTGGAATTACACACGCATATGTTTGGCCCAATGACTTTATTAACTTTCATACATAAGCAATTATTGAAAAGAATATTGACAGCTCTGCTTACTTAAAATGAACTGTGCTTCCTGTTTTTCATCCTTCTTGGATGAGAGGAAAGGGGGAAAAAAGGGAATAATTTTATATAATTTGGCCTATGCCCAGGTACTGAACACTTTGTTATTCAATTTTAATTAAAAGTACTAGGAAAGAAAAAGGTTGGGTTTTTTTTTGTTTGGTTGGTTTTTTGTTGGTTTTTTTTTTGTTTGTTTGTTTGTTTGTTTGTTGTTATTGTTGCTTAGCAAAACATGAAATAAGCTCAGGGTTTGCTTTCTGCAGCTTCTCTCTCAGATGTGCATTTTTTTTGTATTTCCATATATTAGTCAAGACTCACTGCCACAGTGAACCTTGCTGCCATTTGGAATAGTATCAGCTTTTTGTCATCATGACTATGACAAAAGTTACTCTTGGTATTTGAATAATGATGAGAGAAAACTAAGCCTGGTCCCATCTTGTGTAACTTGAGGGCTCTGCGACAGAGACCCTCATTTCTCAGTGGTCAGCTGCAGTGATAGTTACACTCCCCTTTCTCTCCACGATAAAAAGTAGGCACTCTCAAGATGTAATTTGTCTGAGCCGTCACAGATATCTATGTTAAAATTATATGGACCTCTTTTCATAAATTATAGGTTCCTTCCATTGATGCTGGAGGGAAAATAGGAGTGCAGATGAGACACAGATGTTGATCCTCTGAACACCTCAATTTGGTTAGATAAACCCCTAGGTACTTTCCTGATTTTACAGTTACTGTAGCACATTCATGCCCTAATTGAGGTCAGGGCTCCATTTTGTGGGTACAGTCCCTAAGAATAATGGGATCCCATTTGTATTGATAAAAAACAGTGTCCTAATAGACAAGATGAACAAAGTAATATGGAGATAAGGTCATCTGCCCCAGATTAGTGGCAGAACCTTGGAGAAAGCTAATGTTTTTGTTCAGTACCCAAACTATAAAAATACATTACAATTTGGGAAAAAAATTGCTGAATATGGCTTCACTGCAATCACTGAAATGGCTTTCACTGCACTAATATAGTGTTGTTGCATGATGTCTTTGTTATTAATAATGCTCCTGATGGGTGAGGTCCTATTGATGCTGACTGATACTAACCCACACTCAGATTCTTCCTTCTAAGAAGTGACCTCCATACAGAGTGAGACACAACCCATGTGGATCAGTTTTTGTCCACACCATCATCCTAAGAGATATTTTGTTCAGTTGCATGTTCAGCAGGAAATGACTTCTGACCAAAAACTTTGTAGGAGCTGGGACAATGGGAAATCATGGACTGAACCAATGAACTGGCAGGTCCAGACACATAGTCATCTGAAAATAAAAAGGTCTGGAAGGGAATGAGCACTTAGAGAAGATGGAGTTCCCCTAAGGTGGAAGGGAGAGGATGATGCCTTTAGAAACCAGGGACATGGCAGTGTGGAAAGAGAAGAGCTGATGTATGGAATAGCTGCCTTTGATTGATGGTTTAATAGGCAAGCATAACTGCTGATTGTATTGGCAGAGTGGATATATGGTAAAGCATTAAGAATAGCCAAATTCTGGTGATTTACTAGTCACAAATACTTGCAATAAATATAAGAAAAAAATCCTGCATAGAAGATGCAAAGGGCATAAAACCATGACTCTAGGAAATTTCACACCTATTTTCCATTGTTTTCAAAAAAAAAAAGTGCCTAGAATGATAATTACAGATTCATTCAGAATCTTCCAGAATTATTGATAAATGATGATAGATTACACCAGAAGAAAAGAAAAAAAGAAAGTAAGAAAGAAGAACATAAAAAAAATTCCACTGTCAGTTACTTGATAATTGCAAATCTACAAAAAAAGATGAGAGGGGAGTGGAAGAAAAAAATCCCAGACTTGTATCTTTATTAGGAGCTCAAAATGTCACATATAAGCAAGGAATACTACATAAAATATTAAGCGACTCTAATGCTGACTGGGAAAATTTATAGAGTTAGAGCTGTCTGTCTTAAATCATGCCCTCTAGTTATCTGTGCTTCATCTTGCCTAACTTGCATTCTCTTAGGACTCTGTAAGTTTTTATTTCTGTGTATTTATAAAAAATTTACAAAGGATTAATTTAAGCACTACATTAAGATAATAGTAATAATAATGATAACAATCTGAGATACACACAGGAGTGGGAGAGAGATGTTGCAGGAGGTAATGTTTATCAAACAGTGGTTACAAAGAAGTAGCTTTATTTATTTCTCTTGTTCATTTGCTTGGTTTTTAATGAAAACTGATGTTTTCACATCTAGAAAAGTAATTATTTCTCACTTTGGCAGTTTGTTGCTGTGTTATGAAGAACTGCTCCTGTTTATCATTTCGGGTGAAACTAGCCTTTCATTACAGCTTTAATAATGATTCTCTACCTGTCACTGCCACTAAAATTGTCATCAATTGTCATCAATTGCATCTGACTAAAGTATATGTTTTGTTGTTTGGTTTGGGATTTTCTTGGTTTTTATTTGTTGTTTATTTGATTGTTTGTTTGGTTTTGTTGTCTTTTTTTTTTGTTGTAGTTGTAGTTTCTTTTATTATTTTTTTTGACAAAAATGATGCAAAATAAATAACATATTCAAGATATGGGAGTGTAGTGGAGTTAACTCACTTCACTCTTTACACTTTACACTTTAGGTTCTTAACCTTTATCTCACAAAGTGTCCAAAAACCTTGAAGTTTCTAGGTAAATCCAAGATTTGGTGATTTTTTGCATGTCTTGGCTTAATTAATTAGACAGCTAGGTAGCTACCCGTGGCATTACTGTTTTCCCAGAGAGTGTAAACCCATAGGTGGGATCTTAATCTCCAGCACTTCACCTCAATAAGCACCATGGACAGAGAAGGGCCAAGCAGGGGAAACCACAACGTTCCATGAGGAAGCAGTAAGAGGAATACACAGTTTTACACGTAAGAGGAAATTATCTCTAGAGTTGTGTCATGGTTTGACACAGAAAAATAATCTTCTCGGATGGAAGAGATCAGTTTGGATATTGACACTTGGGGTGACCAATTGAGGGTGGGCACGCCTCTGAGAACACAGAGGGGTTAAAAGCAGCATTCCCAGGGGATCTCACTCTCTCTGGATCCGGTCAGGGTTCAGTGCAGGACTCTCCCCTGCCCGGCCCGTGGCTGGGTGGGGGAGGGGAAGGCCCACGGCCTGGCTGAGGTAGGCCGAAGGGTGGAGGGACTGGAACCGGGCTGACCCTGCAGATGGAAGGGTGGAGAAATCTGGGATGTCTCTGTTTCTCCCCCCCCCCCTCTCTCTCTCGAAAGAGACAGCGATGGTTTGCCAGCAGAACTGTGGGGAAGGAGGAGAGCGGGGGGGGGCCCAAGGCCACAAGGTGCCAGTGTGGGAGCTGGAGACCCGGGCAGAGAGCCAGCCAGGGAGTCGGGACTTTTAACCTTCCTTGGAGAAATGAAAGCTTTGTGAAATTTTACTCCTCCTCGGCTTGAAAGAGAGGAAGAGAGACAGCCTGGGACCCGAGATGTTAGAAGGAGAAATTCTGGGTGAAAGGAGATGATGGAGTGGCTTTTAGCTGGACTTCTTGTTAGCCATAGACTGAACTGATTTTCTCCTCCGAGAGAGAGACTGTATTTTAGGAGGATGAGCCAAGAGACCTGCTTCAGCTGCTGAGGAAAGACAGGAGTGGAGCGGGGAGGTTCATGGGGGAAGGTTTGTGGTGGTGCCTCTTGTCTTCAGAGAATTAAAAGAGAAGAAGATCTCTGTTCCTGAGACCCTCGGCCCCAGGGGAGGAAGAAAATGGGGGGGACTGTGGTCCCAAAAAGTGGAAAACTGAACTGTTGTTTTTTCTCCTCTTGGCAGAGCATCCTTGAAAGGAAAAATCCTAAAAGCAGTGGGTCCATCCATGCATTGGTGGTAAAAGCACTGTGCATAGAAAGGAGAGGGTCACACTGGCAGACTCTCTCTGGGTGGTGCCATGTGTGACATGGAAACACAAGAAGTGGCAGCTGTGTTTCCTGGGGGTCTATGGTGCAAGGGAGACTCCGCTCACCCCTGATGGATTTAGTATTGATTATATTGAAGGGTGAATACTTGAGTAAGGGTCCAAGTCGTGTCTCACTCTGGTTTGTTGGAGTTGGGTGGTGGGAGGAGGAATGTTTTGGAAGGTTTTAATTTTGGATCTTGTGTGTGCTTTTCTTTCTTTTTTTTTGTTTTATAGTAGCATAGTAATAGTAGCTTAATAAAGTTTTTTTTCCTTTTTGTTATTAAGCTTGGGCCTGCTCTGCTGTTTCGATCACATTTCACAGCATTCAATTGAGAAATTGCATTTTCATGGGGGCGCTGGCATTGTGCCAGTGTCAAACCATGACAAGTTGAGCAAAAAGAATAAAGACATTTCTCTTTGCTTATAGCAATTTTTTTTCTGAGCAAAGAAACCCAAATTTTCAAACTCCCAAATCCTCAAATCCTCCATATATGTCCTTTTTTGCAAGGGCATGTTACAAGGAACAGCAGGATAGGAGTCAAGTGGGGGACATGAATGTGTTGACAGTAATGTGAACTTTTAACTTTAGTCAATTCTTCGTAAGATTCTTAAAACAAGCAACAAATTACTTTCAACTAGGTATCTTTTGAGAGAAAGAAATTGTTAAACTGGGATTTACAAGTTCAGATGTCTAACTTGGCTGAAATAAAAATTCTGTCCATATAGAATTGATTTGCAAAGTTATTACTGTTGTTTTCCCATGTATTTGGAATAAGAAAACTCAGACTTAGAGGGAGAAGACATGCAGGGAACGTATGAAACAGCCCTTCATAGATTTCTTTGTAAAATGCATTCCCCTTACAATCCTCCACATGATATCTCCAGGCTATAACTCTCAGCATGTGTTCAGAATAGTCAGTTCAGTCTCTATCCCAGACACAGGGAAAACATTTAAAAATCTATCCATCTTAATTTTCTTTGTTAACAAAGATATTCTGGTCTTTCAGGTTTTTGGGTTCTTGTTTCAGGATGAAAGTGATGTGAAAACTTTGGATTTGAAAACTCAGACCTTTGACCAGCTTATTTTTCTTATTGCTCTTTTATTTTCATTCTTAACTGTGGTATGGAGAGATGGAGTTCCTTAGTAGGTAAATTGTACACATTTAACCTTGTACAAGCAGATGAGAAGACAGTTTCTTCATGGAATTTCTTTAAGCTTAGTATTACAAAGAAGTTGGAAAAAAGGGAAATATTATTCCCTGGATTACGGATAAGGAAATTAGATTAAAGGAGTTAATTTAAAGAAAGAAATCCAGAAGCACAACTGTGGTAGAAGCAGGAACAATTTGTCACAAATTATCCTTGGCACTCTGTCTTCAAATAATTCCTTTCTTATTTTCTGAAACCTAAGATAACATTTGTGGCACATGGCCAAGCCTGAGAAGATCCTTCCATTGCCAGTGAAACCTGAATGTGCTGTCTGCTCCATGGCCTGTCAATTCCAGGAGCCCTCTGCCATAAATCACACAAGGATGGGATGAGACCTTTCCTATGCACTCTATAATGCACAGGATTACCTGTCTAGAATATTTCCCTGTCTTCCTTAAATACAAAATGGTGCTACTGAATAACAGGGATTCTTGGAAGAGAGGGAGGGAAAAGAAAAAAGGAAAGAGAAGAGACAAGGTACCACCCCATTTTGTAAACTGAAAGGACTTTAGCTAATGCTCCATAAAAACTGGCTTAATATACAGTTTTTACAAAGCTTCAGTTTTTTGACAGATTAAGTGCTATTAAATCACTTTGCTCTGAAGGCACTAAAAGGTCACAAGATAAATTAGTTCAGACCGTCTTAGCCTACTCCTCAAACGTTGCTTCACTCAGACGAGAGAGGAATGAAAAAAAAGAAAACTGAACTGCAAATTATGACCCCCTAAATGTCTACAGGATGCGAAGCTGTGAAGAATGACAGTGCCTTGTCAAAAGCAGGCAGATGGGCTTTTATCAGCTTCCAGGGCAATTTTCTTCCCTTTTCTCTTTCTTTTTTTCTTTTCTTCTTTTTTTTTTTTTTTTTTTTTTTTTTGGGTAGCTGTTTTTATAGGAAAACGTTCCCTTCTGAGAGCATTTTGCATGTGTTTTTGGTAAGGCTGGCACTTCATGCTCAGTGGTGTTTTATTTTTCTGTTTTTCTCAGGGTACCACTGAAATCTGACAAAGACTGCAGTCGTGTGTTTTTACCAGTACTGTCTTCTCTATACAGATTGATCACTCTGCCCTCAGTGAAGTTATTCCAGTTTTGCAAGGTCAGTGTAAATGGGATCAAAACCAAATCCTTGATGAAGCTTTCAATGAGTTACTGATACATTTTTGGCTTCACCCTCAGCAGCAATGGCCCCAACCTTTGGGAATTGTATAGTGACTCTGTTAGGGGTTTAATTTCACTCCAGAAAGCAGAAAAAGATCGGTACTCAAGAAGACTGTCCTTAGTTCACCCCACTGGGGCCTAAAAGTTGTCGATGGCACATTGTATTTCTGTACTGAGCGTTTGAGAACAGCAGGGGATCTTTACATTCAATAGGCCATGAAATGCATTACTTGAGCACAATTGATGAAGAAAGGATGGAACAGTGACCTTCGCCTTTTGGATTTCTTTACATTTTTATGGATGAATGTCATGACTGTCACATGTTTTCAAGTCTGTTTTTTCCATTATAATTCCTCAGGGTGGCTTTTTTTTTTTTTCCCTTTCTTTCCATTTTGTGGATCTAAACCTTACTTCCTACTCACTAATGACTTGCTCTCAGCAGCTTGGAGGGCACTGATTCTCTTTGTGCTAACCACCTTATTTTACAGCTCAGAATAATCTTGACTCAGCAAAGTACTTAACTTTGTCCCCAACTTTACATACACAAAGAGTGAGAGTAAAGTCAATGGAAATTATTTTGGCATATGCTTTGTACTTTGCTGCACTGGGTGTTCCTGTGTATTAAAAACCTGTTGGTATGACAGGACCTCTCCCTCAAAGCCCGTATTGATCGCCTAAATCAATCTTTATCACAGATAGAGGAGTAATCATGTAAACAAAGAAATACTGGGTTCTCCCCCCAAAAAAATGGAAAACACTGTTTAAATGAAGCAGTTCCCTCTTTAGCAAACAACCTGAGAGCTCAAGTAAGTAAGTGTACAACAACTTAAGGTGAGAATGTTTGCAACAGCAGTGTAGGAGTAAGGTGAGATCAAGGACAATCCAAAGCACAACTGAAATGCTGGCACATGAAGACTTAGCTTCTAAATCCAAATGTCCTACCAAAGCTACTTTCTGGTCCCAGTTTCCAAAAACATGAATCCATATGGAGAGACATTTTTTCCCATATGGAAACAACTTCAACATTAAACATGTATTTTCTAAGTGCAGAGATTTGTTAATGCACAAAAAAAATATACAGAAGGGTTATAACAAATATGCTGAATGAGGGAATATTTCCATGAACATTTTTAATTTCAGTTATTTATTCAAAGGAGAATTCATGAACAGTAACAACTTGGGGAATATATTATTTTCAACTGGATTGTATCTTCTGGTGATTATACATTCACAAGTTATTTATTTTCCGGCAAAAAGACTAACAGTATTGAACTCTGTTTCTTTTAAAACGATTCTTTATATGTTGAATCCTGTCCCTTAGCAAACAAGTAAGGATTGACACCACTCTAAACCTGAACCAGACTTTCCTAATCACAAACTAGACATGTAGAAGTAAAACGTGACCTTCTCTGGACAGTCATCACCATAGACAAGAAATGAAATTATAGTTTAACACCACTTCAAAAAGGACAGCTACTTTTGCCTAATCATGAGACTAAGCTTTTCAATCTTATTCCCTAAAGGCTTCTATTTTCCCATTAATTTCAATGGTCTTAACTCTTGGTCTGACTAATAATATAGAATTTCTTACATATTTTAGAAAATTAATTGATTGGCAGTTAAGGCACTGTCAAGAAAATACATCCAATAAATTTTCTTCCAAGGAAGGAAAGGGAAAGGGAAAGGGAAAGGGAAAGGGAAAGGGAAAGGGAAAGGGAAAGGGAAAGGGAAAGGAAAGGGAAAGGGAAGGGAAGGGAAGGGAAGGGAAGGGAAGGGAAGGGAAGGGAAGGGAAGGGAAAGACCTTTTTCCAGTAGAAATAAAGGTTTTTGGGGTGGATTTAACCACTTTTTTCATGTGAACTGTTGATCCTCCTGCAGGAATTAAGGATTTTGCACTGTAAAATTTCAAATTTTGATTAAAAATCATGGGTTTGGTCCCAGATATCACCTAAAACTAGGAAAATCTGTATTTAGTTTTAAAGCATGAAATAATTATGTATAAACCACAAAGAGGATGTATTTTGAATCACAGTAATGACTCAGAAACAGGGCCAGCCATGGCACCTGACTCTGAATGAAACCTATCAAGACTTTGTAAATTTCTGATGAGACATATGAAAAAAGTCTGAGGTTGAATAAAATAAATGATAAAAATTAGGCAGTAGCAGTTCAGTTGGACTGGAGCAGCTTGGCTGGATGATATAACCTGAGTGCCAATCTAGTTAATTTGCACACCTGATGTGCTAATATGGTCGTGTTGACCCTTGCTCCCATTCTGTTACATCAGAGATTTGTGTATGGGTTGGGCTGGGTTACACAATTTTTTTTCTGAGGTGAAGATGCTCTCATGGATGCATTAAAAACACTGTTATTTCAATATTAGTTGTTTCTCTGCCCATGTCTTCAGCTGATGAAAGATGAGATAGGGGAAAGAAATGGAAATTGCTGAAAACAAAGGGAATGCCAGGAGGAAAATAAAATGTTTCAGTGAGACAAAGCAAAGAGTAAGAAGCAGAGGAAAGGGAGGTAGGGAAAGTGGCAGTAAAGAAGTACATGAATGACTGGAATCAAAGAGGACTCCGACAATACTCCATACTTGACCTTTGTGCACTACTATCAGCTGATCTTTTCTTATAGTTGGAAGTGATATTACTGTCTCCAGTTTGTAATCCTATCCACAGACTTCTATAAAGAAGTTTGACTCTGTCCAGAAAGTTTGATAGCTATGGCCTGTGTGAGTCAAGAAGCAAAACCGGGGTTATCCAGTGGTTGTCATTTACACAAGGCTGTCATTGCACAAGGTGAGGAAAGTGCAAAAGAGAAAAGATGAAAATCAAACTCCTTAAGTTCAAAGCAAAACCAATTCCCCCCCTCCTCCAAAGTTTGTGTAGTATTTTGTCCATGACATTTTCATCACAGAAGATGGCAATAGGTCCTAAAATCCATACTAAACCACAAATTCCTCTCTGTTTTATGAAAAACAGTTCCAGTAGAGGAAACACTATACAATCATGAAATTGACATTATCTGACACAGTAAAACTTTTATATGATCTTGTGATTTTATAGTCAATAAACAATGTGAAAACAAAATATATTTAATGTGAGGTGGAAATTTTACTCTGCTGTTATCTACTTTGAAATCTGCATGTTTTCTATTTTATTTTATATTTTTCTTTGTAAACATTGTTGCATAAATTTTGAACTTTTACAAATATTAATTTACTGTTTTAATTTACCTCAATAACTAAGAAAAAGATTTTAGCAAGTAAAATTTAGCTTATTTAAACATTTTTGCTCTTTAAATTAATTCCACTTCTTAAGAATGGGCTAAAGTTCACTGACTACAAGAGAGATGGATTTTCTCATTAGCACTATGAATATTTGATGTAGTATTTTTGAACAAAGACCTCTGAGCTAGGTAAATGTTAGTCAATAAAGAAGCTTTCTGAAAGATTACATGCGGGCTTGTCTGCAAACTGGACATTGCCTTTAAGAAAAAAGGTCTATATGATATTCTAGCACTGATTAACATGCTGCAAATTAATACACACAAGGTAGTGTCAACCATGGCAAATTATGGAGCTAAGAACATGTAAAGCAGAAGAGAAAAAGAAAAAATGGTTTCTCAGAGATTGAAGTGGCTAATTTTGTCAGGTAAGAGCCACAGAGAAAGCTGGTGACAAAATCACTTAGACTTACAGCACCATTTAATACACACTGAACATGGAATTACAGTGGCATTGTCTGAACTAGGATGCACTGGAATAATCCACCCTCAAGGATGAATTTTACTACCACAGTGAGTTAGACACAAGAGCTCACCCAGAAAAAAAAAACTCTGTAGTGTATCACAGAGGGCTCATATGTGTATATACAAAATATGATTCCAGCCTTTAGCCAGTGGAGAGCAGAGAGACTGGTCCAAGTTGTGTTTCTGAGCACCTAAACTGGTGTCAGCTCTGGATGATCTCTAGTGGAGCTTCTGCCTCTCTCCATTGATATAGATGTCGGCTCAGAAATTCCAATTTTGTCAAAAGCAGCTGGGTCTAACAGCAACAGGAGGGCAACAGCAGAAATCACTTAACAACCAGTGAAGAACCTCAACAGCTTACACTGGAGCAGTTTAAGCCCAATTTGTTTTCTCTGACATGTCCATGGAGAGAATGTGAGCAAGGAAAAAAATTAGATTGAGAAGACATTTTCTGGGGATTTCATATTTAGTTCAATAATCTTGTTTCTTTAGGTTTCTAGATTTATTTATCTTTTTCCTCCCTCTCATATCCCTGTCTCTAAAGGTTTATATCCTAATTGTTCTACTTTTATTTTTTTTTCTGATTTCCCTACCTTCCCTCCCTTTTGTTTCTCTCATATTTTTAATCAATGCATGTCATTCCATTCCCCATTACATAAGAAAAATAAGAAAAAAATCACAAAAAAGATTTTTTTTAGTTCTTAGGTCATTTGCTGTGCAAATTTCATTCCTAATTAGATGGCAGGTTCTCTGAGAACTCACAAATTTGAAGAGTACATGATTTAGCTCCAGTCCTGATTCAGCCCTCTAGGCATAACTGTAAACAGAAATTCCTGGGTGCTAATCCTATCACCTAGGAATGATATTTCTGCTACCAAAAAGGAATTGCATACATGCAAAAAGAGGGAAGGGTAGCAAAATCTCATTATAGTCAGCTTCTCAAGCTACTTCTTAAGACTAATATAAAATCAGGCAAATAGATTGCTTAGCCCTGTTATCAAAAAATATGTACTTGTGAAGAAATAAATATATTTTTCCTTCAGTGGAGTGTCAAAATAAAGTTTTCTTTGTTTCTTTATGACAGAGATAAGCTTGAACAAATCTTTGCTTTCTGCACAATCCTAGGCACTACTGAAGTCAATGGGAACTGAGACAAACCAGTACCTGGTGGCTATTACAATTTTTCTTGTTATTTTATCTTGCCCTCCTGGTCTGGTCTTTTGATTCGCTCTATATTTTGCGGCTGTCAGTAAGTTGTTAATGTGTTATGACATACTCATCATATCACAAAGGAAAAAATGATTCATATTGGAGATCATACCTATCACATAATCATACATTGACTATAGCAAATCAAAATAAATTATTCCTTAGAATATGCATATACATTCTACACTGACTATACATGAGCACCTGTGGGCATGTATGTGTGCAGGGAACAGTAAAATAAAATTAAATTAGAATTGCATGGAACTGGTGGTTGACATATTTCAAAGGTAAACTATTTGAAATATCTCATTTTTTGACAATATCTCCCCTCTTCCCTTCATGTCAGGTTTGCCTGTGTCTAAAATTTCTGGGTCTACCATAGCTCACATGTACACACATATGCACACACACATATTTCTCCTGAGGAAAGACTTTAACTTTTGTAGCAAAACTGAAGAAAGCATGTCATGAGGATGTTGGGGAAAAAAAAAAACAAACAAACAAAAAAGCTTCCTTCTTATAATTGTATTTGGATTCTGCCCAAAATTCACCCTCACTGCCTTTTACTCTTGACACATTTTCCCCATGGAGTCAATTTTTATTATTATTATTTTTTAAACAACTGTCAAATTCTAGGTTGTGCACCTCCATTGCTAGCCTGGGATTCCAAGACTCAGAGAGCTGTGACTCTATATTCATGTCAGTATTAAATAGGCAAGGCATTTAAAGACAACTGTGGCCAACTTTTTCTTTTGATGCTATCTTGGGATTTTTTAAAAAGGGTTTTATATAAGACATCAAATTGTTATGAGGAATGTGGCTGTGCTTTTTATAACACAAGAAAGGTTAAGAGAAGAAATCTTTATAGACATTGCAAGAAGTTCCAGGGGAATCGAAAGCTCTGTGGACTCAGAAGATGGATTTCACCTTCATGACTAGGACTTAAGTTCACCAGAGGAATCTCAAAGTAGCAAGTGTTTTGATCTTAGCTCAGTTCTTCAGGGTTTTGTGTGTATGTGTGTGGGTATCTGTATGTCGGTTTCTCAGAAAGGAGTAAATTTTGCATCTAATCTAAAGAGATTAGCTCCCTACAGATTAAAATTCAAATGGCAGGGACGATTCTTAAAACTTCTCTGTAGACTGAAACCATTCAAAAATTTTGGGAGAGCTCACCTGCTTCCAGACATCTCAGCTTCATGAACTATCATTAATTGGCTTTGGCGCTGCTTCTCTTTCCTGGGTGTTATGTCGTTCATGCTTCTCCTACCTCTCCTCTGTTGCATAGATAAATATCCATCAAGAAACTTGAGATGGGTTTGAGTTTTGATATCAGGAAGAGAAAAATGAGAGGAAGCCTTGTGTAGGAGTGAAAAGGAAAGTCACCATCCTGGACTAAAGGGGAGAAAGAAATTAGAGTGCAATGAGTTGGCTCCATTAAAAGACACAGAGAGTTAAGGACAGAGAGTTAAGTTAGTTCATGCAAGCAGAGCAATCTTGAAAGCAAGCTGTGGACCAGGTGAGATAGAAAAGTCAGGCACTTCATGCAGTATCTGTATGAAGTGCATAGGAAATAAAGTCTTTGAAGGAAAGATCAGGTCTGGAGGAGAATATAAGGAGTACTTGAGTCAACTTATGAGCAACAGGCATGGAGCAAGGAAAGACTTAAAAAAAAAAAAAGGAGAAAAAAGAAAATGGTCTCTAATGGGTAAAATGCCAGTGAACAATTCTGCAGTGAGCAGGAGAGAATGTTAGAGATGGTACCAGGGGGAGGTCATTAATTTGTTGGTTTTCAAACTAGGAGATTGTTGATTCTATACATAAACACATAAAAAATTACTAATATATAAATCCTACAGGATACCCTTTTTTTTTTTTGAGATTCCAATTTGCATCTACATTTACTAAACCTTTCTTTCCATGTAAAAAAAAAAACAAGAAAAGAAAAAACGTCCAGATGAATAAAATGGTTTAATAATTCTGGGTCTTCCCCTTTGTTTTCCTCCAATGTTCTTCAACTCAAACAGTTTCTGGTCAGAGCAAAACTATACCCAGTGTGATTTTCTTCCTTTCCATATTTCTAACTTCCACTAGACTTTTCAGTAATTTGGAGAAATGATAAACCATGGAAGAAACAGAGATGATGGAAACCAGAAGATTGCAGATGAACACTGGCTCAACAAACCAAAATCTAGAAGGGTTTTCCTGAATTAGATGAGCATCTAGGGATCAGTTCACTAGAAGTTGATTCTATATAGTGGGGCAACTGTGTTCTGCTATTTTTAGGGTATGACATGCAGCATGAACAAGTGGGCACTGTAGAGATGAAGATCTCAATTCAGTTGTCTACATTCAGTCATCTGATTCCAATGGACGTGTCTCAGATCATCCTGTCCTGTGTCCAACAGCACCTCTATCAGCTGCAGATTGCCTATAAAACCTATGCCATGTCCCAGTGCTATTTAAATATTTTGGATGTTTCAAGCTATCACCAACAGATACACAAGCTTAAGCTGCCTAGTGAGCTGTCTGACATGCCAGTGTCTGGGTGCTGACTAAATTTTGACTGCCATTATGAAGACCCAATGAGGTATTTAAATAACAGAATATACATTCTGCTATGGGATAGCAGAATATATTATTTCTAGACCTTGCTGATTACACTGCTTACATCTTCAAGTCTAAGAGGACATTGGAAAAACAAAACAAACAAAATAAAAGTGCGTATAAGCAGACTCCTGCACCAACAACACCTAAAACTAGCTGCTCTAAATTAGAAACTGAATCCCAACAATTTATAGTCTAACCTGTGAGACACTGGACTAAATTAATTTGTTTAAGCATAGGCATCTAGTCCTGTTTGAGAAACCCATAGCTATCTGAAACATTCTCCCATACATGTGACAAACATGACAAAAGACTTTTCAAAAGATTTTTTGAGGAGGTGGCTGATGGCCAGGTGGGTGTCTTAGGACAGATAACATAGTGCAAGTCATCTCTATAAATAAGTGAATCAAGCTTCAAATATCTGAACTGTAGTGAGCAAAATGTTGACTACAAGAATATAAATGGAAGGGAGAAACCACCATGAAACAAAGAAAACTATTAAGGAATGATGCCTGGTTGTGGTTTTGGAAAAATACATTAATTCTTATTAGCAAAATAATCATTAGTCCCTGATTACAAATATGAACTGCATTTAATAATGAAAACACAAGCTTTTCAACATATACTCTGTCAGAGGAAATATTAAGTTGAAAAGAAAGATAGTCTGGGGCAATCACTCTCACCCTGGGACTTAGGAAATACAGGTTTAATTGCCAGCTCTGCCACAGATTCCTCATACTATTCTTTTATTATTTGTATTACTGTTGACTCAAATATACCTAGTCATGTTGTGTTTTAAATTCTTTGCCCTTTAGTTTTACAGCCCCAGAAATTAGAACAGCAATTATTTTTTTATTGTTTTGCGTTTATCATATTTATTTCGCTTACAATGGCCTTTGTGTGGTCTCTTTCGCCCATCCTACTTACCAGTCCTATTTGCTGTGTTTTAATGGCAGCAGTCCCTCCGCCTTGTACACTGTAGGGCAGTGCAATTTCTTTTACACTGGAATAAATTGCTCCTATAGAGAATGAGTTGAGGGAAGTCCTGTGGAGAAGGAACTGATTGTGCTGGTGAATGAGAAGTTCAGTGCAACACAGCAATGTGCTCTGGCAGCCCAGAAAGCCCCAGCTGTGTCCTGGGCTGATCCCACAGCATGGGCACTGGATCAGGGAGGGCGATTCTGCCCCACTATTCTGCTCTGGTTGAGACCCACCTGCAGTGCTGCAGTCAGATTTGAGGACTCCAGGAAGAACAAGCCCCAGAGAAGGCTGCAAAACTGTCAGAGGGCTGGAGAACCTCTGCTAAGGAAACTGGCTGAGAGAATTGGAGTTGTTCACCTTGGAGAAGAGAAGGCTCCAGGGAGACCTTAGAGTACATTCCAGCACCCAAAGGAGATCCAAGACCTCTGGATAGGGACTTTTTACAAGGGCCTGGAGTGATAATACAAGGTGAAATAGCCTCAACCTGAAAGTGGGTAGGTTTAAATTATGTATTAAGAATAAATTCTTGACTGTGAGGGGAGTAGGACACAGAAACAGGTTGTACAGAGGAACTGTGGCTGCTCCATCCCTGGAACTGTTCAGGACCAGGCTGGATGGGCTTGGAGCAACCTGGGATAGTGGAATGTGTCCCTGCTCATTGCAAGGTAATTGGCCCAGATAAGTTTTAGAGGCCACTCCCTATCCTGACCATTCCCTCGTTCTATGATATGTGACAGCAGGGATTTTGTGATTTTGCCGTTTGCTTCCAGTGCAAGGTACAAGCCACCTGACATAACCCCTTTCTACCATACTGATAGATCTATTTGATAAAGCAGCTTGCAACTGGCACCATACTTTTTACACATACACAGAATCACCTCACTGTGTAATTTCACCTCTCCAAAAAACATCCTCAGGCCTCCCCAGATGCAGCAGGACTTCACAATCTTGAATTGTATACACAGTCTTGCTATGCCCTTCCCATTTGTTGCGAGGGAAAACCTTACCTTACTACAAGAGATAGTAACAATAACAATAATAACAATAACAACAATAACAATAATAACAATAATAACAACAACAACAACAATAATAAATTAATAATAATAATAATAATAAATAATAATAATAATAAATAATAATAATAATGAGCATCCTTGGGACAATATGTGTGTGTTCCAGCAATTTTCTCATAGGAGGACACACGAATGTCCAGTCTTTAAACCCAATGGAAGATGGTGTGCTGGTTCTGGTATGGTGAGCTACATTGCCATACCACTGTGGAAGAAACTGCAGTGTTTCGAAGCTGAGAATTTTAAATTCCTCAGAAAGAACTTATCAACAGAGGATTTATAATATTTAACTTTCTGGAACAACTGAGGATGGGTTTGCAAAAGAAAAATGTCTGGATAATATCAGGCAGGTAGAAATAGCTGCACTGTCTTGTATTCTGGCATAGAAACAGTTAAATGGATTTCTTTTTATCTCTTTTTATTTGGGAGATAAAAAGAAAGCAGCAACTCTGTAATATTGCAATTGTTGACACAATATAATGCAGATGTTGGCAAAACACCATGTTCATGGGGAGAAGTGAGTCAGTCCACACACCATCTGACCATTCGTTACACCATGGAAGCCTTTGGACTGCATTCAGTACAGCAAGCACAGCACTGTTCTAGCTGATTAAGTTGCACCCTGTATTTCAGGCTCTCAAGGACATGAGACAGAGAAGCCAACTTTAACAAAAAGGTTTTTCTTCAGGAAGGAAGCAGGGTATTATTACATTTCTTGACTGGAAAAAGTGCCTGCATTCTCTCTGACGCTATGCCAGGTTGTCAGCTGCTATGAAACAAAGGGATGTTGAGAATTTTCTATGTTTTCAGAGTATCTAGGAACAATGGGGTACTTGCCCCTATGTAATGAAGCCCTTTTGCATCATGGTCCAGAATAACCTTTGGGTGGCATCATGAAGGAAAGCGAAAATATGGGAAAATTGAGGAATGCTGCTGGGGTTAGTCTATCAGAAAGCTCTGGCTGTTAGGTGGGCTTGAATAAACTCTGTCCATATTTTAGACTGAGAGAATGCTTTAGTTTATGGGGTAGGCACAGATGGAGGGAAGTGACAAAAAAAATGTCAGTCATTCAAGTCTTCTAAAAAAAATTTTAAAAATTCTATACTCCTTTATGCAAAATGAGACTGGTCACTTTGGCATCATAGCAGCAGGGAGGGCAACTCTCTATGTGAATGATTATTTACATGGGTGGAGCTGCAATAGGAAGGTCCTTCTACCCTTCTGAAGGTCTCCATAGCCTAATAGACAGGAAACTCTTCTAAGAGAAAATCCAAGCTGACCCTATATTTTCTTTCTATGGCAGGTAAGTACTCTCAGAAGCAGAAGAGCAATTCATGTTTATCTTCCAGTTTGGTGAAAATCTTGCCTTCTTATTTATAAATAAGTAGCTCAGGTGTACTTCAGAGATGTTTTCAGGTGATTATTCTCAATTCTTAGGGCTAAGAAAATGACTTGAAAAGAAAAGTAGATCTCTTTGCTAACTCAATGCCCCCAAAAGAGTCTGCCCAGTAACATGAACTACATATGACATTGCTTTATTTGCATACACAGTTTCAAAGATTTTTAATGGGTAAAAGTAATAGTAATCTTAAAACTTTCAAAAACTGAAGAAGCTTATTATAATTATAATTTTAAGTATATTATTTCTTTTAATTTTGAACTTTCAATTTCAATTTTGAAAATTGTTTCAGTTACCTGATGAATGGTTTTGCTGGTGTAATCTGATACTGTAAAGACTTTTTTTTTAAATAACTTATAAAGTACTCTTTTTCGATACAGATTCATATATAGATCACTCTGTGGTAACCACACAATAAATAAAGAATACTCCCAACAAATAAATAATAATAAACACCATTCATAGTGTTCACTGAACCTCTAAAACACTGTGGCCTCTAACAATCCTTTTTCCTCTGGCATCAGTTGCTCTAGTGATGCATTTCAACACACTGAAAGAACAGCTTACTCTTTTGACATGTTTTTTGTAATATCCAGGATTGCTACTGCTTCAGTGATGCATTATTGTAATATTTTATCAAAACAATGCCTGCCAGAAATCTGTCCCAGGAGAAATTTTATATAGTTCTTTTAAATAGCAAGAAAGAAAGCCCAGTTTACGGAATTTCTTGGTGATTCTTGCATAATCATGGATGCCATAGAGTCATCACAGTGTCTAGAAGCCTTTCACTAATTTATTTTGGCATTTCATTCTAAAACGGAAACAAAATTTTACAGAAAATTTGCTGCAGAAAAGAGGCCAAATCCTTAAAATCTGGGGATCTTTCTGAGACCTCAGATCCTCAAGGTTTCTAAAAAGATTATGACAATGAGAATAAGCAAGCTGTTGTTCATCATATTATCAAACAAAGTTCTTCAGCAAGACTAAGAAGGTTTTGCCCCAGTGCTCTTCCAAAATACAGCTGCTTTTGTCATTGAGTCTTCCTTATCTGGACACAGTTCCTGTGCATTTAGGAACTATCAGTAGATTTTTCTTCCATATATTTGGACATTGTCTCTTTGAACATGTTGAAACTTTTGCAATCTATAGCCTCTTTGGAAAAAATTACAGAGGTCTTCTCACAACTCTTATTGAGTGAATGTAGAACTCCTGCTACATATTTTGAATGTTAGTCTTGAAAGCTTACTTTTATTCCATTTGTTTTGTGGGTTTTTTTGGGATTTTTTTTGTTTTTTTGGGCATTTTTGTGGTTTTTTTTAAATTTTGTTTGTTTGTTTGTTTGTTTTTTCCTAGAGTCAATGAACAAGCAATATTTCTTATTTTTTGTCACCAAAACTTTCATGATTATGTAGGGTTTCATCACAACCCCTCTACATCAACCCTTTTCTAAAGTAAAAAATATAACAGTGGAAAACACATGGTGACTTTTACCACGTGTTATCATTTTGTAAATATTTTAACCAGTTTTCCTCAATATTATGATGAATGCATTAAAGATATAAACACGCACAGTTACAGATATGCTTGAACGATCTCTGTTTCCAAATGTCTAAATCAATTTTCTGTTTCATTCTCCATTATTTCCTAATGATTTCTAACATTAGATTTGCTTTATTTTGACCACTACTGAACACGGAGCTGACATTTTCATAAAACTTTCTGTCATAACCCCTAGGTCTCATATCTGAATGATAATGATAATCTCAGAAGAGTGGCATTAAAGAAACTTCATTTAACCTACATTCAAATGGCAAAATACACAACCTGTAGAAAACACCAATGAAAGTTTTCACTGGTAAAAATTCTAAAGGTGTCACTGGCACCTGAGGTTGTTCCACAACACATGCCAAGAGGTATCAGCATTTTGGGTGGACCAAGAATGTTAGGAACCTAAATTAATTTGGATCCTGGATGTTAGGCAAACCTACCATTTTCTTTGCTGAGTAACTTAATAATTTACTCACAAAAAGCCACTGAATTCAGCAGAAGGTAGAATGTCCATAGCTAATTTTATTAAAATCAACCAAACAACCAAACTTTACAGTCTAAGAAGTAACATTTTTTCCTAAATTAAGCATAAGCAAGAGCTATGCAGAAGTGGCAGAGCAGGGTTTTAAAATCCGCTCACCTTCAGGTTTACAACTCCATGTTTAAGAAAATTCCTTAAGAAAATTACCCTTAAGAAGAGGCCAATCTAGAGGGAGTAGTCTAGATGGGACTGTTCATTTCTCTTCCCTCTTAATGCTGGGTATGATATATTCTGTGTATAAAAATAATTTTTGAAAAAATAATAATAATTATAGAAAATATATACAAACAGGTATAGTTAAATAGGTGGAAAGAGGTATAGCTATGGCAAAGGATAAATTCAGGCATAAACATATGCTGAGTTTTGTTGCAGGTATTCATGGGAAATACATAGAATCATAGAGGTATGGAAGGTTTTGGATTGGAAGCAACCTTAAAGATAATCTCAGTTCAATTCCCCTTCATGGTAATGGACACCTTCCACTACAGCAGGTTGCTCCAAGCCCCACTGAACCCGGTCTTGGACACTTCCAGAGATGTGGCAGCCACAGCTTCTCTGGGCAACCTGTGCCAGGGCCTCCCCATCCTCACAGGAAACAATTTCTTCCTAATATCTACTCTAAACTAATCATTTGCTTAACCTATCATTTTTCATTTTGATGCTGTTCCCCTTTATCCTATCATAACATGGATCAGATTGCCCTGTCAGACCACTTAAAAGAGCTTCTGAAAATACCCATTAACTACAAATGATGACATTTTGTCCTTGATATTGGAATCTGTAGGTGAGAGGCTGCTGATTAGATTCACCTTTTTTAATATTATTCCTCTTCTAACACAATGCAAACAAGTCCCAAATGAGTGTTTGCTTCATAGGATGAGTCAGGGAGCAGATGTAAGAATACAGCCTTGAAGGAGTCAATTGCCACTCTGGAAGATGGAGCCAGGCATGAACATGTCTCTAAGTGAGCCATCTTTCCTGCAGCAAGACTCCATTCTACTGTGATCAACCACTGGTACCAAGAATTATTAAAATGAATAAAAGTGCATGAATATTGAGCTTAAGACAATGCCATCAAAACAAACCAATTTTACAGAAACCAAGGATGCCAAAATCAATAGTAAAGAACTTATGGGTGAGACTAGACAGGTGAGTATACATCATCTGTAAATCTTCATGTTGCTTTTGAATGTTTGTCTAAAGTATATTTAAATTACAAACAATGTTTGGGTTCAACGCAATAGTAATTGTGTAAAATGTGATGACCTATGATACACAGGAGATCAGACTAGCTGCTTTAATATCTCATTAAGAATATATGAATCTATGAAAAATAAATCAGTTTGGGAGAAATGATGCATTGTAACTGAGTTGCTCTACTTTTCTACTTCAAGCAAGTACATGTATTGTACTTCTGTACTTGCCTCCTAGCTCTTTTCTGAAGCCCAGAAAGTCTTGTCATTGAGTTCAAGGGTATCTAAGAAAGACTAAGGATAAGACCTTTTAAAAATCATGCTCTTAATCAATTGTTTCTGAAGTTATTTAAGTATGCATGTACTTCTGGTTATAACTAAGATTCTTTAAGACACTAAGATACTCATGTGACTATCCTTTTTCATATGTCTTTATTTTTTCTTTAAACACATGAAAAGTGAAAGCCAAAAAGTGCTACAGAATTATAGTTTATTCCTGATATACCTGGTAGATCACACTGTCTACTGACAACACTAGAAAAATATTGCCTGAACAAAACATGGTCAAATATTTAAAGCACTGTTAAGGTTTACTGTCCATGACTATACTTCAATAACAAGTTAATATTATGAAGACAGACTTTGATTCTTCCTAATACATATGTATAAAAATATGTATATATATTTGTATGTATTTTCAGACATCTTCAGCTGAAGTGTATCTTCTAACTACTTAATATCAAGCTTGGGAGTTGGAACTGGGTAATCTTTCAGGTCCCTTCTAACCCAAACCATTCTATGATTCTATGACCAAACTCACTTGTTTAACAACTTTTAGGATTAGTTAATTATTCCAGACATCAAAATGTATGTGAAGATCTGAAGAATTTAAAGCCTGCCTTAAAACAAATGGCACTATATAAATATTAGCAACATGGTTGCTTATTCTGCTTCTGGTTATAAAATACAGCCATCTCTTGCAGAATGAGGTAGTGGTATTTTCTATTTTGCCACACTTCAGAATAGCTACTTTACATAATTTTCAAATGGCATTGTCCTAATTTTTTTACTTCCTCAGTACAAAAGCCTACATCAAACTGAGACTGATGCACCACAAAATAATGCTACTCATGGCATTTTATACCTGGAAACTGAAAAGAACCCTAGGAGTGTCCAAAATACAGAATGGAGTTATGGACTACAGAAGCTTTCATTACTGGTGCAGTATAATCTCCAACACTTAAGCCAGCTGCTTCAGAGATGTGTGAGGAGGATGAATTTCTTTAAATGTTCAACCCAATTGTCTGTTCAGAGCAATTGACACAAAGACAGAAATAACTTCAGAACTTCAGAAGTGTAGTCAGACGTGGTGATTCTACCTCCAAAAGAAATCTGCAAAGCTCCTGAGGGAGCTCATCAGTGTTAACAATGTACTTGAACCCAGTCTTCTGTGATTGCCTTGATTGCCATGGGAGTACTGGTAAGGAAAAGTGTTAGACAGTGTCGGTTGTCCAGTTCATGGTTAAAAGAGGCAGATAAAACTTGATAAACCAACCCTGCACTAGACCAAATCTGCTGAAGCTGCCAAAGCAAACTAAGAGGGACAAAACAAAGGGCACATCAACATAATGTACATATTGTGAGGATTCTTGAAGGTCAGAGCATGCTCTTTTGCTTCTTAGTGACATATAATGCCAATATTTGTCAGGCCTTGATGAAGACCAAAGCTCAGTCAGAAAAAAAAGCACTGCATGACATTTGTTCTCAGATCTCTACCTCTGAACAGCCTTTGTTGTAGGCACCTGGCTATGAACATAGTTTATAGCTAGAAAGAAAAATGTAGTCTGGGTTTGGAGGAAGGGAGAGGGCTTCAACTGTCATGGTGAGCACTGATGAAACTGTCACACAAAAAATAGGAATCTCTCCATGGGCAACAAATTAAAGGCAGGCTTTATTCCAATTAAAATCTACTATGAAAATCAACTAAAGAGTAAACTTTAAAACTATATGAATTCTTTGGATTTCGTATTGATAGAATGTGATGGATAAAATGAGGAATTTAATTTTAACAAGTTATCTAAACCTTGTTTGTTTGTTTGTTTGTTTTTGTTATTTTTTGTTTTAATTAAGTTAAAAACAACTGAAATCACTTTTAGGTATTAAAGAAACCTCTGACTACATCTAGAAACAAATATTTTCAAAGGTTGTGAGTATTTGTTTGTACTTGCACCTTGTGAACCACTTGCTTGTTAATGAGTGTATTTCAGAAAGGTTTTTTAATTGCCATTTCATTTTTTTAGTAATTTTCTTTTGGTTGCAAAAGACATTTTCTAATCTAATGGCATTAGAAGACAAGGAAAGCAATGAAAAAGTTATGGTTAAAAACTTAAGTTATTATTTACAGGAGCAACATTGAGGAAATAAATAGTACGAATTTGAAGACTGTTTTTTTGATAACTTTGTCAGCTCTGCTGAGGAAATAAAATTATGTAAAATTACATGAAATTAAATAAAATTTAAAAATAAAATAAAATAAAATAAAATAAATAAAATAAAATAAAATAAAATAAAAAAGATAAAATAAAACAAAACAAAATAAAATAAAATAAAATAAAATAAAATAAAATAA